>CM046353.1:13152835-13582619 GCA_025403435.1 Artocarpus heterophyllus
CTTGATTTATGTCTTTTGATGTACCAAAGGGTGACATCTATATTATACGATGGTACGCATACTGGTACGTTGGAAACATGACTCTTGATGGTGTAGACCTGTTATTCATAATACGAAATCCATAGCTCCTCTTAAAGAGTCGTTGATATTCTCTTATATGTGTTATCCTATAATTAAAAGATTTGAGTACTTAACCATTTAGATACATAGGTGTAACCAAATAGTATATTGTCTTCAGATGGTAAGTTTTTTTATAGTGAGATAATGAAACGTAAGAGAAAAAAAATGGGGAATGTAAAAAAAAATTTATCCTTAAGCCAATTATGGATAATCCTATAGGGATACGACACATTATGATATGTCATAGAGACTTAACTATTCGGGCTTTGTAATTATATACAGTTCAATAATGCAGCTCTAAGCTTTTAGTGGAGTAGCATTAGAGTTGATAATTATGACATGTATATTTGGGATATTGGGTTTCATAGTTATCAGGAGCTTGAACTATATAGGTCCATCAGGTCCTCTTTGCTAGCTCATAATAAATCCTGTAATAATACGTCGTGCTTTTTCAATAAATTGATGACTTATGTCAAATTATCAGATTGGCTGAAATTCGATAGGATTAGATAATTCAGGTCTGTTTTTCGGTTGAATTAATTTTGTGAAAAATTAATTCAAGATAAACTTGTTGAATTATCGGGAATATTTATTTCTTAGAGATTATAGAAATATTGTTGTTTTCATCAAATAATATCTTTATTGGATTATTTTAATTAAAACTGAGACAATCTCAAGTGAGAAATAAAAGATTCATAGGGATCATTTATCATAATTTCGACAGGCTACTCTTCAGGTTCGGCTTCCTAATGGAGTAAGTTCGGCAGGCCAATCTGCTAGTTTGGCCTGCTAACCGAATGATAATCTGATAATGCATTTTTATGCGATTTTATTAGATATTGATCTATATTCGAATTTTTGAGGCCTTATTTGATAAGAACTAACCTCTAGGCCTAACCTCTATAAATAAAGAGTGAGACTCATAAGTCAGTTGAGAGATAAAGAGTGAACAATCTATATTGTGAGTCTCTGAAACTCCCTTGAAGAGCTATTGTTCATAAATCATGAACCATAGTTCTGGGTATTTCTCAATTGGTTGGAATGAGAGTCACCTGGAAGAGCTGTACGACGTGTGCGCACATGCACTTCGATCATGAATAGAGAATACTAAAGAAGACCAGTTAGTTAAGGCTCTTCTGGAACGTTATTCTCTTCACGAATTACAGGAACTTTTTGGCAAACAAGGTTAGTAAGATCTGCTAATTTATGCATGCAACGTGGATTTACTTAAATGATTTGAAAATTGAAAAAAAGGTATTTTGGATTAATATTTTCAAGAGAAGAAATTTTGAGTGATATTTATATATGTTAGCTATGTTATGGAATAATTCTTACACTTTATTCATGCTTATAAGTTGAGATTAATTTCTCTAAGTGATTAAAAGTCAAGTTTTCTATCTTTATGTTTTTTGACTTTAAGAATATGTTTGTGCCTCAAAGATGTTTTGTTTTGTTAAGAATGATATAATATGATATTAAATAATAGCATGAAGATAAATATTAATTTTATGTATCATATGAATGATGGACATGAATACTTTAAAAGGCGAGTACACTGAAACACTCCTTTTTGGACGTCACAGATGTCGTTACATTCTTACATTCTTACTTATTTAACTCAAAACATATATATTAATACAAAACTTAAAAAATACTTTTAATAGTAAAAGTAATTAAACATACTTAACCAGGATCCATTCATACATTTTTTTTATAATAACTTAACATTGTTAATTCACATGTTAAACTCATTCCATGTCATAATTTATTTAATTAAACTTAAAATTAATCATAAACTTATTTTAATAAAATAGATAAACCCAGTTATAAAATCAGGACTTATAAAAACATCACATCATATCTCATAAATCATCACATCATATCTCATAAATCATCACATCATTTAAAATTCATTAACTCCCACAGTTTGGCAGGACGAACTTGGGACTTCGGTAGGCCAGAGTTCCCTCAACTGGCAGGCCGGCAGAGACTTTGCAAATCTGGCTTAAAAACTCATCATTGTCCGGCAGGCCGAAAATGTGATCTGCAAGCCGAACTTCTAGACATCGGCAGGCTGACCAAGATGTTCGGCAGGCCGACCGAGCCAAATTTCCTTGGGAAAATTTAAATTTTAAAACAAAACCATCCTTTCATAAAAATGCGAAAGTTCATAATACTTAAAATAATGAAATAAAATATAAAACATAGTTCAAGAAATCCTTTAAATATTTATCATAAAAAAAATTGTGTTCAAAATATGAAACTTGATATAAAATATAAGAATGTTCTTCTTGGCGTGCTTCCGATTACAATTCATCGTGCTTAGTGCTCACACGTCTTCCCATGTCCTCCACCTATTCCATGATTTTCTTACCCTTATCTGCAACATGACATAAAACATGATTAAACTAATGCTTAGTAAGTACATATAATTCTCACAATTTAAAATATTACATAAACATCATTATCATCATTGTCATCATATCATAAAAGTGTCTTAAGCACAATTTCGTAGAAACATATCTTTCATTACATTGACCATTTTAAAACTTATTCCATTTTATCTGAAGGGCCCAAGTGTTGTACCATGAACATCATTGTAGGCGCGCCGTCATGAGAGGAGAAGGGTAGCTAATTCCAAACTAAACATGACATCATAACATTTCATTTCATAACATTGGTGTGCAACACTTATTAGATGATACATATATATATAATTTTCATGTTATAAAACATTTCATCATTATACATGCACAACTTTAAATCATGTAAATCTTTCATAATAAATCATTTAAGGAAAATAACCATAAAATCATTATGAATACCATTGAGAACATATCATCAAATCTTGAAAATGTGTCATGTTGCAGGTGAGAATGTACTTACCTTAAAGCTAGCTTACTTAACCTTAATATACTTTTGGTGACGACGCTGCGGTCTTGAAGTGCTGGTTCCTTTGAGTGTTCATGCCATTTATTCATTTAAAATACAATAATATTAATACTTATCACAAAACATCCATTCATATAACATTCATATATATATATATATATATATTCATCTCATATTATAAACATAATTCATAACCATCATTGTGAAAACATAAAATTGTCATCACATATAAACATTATTCATAACATGCTTCATTAAATATTATCATCAAAACATCTCATACATTACAAACATGAAAATCTTTTGAAAACGTTTTCTAATAATTTAAAATACCTACATTTTTAAAATTCATACAAACATCTTATTATCATATATTTCAACATCATAAAAATATTTCATCATCAATCAAAATCCTTTAAACATATAAAACATTTCATAACATAAAATACATTCATCATACATTATACATGTACATTCTTGACAACTTTCATGACAACATCATTCATTTACCTCTTGAATAAACATTACATTTTTCATTTATCAATGTTAAACAGTAATATTTTACTGTGAGGGGTAGATGATAGAAAATTCATATTTTTCATAAAAACACCGAAATGACATAAAACTTGGAAAAACAACACCCAATACACACATGAACATCATATTAAAACTCAGAGCAAAATACAATACCTAGAGAAAGATATTGTAGACGAATTGAGGAGGAGAAATTCTTTTTAGAGTTACCGAAAAAATTGAGTTCTTACCTTGAAAATTTCTCCTCAAAATTCTTGAATTCAACCAATGAAAATATAACTTTTTCTTTCAATTTTCTTGCAGAGAATTTTCGAGAGAGAAGAAATGGAATGCGTGGAGAAGAGAAGAGGAAGAGAGGAAATGAGAAAATGTCTCAGAACTGAGAGAGAGAAGAGTGGGAAGAGGAGAGAAAAACTGAGAAAAAGAACGTTATTTTTTTTTTAACGTAACGAGCATAATGAAAATTCATTACCCTCCATTAAGTCAGAATTTTCTGACTGTTTGACAGCAAATGGCGTGGAGGAAGGAGAGAAGAGAGGAAAGTCAAACAATCACTTATCACTTATCATGTTTTGCCCTCTTAAAATAGGAAACCATTTAAAATCAGACAAATCAATGCAAAGTCAACCTTTTAATTTCCTTAACTGACAAAATTATTCCATTATTATGCCAATTAATCACAATAAATCACCCAATTAATGTAATTAACTCAACAATAATTTTGGAGAGATTTCTGCTGACTGCTCGCCAGCCGTGTTTGGCCTGCCGATGGTTTCCTTCGGCCTGCTGATCTTTGGTAGACTGTTTGGCCTACCGAACTTGAAAGTCCGGCCTGCCAAACTGTCCTTAAATACCAAACATTAAAACATTCAAGTCATCATTACATCATAATTAAACATATATTAAAATAATCATGAACACTTGAGTACAACGATTCCATGCGGTCGTCACCTATCATAAAACTTAGACATAAAAAGTTAGTAACATTAACATCATATATCATTACGTATATCATAAATTATTAATAAAATATCATTAACGTCGTTACTAACTTAACGTGATTCATTACATAAAAATAGGCAGGTGTTACAATTCTCCCCACCTTATAAAAGTTTTGTCCTCGAAACTTAGAATAAATGCGGATACATAGCTCTCATGTCATCTTCACGTTCCCATGTGGCTTCTTCGACTTGTTGATTTCGCCATAACCCCTTGACTAATGGAATTTCTTTATTCCTCAAGGTCTTGGTTTTTTGATCGAGTATCTTCGTTGGTTTTTCTTCATAACTTAAGTCTTCTCGTATCTCGATCACTTGTGGCTCAATCACATGCGTAGGGTCCATAACATACTTTTTGAGCATGGAGACATGAAATACATCGTGCATTGCGGACATCTCAGAAGGCATCTTCAGCTGATAAGCTACTTTGTCTATTCGTTTCACAACTTCATAAGGACTGATGAATCTTGGACTTAACTTGTTTTTCATCCCAAATCTCATAACTCCTTTCATTGGTGCAACTTTCAGAAACACATATTCCCCCACAGCGAACTCTAAGGGTCTTCTTCTTCTGTCAGCATAACTCTTCTAACGGCTTTATGCAGTCTCTATTCTTCTTCTTATCAGCTTTATCATCTCAGATGTTTCATTCACAGAATCAGTTCTTTCAGCATCGACGCTTTCCATTATCTTCTTTTCACCAGCTTCGTGCCAACATATAGGCGATCTGCATTTTCGTCCATATAGAGCCTCATATGGTGCCATCCCAATTGTTGCCTGAAAGCTGTTGTTGTAAGCAAACTCTGCTAATGGCAACATTTTACACTAGCTGGTCTTAAAATCGAGAGAACAAGCCTATAGCATATCCTCTAGAATCAAATTCGTCCTCTCCGTTTGGCCGTCTGTCTGAGGATGAAAAGCTGTATTGAAATGTAGTCTGGTTCCCATAGCAGTCTGTACACTCTTCCAAAACTTAGATGTGAACCTGCCATCACGATCTGAGATGATCGACTTGGGAATCCCATGAAGTCGTACAATTTCCTTGACGTAGAGTTTCGCTAACCGTTCCATAGAGTAAGTGATCTTGATAGGAATGAAATGTGTCGTCTTAGTCAGTCGATCCACAACTACCCAAATTGCATCATAACTGTTCGTAGTTCTAGGCAAACCGGTAATGAAATCCATTGCTATATCCTCCCACTTCCATTCCGATACTTGGATAGACTGCAATTCACCACCAGGTCTCTGGTGTTTAGCCTTTACTTGCTGACATGTCATACATTTCTTCACATACTTTGCAACATCACATTTCATTCCAAACCACCAGAAGTTGCCCCTTAGATCATTATACATCTTTGTTGCACCTGGATGAATAGAGTAAGGAGTATCATGAATTTCTGCCAAGATCTTTTCCCTTAAATCATCAACATTGGGAACACATAAACGGTCATTGAGATACGAAGTTTCGTCATCTACGATACGAAATTCTTGACATTTCCTTTCTTTCATTTCTTGCTTGATCCTTGTAAGACTTACATCTTCATCTTGTTTTTTCCGAATTTCATTGTACATCGTCGGAGCAAGAGAGAGTACTGATAGCTGGCCTGCTAGAAGTTCTAAACTAAAGTCTATAATTTCCTTCCTTAAAGGTGGAGACATTGCTTGCATTGACATCAACGTGGCAACTGACTTCCTACTTAGAGCATCAGCCACTCGGTTAGCTTTTCCAAGATGATAAAGGATTTCACAATCATAATCCTTCACTAACTCTAGCCACCTTCGTTGTCTCATATTCAGGTCTCTTTGCGTGAAGAAATACTTCAGACTTTGATGATCAGTGAAGATCTTACATTGGACCCCATATAAGTAGTGTCTCCATATCTTCAACGCAAAAACGACTGCTGCTAACTCGAGGTCATGAGTAGGATAGTTTTTTTTGTAATCCTTCAATTGTTTGAAGCATAAGCAATCACCCTTTCATTCTACATCAATACAGCTCCTAGGCCCATCTTAGATGCATCACTATAAATAACAAACCTATCATTTCCTTCAGGAATTGCCAACACTGGAGCCGTCGTTAATCTTTTCTTCAGTTCTTGAAAACTTTTCTCGCATGCATCTGTCAATTCATACTTCTTTCCTTTACAAGTCAGGTTCATAAGTGGAGTTGCTATATTGGAGAAATCTTCTACGAATCTCCGATAATAACCTGCTAAACTCAAGAAGCTCCTTATTTCACTTGCATTCATCGGTTGCTTCCAGTTGAGAACAGCTTCTACTTTAGCAGGATCAACCATAATCCCTTCCTTCGATATAACATGCCCTAAGAATGACACTTTATCTAGCCAAAACTCATATTTGGAGAACTTAGCATATAGTTGGTGTCTTCTTAAAGTCTCCAGCACAATCCTTAAATGCTCCTCATGCTCTTCTTGATTCTTAGAATAGACAAGAATATCATCGATAAATACAACAACAAATTTATTGAGAAAATCCTTGAATACCCTGTTCATCAAATCTATAAAGACAACAGGTGCATTCGTCAGACCGAAAGGCATAACCACAAATTCATGATGACCATACCTCGACCTGAAAGCAGTCTTGGGGATATCTCCTTCTTTAACCTTCAACTGATGAAATCCTGATCATAGATCAATCTTTGAGAACACCGATGCACCCTTGAGCTGATCAAACAAATCATCGATTCAAGGCAACGGGTACTTGTTCTTGATCGTCACCTTGTTAAGCTCTCTGTAGTTGATGCAGAGTCTCATAGTGCCATCCTTCTTCTTCACAAACAAGATTGGAGCACCCTAAGGTGAGTGACTTGGCCTGATGAAACCTTTGTCAAGTAGCTCTTTTAATTGTATGTGAAGCTCCTTTAACTCTGTTGGGGCCATTCTGTAAGGTGCCTTAGAGATTGGATCGGTGCCTGGAGCAAGCTTAATCTCGAATTCAACTTCTCTTTCTGGCGGTAGACTCGTCAGATCATTAGGAAACACATCTTCATATTCATGAATAACATGCACATCTTCAATTCTTGTCTTTCCTTCTTGGCTTTTGTCTACAATGTTCGCCAGATAGCCCATGCAACCACTTGCTAATAACTTCCTTGCTTTCATTGTCGATAAAAACATGCTAGGTTTCTTTCTGGACTCGCCAACATAAATGAACTTCTGATCGCCTTCTGGATGGAAGATCACCTTTCGTTTACGGCATTCAATAGAGGCATTATACTTGCTTAGGAAATCCATCCCAAGAATCATGTTGTAGTCATGCATGTCGATCACAATGAGGTCGACGAATAACTCCCTATCAGAAATCTATAGGGGTACTGTATGCAAACAGTGGGTAGATACTATCACTTCCCCGGAGGGTAGTGTCGTAGTGAACCCCTATCTCATAGGCTCTAAACGTATCTCTAATTTCTTAGCATATGACATGGATACAAAAGAATGTGTGGCATCCGTATCAAAAAGAACATGAGCATCATTAGATAAACTTGTTATCTGACCTGTGACCACATTGGAAGCTTCTGCAGCCACTTGTTCTTTTGTCATGGCATAGATTCGGGCATTCATCGGTAGGGCTTCAATTCTCCCTTGACTAATAAGTGGCCCTTCAAGGGAGGCTTGCATCTGATGAAGCTGGGCTTGAGGAGGAGCTCTCTACGGGGCATTGGTATTCATCAGCTTGGGGCATTTTTTTACAAAGTGGTCTTCACGCCCACAGATAAAACATTGGTTTGTTCCCAAGTGGCATTCCTCTGGATGCTTCTTTCCACATTTGGCACACGGTTGAAATCACCTATTATTATTATTAGGCTGACCATCATTGTGCCTCTTATTGTCTTGACCCTGCTGGTTTTGAGGATTACCCTTCCTCTTGTTATTCCTACAGTTTTGGTTGTTGTTGTTGTTCCTGTGGGGAGGGCGGTTCTGGTTGTTTGCATTGTTGGCCTACTGATCGGGCTGAGGCTGGTTCCTTCTTAGCTTAGACAGATGAAACTCAGCACGTTGAGCCCTCATAACAACCTGTTCTTGAGTCCTTGGTGGACTTGCCCCATCAATGATTACAACAATATCTGGCCTAAGGGCTCTGATCAGTCTTCTGACTCTTTCACCTTCATCCATAACTATCCCTGGACATAAACGGGCTAGCTGGTCAAACTTTGTCACCACATCAGTGACTGACATATCCCTTTGGCGCAAGCTCTCAAACTCCTCATAATGTTTCCTTGTAACGTTCATGTGGAAGAACTTCATGTTGAATTCATGAACGAAGTCAGCCCATGTCATTTCCTCAACATTCCTGCTCTGTTCGATGCCATCCCACCATATCCTGGCCTCCATGGTGAGGCAATACGATGCACAGAGGACCTTTTCATTATCTGTGAAATCCATGAGTCATAAGGTGGCCTCAATCGTCTTTAACCATCCTTAAGCTACTAGCGGATCCTTAGAACCTTCGAAATCCGCTGGCTTAACTCTCTTCCGTCTGACCAATAGGGGTTCCTAATAGGCCGCTCTTGGTTCAGCAACAGGAATTGAGACTTCGTTTACTTGTAGTTGCGGAGGAGGAGGCACATCATTGCCTCGTCGTTTGTCATTCTGGCCGTTGGTCCTTAACGCAGCAATTTCCCTTCATTGATCCTTAAGTTGCCTCTGTAACTCAGCGATTATTGTCATGAGTCTTTCATTAGTCTGGGTGCAAGTCTGCATCCTTCTGTGGCCGTCCATCATAATTTCCTAAAAGAATTAGGTCTTAGAAATAATCTTCCATTTATGAGACAGGTTTTCACTACTAGATCGTTAATCATTAAACATTTAAACCTTAATCTTATCATCATACTTGCATCAATACATCTAACTTTATAACATACTTACTTGGAGGACTTGAATTGACGTGTGGCGATATGAATTGTAATCGAAATTTCTCTCTGATACCAAAGCCTGAAACGCCCATTTTTGGATGTCACAGATGTCGTTACATTCTTACATTCTTACTTACTTAACTCAAAACATATATATGAATACAAAACTTAAACGATACTTTTAATAGTAAAAGTAATTAAACATACTTAACCAGGATCCATTCATATATTTTTTTTTATAACAACTTAACATTGTTAATTCACATGTTAAACTCATTCCATGTCATAATTTATTTAATTAAACTTAAAATTAATCATAAACTTATTTTAATAAAATAGATAAACCCAGTTGTAAAATCAGGATTTATAAAAACATCACATCATATCTCATAAATCATCACATCATTTAAAAGTCATTAACTCCCACAGTTCGGCAAGCCGAACTTAGGACTTCGGCAGGCCGAACATGATCGGCAGGCCAGAGTTCCCTCAACCAGTAGGCCGACAGAGATTCTGCAAATCTGGCTTAAAAACTCATCATTGTCCGGCAGGCCGAAAATGTGCTCGGCAGGCCGACCGAGCCAAATTTCCTTGGGAAAATTTAATTTTTAAAACAAAACCATCCTTTCATAAAAATGCGAAAGTTCATAATACTTAAAATAATGATATAAAATATAAAACATAGTTCAAGAAATCCTTTAAATATTTATCATAAAAAAAAATTGTGTTCAAAATATGAAACTTGATATAAAATATAAGAACGTTCTTCTTGGCATGCTTCCGGTTACAATTCATCGTGCCTAGTGCTCACACGCCTTCCCATGTCCTCCACCTATTTCATGATTTTCTTACCCTTATCTGCAACATGACATAAAACATGATTAAGCTAATGCTTAGTAAGTACATATAATTCTCACAATTTAAAATATTACATAAACATCATCATCATCATTGTCATCGTATCATAAAAGTGCCTTAAGCACAATTTTGTAGAAACATATCTTTCATTACATTGACCATTTTAAAACTTATTCCATTTTATTTTAAGGGCCCAAGTGTTGCACCATAACATCATTATAGGCGCGCTGTCATGAGAGGAGAAGGGTAGCTAATCCCAAACCAAACATGACATCATAACATTTCATTTCATAACATTGGTGTGCAACACTTATTAGATGATACATATATATATAATTTCATGTTATAAAACATTTCATCATTATACATGCACAACTTTAAATCATGTAAATCTTTCATAATAAATCATTTAAGGAAAATAACCATAAAATCATTATGAATACCATTGAGAACATATCATCAAATCTTGAAAATGTGTCATGTTGCAGGTGAGAATGTACTTACCTTAAAGCTAGCTTACTTAACCTTAATATACTTTTGGTGACGACGCCGCGGTCTCGAAGTGCTGGTTCCTTTGAGTGTTCATGCCATTTATTCATTTAAAATACAATAAAATTAATACTTATCACAAAACATCAATTCATATAACATTCATATATATATATTCATCTCATATTACAAACGTAATTCATAACCATCATTGTGAAAACATAAAATTGTCATCACATATAAACATTATTCATAACATGCTTCCTTAAATATTATCATCAAAACATCTCATACATTACAAACATGAAAATCTTTTGAAAACGTTTTCTAATAATTTAAAATACCTACATTTTTAAAATTCATACAAACATCTTATTATCATATATTTCAACATCATAAAAATATTTCATCATCAATCAAAATCCTTTAAACATATAAAATATTTCATAACATAAAATACATTCATCATACATTATACATGTAATTCTTGACAACTTTCATGAAAACATCATTCATTTACCTCTTGAATAAACATTACATTTTTCATGCGTCAATGTTAAACAGTAATATTTTACTGGGAGGGATAGAGGATAGAAAATTCATATTTTTCATAAAAATACCAAAATGACATGAAACTTGGAAAAACAACACCCAATACACACATGAACATCATATTAAAACTCATAGCAAAATACAATACCTAGAGAAAGATATTGTAGACGAATTGAGGAGGAGAAATTCTTTTCAGAGTTACCGAAAAAATTGAGTTCTTACCTTGAAAATTTCTTCTCAAAATTCTTGAATTCAACCAATGAAAATATAACTTTTTCTTTCAATTTTCTTGTAGAGAATTTTCGAGAGAGAAGAAATGGAATGCGTGGAGAAGAGAAGAGGAAGAGAGGAAATGAGAAAATGTCTCAGAACTGAGAGAGAGAAGAGTGAGAAGAGGAGAGAAAAACTGAGGAAAAGAACGCTAATTTTTTTTTTTAACGTAACGAGCATAATGAAAATTCAGTGCCCTCCATTAAGTCAGAATTTTCTGTCTGTTTGACAGCAAATGGCGTGGAGGAAGGAGAGAAGAGAGGAAAGTCAAACAATCACTCATCACTTACCATGTTTTGCCCTCTTAAATTAGGAAACCATTTAAAATCATACAAATCAATGCAAAGTCAATCTTTTAATTTCCTTAACTAACAAAATTATTCCATTATTATGTCAATTAATCACAATAAATCACCTAATTAACGTAATTAACTCAACCATAATTTTGGAGAGATTTCTGCTGACTGCTCGTCAGCCGTGTTTGGCCTGCCGATTTTCCCCTTCGGCCTGCTGGTTCCACCAAGTTCGGCCTGTCGATGGTTTCCTTCGGCCTGTCGTTCTTTGGCAGACTGTTCGGCCTGCTGAACTGTTCTTAATACCAAACATTAAAACATTCAAGTCATCATTACATCATAATTAAACATATATTAAAATAATCATGAACACTTGAGCACAACGATTCCATGCGGTCGTCACCTATCATAAAACTTGACATAAAAGTTAGTAACATTAACATCATATATCATTACGTACATCATAAATTATTAATAAAATATCATTAACGTTGTTACTAACTTAACGTGATTCATTACATAAAAATAGGTGGGTGTTATATACACCGAGAACTGTGAAAACGTCACCCAATTTAATGTTTAGTAAGCAAGCAAGTCAAGTAAGTACATTCTTATCTGTAATATGATAAAGTATATGAAAATATTAAGCAATGTTTTATAAGTAAAGGCTTGTGATTTAGAGGGTGTTTGGCATCAGTTCCCACCACTCAGTTATAAACAGTGTAAAGCTCTTACATGCTACAGTAACAATAAAAAAAGATGCTACAGTATAAAACTCTCACATGTTACAGTAAAATTGGTTCCCACCACCCTTCTAAACACCATATTAATGTTCTTATTTTAAGACCTTTTACGATGAATTTTCCTAAGTATGTATTTATGTTCATGTTTTTAAGGTTTATGACAAGTTGTCAAGGAAAGCTTATATATATATGTATCATTTAATTAAGCGTTGCACACCCTATGTTTACGTTTATGATGTCCCGTAAGGTTTGGACTTGTCATGTTTGGTTTAGGACTAGCTACCCCACTTTTCTTATGAGGGCACGCCCATTATGTTAATAGTGCAACGCTTGGGCCCCTAAAGATAAAATAAATAATGTTTTAATACGGAACTTTAAATGAAAGATATGTTATATATATGAACATATGCCTTGTGCACTTTTATGTTTATGAATATGATCTTTTGCTATGTTTTTATAAAAGTTCATATTTTATATTGTGAGATAAGAAAGTGTACTTATTGAGTTCATGCTTATTTAGTTTTATATTATGTTACAGACAAAAGGTAAAAAGTATATGGAGTAGGTGGAGGGCGGGGATGGACGTATGCGTTAGGAGTGTCGAGCTAGAAATGGAATTACACCATGAAAAGAATTAATTATCTAAACAATAATTTTATTATTAAGACTATTTTTAGCACTAATGTTGATTTAAGACTTGGTTTATTTTTCTAAAGACTTTTGAATGTTTTGAGATTGTTTGATATTTCTTTAATTGTGGTTTCTTGAGGACTATGCCATGTTTCTTTATTTTGGTATGATTAAACTATTTGAACATATAAGTATAAACATTGTTTGAAGTTTTGTGTATCTATAAATTAGTAAATGATTGTATTTGTAAACTAACCATTTTTGCAAGTGGTCGGTTAGCCGAACACTATAGGTGTTCCATTGGGCTAATTGAAGTGAGAGAAGCAAATCCGGTAAGTAATTTTTTAAAAGAAATTATGCATGTTTTTGTGGGATAAGTGTTTGAGCGTAAATATTTTATTTCAATTATTATCTCTAAATAATGATATTAATGGTAAAAATAACGATTAATGTGATGTTCGTAAAGGGGCGTTACATA
The DNA here is from genome assembly GCA_025403435.1 of Artocarpus heterophyllus. NCBI lineage: Eukaryota > Viridiplantae > Streptophyta > Magnoliopsida > Rosales > Moraceae > Artocarpus > Artocarpus heterophyllus. The sequence continues at coordinate 13,166,566 of CM046353.1, forward strand.
CTTAATCTGTAAATATTGGATTGAAAAAATCCTAATATAAAACCAATTCATATTTTTCATAATCCAATCCAACAGAATGGATTAAACAAATTAGCGGATTCTACGAGCACCTTTAATGATTTGTAATTATATTCCTCACGAGGGGAACGTGGTTTCCCCATGTTAACTAAGTCAATAGTTGATAATGACGTTTGTTTATTGGGATTAATGTTATTCCCTGCTTTATTGTGTTTGCAGTTTTAGCGAATCTGGCTCCTTAATGAAATGATATTTTCCCTAACAGAAAATTACAATCAAAGTCAAGGGCATTTTTGTACAATGCATATTACTTGTGTCTGTAACTCTATGTTTGTATATTACTAGATATTGTAGCTGGTCCATAAATAATTTACGGGGACGTTTGACAACCATAAATAATACAAACATTTTATATATTATAATATAAATAAAAAAATATTACAATATAAAACCCTTATATATTATACCATTAACCGTAATTATTACGTTCGATACATTCGAAGGCCTCCGTATTGCACTGACGACGATGTTCATATTCCCACATAGTTGTAAAAGATATAGGAAAAAAGATTTGGGCCTCTGCACTTTCCATACCAATATTTGGGCCTGGGCTTATGACGGAATCTAAAACGGGGTGAAGAGAAGTCCCCCGCCCGACCCGATCCCCTTTGCCTGTTGCAAGCTAGAGAATCGCGCTTGTGTCGTTTCTCATTTCTTTGCATTTCGCAACTACGCTTACTCAACCCCGCCCCCATCGCTTTGGGTTTTCGTCGTTCACTGTATGCCTTACTTTCTCGGCGACTATTCTCTCTCCTATTCCCTCTCCGGCGAACATTCCCAATCAGGTCAGCCATCTCTCTCTCCCTCTCTATCTCGAACGAGCATATGCATATGAGGTTCTTGGGCGAGGTTTCTTTGGCTAACGCAATTGCCGTACGCAGGGTTTCGTTTCTGATAAATTCTTTGTTGTTTTCATGTTTTGCGAAAAATGTTTGTGCTTTTTATGGCTGGATTGGAGCTCAATTTTGGTTGGCAATCTTTGGGAGTTAAAAGCTAGGTCATGGCAAAGTTTTCTTCTTTAGCGTGTTCCGAATCTAGGGAAAAAATAGAGATTTTTGAGATTGTTTGTAGAACGGTGCAATTCTGCTTTAGTGCAGGTTATTATTTTGATTGGATTCATGAGTAAATGTTCATCTACAATGGGTTTTGATACCTGTAGGCCAACTGGTGAAATTAGCAATCTTAAGCCCTAATTTGAGAGCTTTCTTTTCTCCCCTTTTTTGGGGGGGCTTGGAGAAAGTTGCAGTTCAATCTTAAGCCGTAAGGCCTTGTTCTTATATGATAAAATTGAACCAAACTTCTTTAGAGGATAACTGTACATGCTCCAGCTTTTTGGTTATACTGGTCCTATCTTTCACTTTGCTAAATAGAATCCCTTGTCATTAAGGTGTCTATTTGTGAGCAAAAAAAGAGAAAGATGGAGCAGCAGGAGGATGAAGGGCGTGCTGGAACTGAACATCTTGGCAAGCAAGATGACGAGGTTTGTTTGGTTTTATATATATTTCATATAACCGTGCAATTTGTGTGTGTGTGTGTCATGTGGCTAGTTTCTTTGCAGATGAGTGAATCAAAAAATTTAATTTGCATTTTATTTTGTTGTAGATACTGAATAGGTTATTTGTTTCTCACAACAGGCTTAATGAGATGAATAATATCTGTTACAAATTGAGGTTCATTTATTTCATTGCAAAAGTAGATTATTATGATTGTTTGTTCGTTTGTTTGTTTGCTTGCTTCCTTCCCTTTTTTTTTTTTTTTTTTGCCTTTCATAGGAGGCTGTTGCTCGACTTGAGGAGATCAAAAAGTCAATTGAAGCAAAGGTGGCTCTTCGACAGAGCAATTTGAGTCCTGAAAGGCCTGGTTAGTAAATACGGATGAAGTCCTATAGTTTTTTTTAATGAAAAATTCCTTATTGACAGGATCCATAAAGGGCAGTAAATAAAATATTTATTGTAATGGTCATATTTTATCTAATGACTGACATGCAGAGGACTGAGTGCTGGCCATTCACTTGACTCACTTCTGTGATGTTTGTATTTGTAAAATTGTCTTCTTCAGGGTTTGGTTTATGGGATAGATATCTGGGAGAAGTACTTGAATAAATCCTCTTAGGAGGTGTCAAAATATGACTGTTTTCTTTTCATAATTGCGAGTTGTGAGTGTTGACCTACGGACGTCTTCTTTTGTTTGGGAGAAAAGAAAAAGAAAGGAAAAATGCCTTTTCATTGACATAAAATTCGCTAACATGAAATTTAGGAATCATTCAGTAATATAATGATTATAAGGCAAGATAAAGCAATGGCTGTGGAAGATATCTTTGAAAAAGCAAGATATTCTGCTTCTCTGTTGGCTTCAATGGATAAAGTTATTAAGGACTACCCTTTCTTTTTGATTGTTAGGAATGGAAAGATGTTTTAGAGCCTTAATTGTTTTTGGGTCCTGATGTTCTGTTTTTGTTGCTTTTCTTCATTTTCTTGTCCTATTTCTCTCTCTCTTCTTGCTTCTATTCTCTTGGAGGATAACTCATCCTCTTTCCTTGTGCTTGATTGTTTTTAATTAATAAAAGGAGTTTTTTCATTAAAAAAAAAATTCAGTAATATAGTGATTAGCTTTCATTATCCTTGAAAATTCTGACCCAAGTGGTGGATGAAATTTCCTTGCTGTTCCAGATTCATGGAGCCAGTTTCCACTGTTCTCTGTATTTATTTGCAAATATGTTTTGCTTTTGAAATTATTGCATTTCTTGTGTTTTCTTATAATCTTGTTACAATGTTCTATCCTCGCACATTTACCCTGTTGGATGCATAGTCCATGATGCCGGTAATTGCGACACTTATTCAGTCTACTCTTTAATATCAGACTCAGGATTTCTTAGAACATTGGATTCTAGTATTAAGCGCAACACAGCAGTTATTAAAAAACTTAAGCAAATAAATGAGGAGCAGCGTGAAGGGCTGCTGGATGAGTTGAGAAGTGTGAATCTCAGCAAATTTGTTAGTGAAGCTGTTACCTCCATCTGTGACGCCAAGCTTAGAACATCAGATATACAAGCAGCAGTTCAGGTATTATGGAACTGATTTTTCTTTTCTTTTTCTTGTGCATCACTTTCGTGCACGTATGTGCAAACTAGTCTTCTGCTATACTATTCTATTCATATCTGACACTTCTCCATGTTACAAAGATCTGCTCTTTGCTTCATCAAAGATACAAAGACTTCTCGCCAAGCCTGATTCAAGGGCTTTTGAAAGTATTCTTTCCTGGAAAGTTAGGGGATGACTCAGATACAGACAGGAATCTGAAGGCCATGAAAAAGCGCAGCACTTTGAAACTTCTTTTGGAACTTTACTTTGTTGGAGTTATAGAAGACAGTGGTATTTTTGTAAACATCATTAAAGATCTTACAAGCACTGAACATTTAAAGGATCGGGATACTACTCAGACAAATTTGACTCTCCTTGCAAGTTTTGCTCGACAGGGAAGAATATTTCTTGGACTTCCACTATCTGGACAAGAAGTTAATGAAGAGGTATTTTCCCCCCTTTCATGGCCATTTCTTTTTCTTTTCTTTTCTTTTCTTTTCTTTTCTATTCTTGCTTCTTTCTTTCTTTCCCTTTTTTTTTTTTTATGTAATTTGTTAAGAAACATGGTTGGACTTTGTTGTGTCTTATGGATTCTGTTGCATGGAGTGTTCTATTCTACAGTCTTTATGCTGATGATTTGCTACAGCTTTTTAAGGGTCTTAATATCGCGGCAGATCAAAAGAAGTTTTTCAGGAAGGCATTGAATGCGTACTATGAAGCTGCAACAGAACTTCTTCAGTCTGAGCATGCAGTAAGGATTTTTCTGATTTTAGAGCTTATCTTTCTTCTGTTCTTCTGTGTCACCTCCCCCTGACTCTCTATCCTGAATTTTGCATTCTTAATTTCTGCCTTTTCTATTGGGACGATCTAAACTCGTGTGAAGTACCTAAATGGTTTTTTCACTGCCCATAGTTTCTTTCTTATCTTAGAAATAATGTTGTATGAAATTAATGTACCCTTATATCTTGCCAGTCACTTCGCCAGTTGGAGCATGACAATGCAAAAATCCTCAACGCTAAGGGGGAGCTAAGTGATGAAAATGTCACTTCATATGAAAAGCTGCGAAAATCTTATGACAATTTGTACCGCAATATTTCGTCGTAAGTAGTTTATTATTACATTGTTGTTACAGAAACTATGTGATGCTGAATGGTTGTGGAGGTGTTCAGTTCTAGCTGTTGTTGTTTATTTATTTATTTATTTTTGGTGCTTTGGACGGGGAGAGACTCATGCACCTTTGAACATAAATTTTAAGAGATAGATTTCTTATGGGAGAGAGTTCAGCACTCTAGGTTTTCTTCTGCTAAGGAGTTTAAGAATCTTCCTTTCTTTATGCTTCACTGTAACCGGGGGCATATATAAATGAAATGTGTTTATTTTTTCTTTTGTCATTGAGGGTGGTGGACATCTGGTCCACGCTTGCTTGTACTTTGTTTCTCTTTTTTATGAAATTTCTAGTTTCTTAGATGAAAAGTGTATAAAAATTTTTTGGTTGCTTACTTTCCAGTTCCCAGTAATCACTTCGTTTTTCCTCATTTATTGATAGAATTATGCATTTCACACTTCACAGGTTGGCAGAAGCACTTGATACGCAGCCTCCAGTAATGCCTGAGGATGGTCACACAACTAGGGTTACTAGTGGCGAAGATGTTTCATCTACTGCCACTGGGAAGGATTTATCTGTTGTTGAAGCCATATGGGATGATGAAGATACGAGGGCTTTTTATGAATGTCTGCCAGATCTCAGGTTTGTTTTCATTAAATGTTGCTTCTTTTACCCAGCGGAAAGCCTGTAGTATTAGTAGAAGTAGCAGTATGCAGCTATTTTTACTTATTGGGTTGTCATTTTAATGATTTATTTGTGCAAGAGAAAAATTTTGACTTGAAATGTAGATGCTGTTTATTTTATTTAGCTTTTTTTCTTTTCAGAGCATTTGTTCCCGCAGTACTGTTGGGGGAAACAGAACCCAAATTGAATGAGCAATCTGCGAAGACACAAGAGCAACAAACTGTAAGAAAAAGAACTAGAAAATTCTCAAGAGTTGTGTTTCTTTATCTTCCGAGCTATCTTGTGGCTAGGGGTGCATGAATCTGGGTATCATGTAAAGTGAAATTTATGATTTTAAACTGGCATGAAAAATGAGATTTGTTCAGCTAGATCTATGGTAGGAGTAAGATTTTATGACCTTAGTGTATACTAGTGCACAAATACACACCTCCACATGTCCTTTTTCTGATAGAAACACACATATATGAGCCTATGTGTAAAGTGAAATTTATATGTCCTTTTTCTTGGACTTGTATGTGTGCTTATCTCATAGGGCGTTCTATATATTCTATTTGTTTAGATATTATGTTACCATAAGTTTTAACTGGAGTTAATTGTGCTTTAATATTTTTCCCTACTTAGAAGGCTGCTAATTCTTAGGTTTTTTATACTCAGCCACCTGTATAGTTTGTTATACGCATGGAACTGTATGTTCATGCTTAAGTAGTCAATTCTGCTCCTGAAGGCCATTGCATCTGTATACGTCATGAAATGCATTTGATTTTGGAGATAATAATAGATGGTGAATTCATGTCTTGGATTTATTTCCTTTGTCACATAAAATTAGTCCTGTTTGCCTATTTCTTATCAAGATAGTCATTTTTTTTTTGATTTCTTTCAAGGAACCGGTACCTGACTCAGATCAAGGCCAACGAGCTATGCAAGACACTGGAGAGGTTCCTATAGACTCTGGTGCCTTGCTGGAGGGAAAAAGCACTGAGAAAGGAAAGGAGAAGGAAGAAAAAGATAAGGAAAAGAGTAAAGACCCAGAAAAAGAGAAAGGGAAAGAAAAAGACACTGATAGAAAAGGAGATACTGAAAAGGAGAAACTAAAAAGTCTTGACGGGACAAATTTAGATGCTTTGTTGCAGAGGCTTCCGGGTTGTGTGAGCCGTGACCTTATCGATCAATTGACTGTAATTACATCTCTACCATATTATTCCTGTTCTTTATTACTATACGTTGACTGATTATATCTCAGTCTGGGAAATCCTGTTCTTTATTTCTATTGTTGTTTAGCTTTGCTATCTTAACCTCTATCTTGAAGATCTTACCATTTGTTATTATAGGTTGAATTTTGTTACTTGAATTCAAAAGCGAACAGAAAGAAGCTTGTGAGGGCATTGTTTAATGTCCCTCGGACTTCGTTGGAACTACTACCATACTATTCTCGCATGGTTGCTACACTATCAACTTGTATGAAGGATGTGTCTTCCATGCTCCTTCAAATGCTGGAGGAGGAGTTTAACTTTTTAATTAATAAAAAGGTCTGTCTTGCATTTGAGATATATGTTTATCTTTGGACTTGGGGTGGGTGCCAATGGAATCTGTTTGTTTGTTTGTTTATTATTTTTTATTATTATTATTTTTGTGTGCGTGTTTTGGGGGTTGATTTTGACATTCAGTTGAATCATTCTTGCTGCAGGATCAAATGAACATTGAGACAAAGATTAGGAACATTCGGTTTATCGGAGAGCTATGCAAGTTTAAAATTGCTTCATCTGGCCTTGTATTTAGTTGTTTGAAGGTAATATCATAGTTATGGGATAGATTTTATTGCAGTCGGCGTTTTCTGCTTTTGTTTTTTATTCGATGCCCTTGCTTTATTGGATCTTATTGAACGTGTTTAAAGACGGGGTAGAAAAGTTGTTGAAGAATTTGAAGAGTTGAGAAGAATTTGAAGAATATTTTATGAAGAATTTGAAGAGTTGAGAAGAATTTGAAGAATATTTTCTTCTGCATATTTCTCATGAATGTACAGCAGTATTTATAGGACAAAAAAAAACAGAAAATCAGTCACTAATCTAGGGATACAGCTAAGGGACAGCTAACAAATTTCCTATATATCTAAATCAAATAATCAGCTATCCAAATCCCTGATTTGCAGCCCATATTGCAGCCTATACAACTCAGCAAATCACAAGAAACAAAATCCCTGATTTGCAGCCCATATTGCAGCCCATACAACTCAGCAAATCACAAGAAAAACTCAGCCTAATTTCCGAGAATCAATCTTAGAAATTCTACACTCCCCCTCAAGCTGGGTGATAGATATTAATCATTCTCAGCTTGGAATTAAGCTCTTCAAAGGTGATTCGAGGTAATGCCTTGGTGAGTACATCTGCAATTTGATGACGAGTTGGTGTATACAGAAGGTCCACAATTTTTTCATCTAACTTTTCTTTGATGAAATGTCGATCAATTTCCACATGTTTGGTTCGATCATGATGAACTGGGTTTCTGGCAATCCTTATGGCAGCTTGATTGTCGCAATACATGTTGACAGGTTCAGTGGTTGTGATTCCCAGTTCATTGAGTAGTCTTCTTAACCACATTCCTTCACAAATCCCATGAGCCATTGCTCTAAATTCAGCTTCTGCACTGCTTCGTGCGACTACCGACTGTTTCTTACTTCGCCATGTTACAAGGTTCCCCCACACAAATGTACAGTATCCAGTGGTAGACCTGCGATCAACTGTAGAGCCTGCCCAGTCAGCATCTGTAAAGACTTCAATTTTCCTGTTGGGATTCTTACTAAAGTATAGTCCTTTTCCTGGTGTCATCTTGAGATACCTAAGTATTCGATAGACTGCCTCCATGTGTTCTTCAGTGGGTCGGTTCATGAATTGACTTACGACACTCACAGAGAAACCAATATCCGGTCTAGTGTGGGATAGGTAGATGAGTTTTCCTACCAGTCTTTGATAGCGGCCTTTGTCCACAGGTGTAGAGTCTTCTTTTATTCCAAGCTTCACTGTTGAGTCCATGGGAGTTTCAGCTGGCTTACATCCCATCATTCCAGTTTCCTTGAGAAGATCGAGTACATATTTCCTCTGAGAGACGGAGATTCCTTTCCTTGTTCGGGCGACTTCCATTCCTAGGAAATATTTGAGATTTCCTAGGTCTTTGATCTCAAACTCCCTGGCAAGGAGTTCCTTGAGTTGATTTATTTCTGCTGTAGAATTGCCTGTCAAAACAATATCGTCTACGTACACAATTAGAACAACTATTTTTCCAGCAAGAAAATGCTTGATGAAGAGCGTGTGGTCTGTTTGGCATTGATTATACCCATATCTCTTCAAGACTTTGGAAAATCTGTCGAACCAGGCACGTGGAGACTGTTTAAGTCCATACAAGGACTTCTTAAGTTTGCAGACTCTGTTGGCTGTAGCAGGAGATTCAATCCCAGGAGGAATGTCCATATAGACTTCTTCTTCAAGATCACCATTGAGAAATGCATTCTTGACATCTAATTGGTAAAGAGGCCAATCCAAGTTAGATGCCAAAGAGAGGAGAACACGAATGGTGTTGAGTTTTGCTACAGGTGCAAACGTTTCCTGGTAGTCAATCCCATATGCTTGAGTGAATCCCTTAGCCACGAGGCGAGCCTTAAATCTTTCCACACTTCCATCTGCTTTGTGTTTGATTGTAAAAATCCATTTACACCCAACAGCTCGTTTTCCTGATGGCAATTCTGAGAGCTCCCAGGTCTTGTTTTTCTCTAATGCACTGATTTCTTCAAGGATAGCAGCCTTCCATTCAGGTATTTGAATAGCTTCATGAATGGAATTGGGAACCTGTACTTGATCAAGACTACTAATAAAGGCCTTATAACTTGGTGAGAGATTTTTATAGGAAACAAAGTTGTAGATTGGGTGGTTTGTACAAGATCTTACACCTTTTCTTAGAGCAATTGGCCAATTCAGATCATTGAAAACCGGCTCAGTAATATGTGGTTCAGAGATTTTACCTTGAGAACTGTCAGGATGGCCTGTACTCAGGTTGGACTCCTGGACTGGCTCAAGATATGCTCGGTTCTCTGTTCCCTCTTGAGTTCTTCTCCTGGAATAAACACGAAAATCACTGTTTGGGACATGGGAATTGTGAGTTTCTATTGGTAGAGGCGTTGAGGGTTCAATGGAATCATTAGCAGTATTTTGAGGTTCAATTTGAGACATAGACTCACTCTCGGGAAATTGAGGGATATGGTCATCTGACACAGAATTTGTGGGAATTACTGAAGGTTCAGATGAAGTGGGAATGCTATTCCAAAGCTGGTATTCATTGACTATGTTCTCCCCCTGAATGGCAGGTTTGGGATAGTATGGATGTTGTTCAAGGAAGGTGACATCCATCGTATTGTAGAACCGTCCTGTGATGGGAGAGAAACATTTGTATCCTTTCTGGTTTGGTGAATACCCTAAGAATATGCATTTGATGGCTCTAGGATCAAGTTTTCCTCTATGGTGCACATGAACATAAGCAGAACATCCAAACACTTTTAAGGAAATGGTAGACACAATTCTTGAATGTGGGTATAACTCAAGAAGGGTATTGATGGGTGTTTTGAAATTTAGAACACGAGAAGGCATCCTATTAATAAGATAGGTAGCTGTAAGTACAGCTTCCCCCCAGAACTGTTTAGGAACATGAGTTGTGAACATGATAGATCTAGCTACCTCAAGAAGATGCCTATTTTTCCTTTCAGCTACCCCGTTTTGTTGAGGTGTGTCAACACAAGAGCTTAGGTGAACAATCCCGTGACTTGACAGATAATCACTTAGAATTGAAGCAAAATATTCCCTAGCATTGTCAGTTTTTAACACTTGGATTTTTGTTTGAAATTGGGTCTGGATCATGGCATTGAAATTTTTAAATATCTGGCCTGCTTCAGATTTTTCTTTCATGAGAAATAACCAAGTGATTCGAGTATGATCATCCACAAATGAAATGAACCAACGTGTCCCAGTTATGTTTTTGATTCGAGAAGGTCCCCAAATATCAGAGTGAATTAGTGAGAAGGGATGTGATTTTTTATATGGAAGTTTGGGATATGAGTTTCTGATATGCTTTGAAAATTGACACACTTCACAATGAAATTGATTTGAATTTTTATTTTTGAATAATGAAGGGAGAAGTTTTTCCAAATACAAGAAATTGGGATGACCTAGGCGATAGTGATTTAACATGATCTCACCATCGTTATTGGAACTAAGGCTTGACAAAGCATTATTTTGACATTGAATCTCTGACACAACTTGCTGGACTTGTCTTTCTGGAGGGTCTTTAGTTTTGAGGAGATAAAGTCCCGAGCATTCTCTAGCACTGCCAATCGTCTTCCCCGAATCCAAGTCCTGAAATTCACAAAGGTTATGAACAAATTTAGCCACACAATTTTTATCATGGGTGAGTTTAGTAACCGATAAGAGATTACAATCAAGAGTTGGAACAAGAAGAACAGAGTTGAGAATAAGAGACTCTGAAATTTTGGCTGAACCGATCCCTATTACTTTGGATACAGACCCATCGGCAATTCTAACAGTGTGACCTTGTTGGCAGGTTTTAAGGTTCATAAGAAGAGAGGCATCACCCGTCATGTGATCTGAGGCACCTGAATCAACAATCCATGGTCTCTTAATCTGCTTCACATTAAGAGCATTGAGAATGTTACCTGATTGAGCCAATGTTGCAGACGATGTTGGAGTTGGCAAGGACTGTCCAAACATCTTCTGGAGAAGTTCAATCTGCTCTTTGCTAAACAGATTGGTTTCGGTTGTGTCATTAGTTGTGGAGGTAGCATTCCCTTGACTTTCTTTGTTGTTTTGTCGTGGTTTCCAATCCGCCGGCTTGCCATGGATCTTCCAACAGTTGTCTCTAGTGTGTCCGGGCTTACGACAATGATCACACCAAGGTCTTCCCTTCCGAGGCCGATTGCCATCAGTGTGAGATTGTTGGAGTCCTTGAACAGCAAGTGCAGACCCTTCTCCGGTTGCTGGAGTGGCAGATGGTGAGCCCATCATGACTTTCTTACGGCTCTCCTCTCGACGGACTTCAGAGAAGGCTTCGCGGATGCTTGGCAGTGGTTTTGTCCCCAAAATTCTTCCTCGTACTTCGTCAAGTTCTTTGTTGAGTCCCAACAAAAATTTGTACATTCGCTTCTTTTCAATGATCTGTTTGTACAAAGCTTCATCTCTAGTACATTTCCACTCAAATGTTTCAAAAAGATCTAACTGCTGCCAATATCGTGTGAGAGAATTAAAGTATTGAGTGACCGAGGATTCACCTTGTCGAAGATCATGAAGGATGCTCTCTGCCTCAAACAGTTCAGATGTATTTTCAGAGCTGGAATAGGTTTCTTTGGCAGCGTCCCATATCTCCTTGGCAGTTCCGTAGAGAAGAAAGTTCTCTCCAATCTCGTTCACCATGGAATTTATCAGCCAAGACATCACCATGTTGTTTTCAGATTTCCATGCTCTGAATTTAGGATCATCTTTGTTCGGGGCTGTAGCTACACCAGTAAGGTAATCATCCTTTCCTTTTCCACATACGAACATCATGACGGATTGTGACCACTGCAGGTAATTGTGCCCATTTAATTTGTGACCGGTAATGGGCAGATTGTTGCTCTCGGTTTCTCCCTTTGAGCCTGTCATGGCTGTTTCAGAATTGGAGGTGATTTCCGATGAGGAGCTAGTGGCCATTCCGTATTTTGTCATGAGAGAAGATTAATCTTAGAATAGCTCTGGTACCATGAAGAATTTGAAGAGTTGAGAAGAATTTGAAGAATATTTTATGAAGAATTTGAAGAGTTGAGAAGAATTTGAAGAATATTTTCTTCTGCATATTTCTCATGAATGTACAGCAGTATTTATAGGACAAAAAAAAACAGAAAATCAGTCACTAATCTAGGGATACAGCTAAGGGACAGCTAACAAATTTCCTATATATCTAAATCAAATAATCAGCTATCCAAATCCCTGATTTGCAGCCCATATTGCAGCCTATACAACTCAGCAAATCACAAGAAACAAAATCCCTGATTTGCAGCCCATATTGCAGCCCATACAACTCAGCAAATCACAAGAAAAACTCAGCCTAATTTCCGAGAATCAATCTTAGAAATTCTACAGTTGTTAATGTTGTTTGTCGAGATTTGAGGTTAAGCTTTATGTTTGATACTTAATGATCAATGGCTTCTTTAAGCAGGCTTGTTTGGATGATTTCATGCATCACAACATTGATGTTGCTTGCAATCTTCTGGAGACCTGTGGTCGTTTTCTTTATCGGTCACCTGAAACTACTGTTCGGATGGCCAACATGTTGGAGATTTTGATGCGTTTGAAAAATGTGAAAAATTTGGATCCTAGGCACAGCACCCTCGTCGAAAATGCCTACTACCTGTGCAAACCACCTGAAAGATCTGCCCGAATCGCTAAAGTCCGTCCTCCGTTGCATCAGGTACAAATCATTTCGGGGTAAACACATTACTTCCAAACTCAATATTTTGCGTTGCAACTACTAAATGACACCCCCTCCCTTTTTTTTTGCAGTATATAAGAAAATTGCTATTTTCAGATCTTGATAAGTCTACAATTGAGCATGTGCTGAGGCAACTTCGTAAATTACCGTGGAGTGAATGTGAGCCATACCTTTTGAAATGCTTTATGAAGGTTCACAAGGGGAAATATGGTCAAATTCATTTAATTGCTTCCCTCACTGCTGGCTTGAGTCGTTATCATGATGAATTTGCAGTAGCTGTTGTTGATGAGGTTCCTCCGCCTCTCCATCGACTCTTTTCGTTGAGTTGAAATTTTAGTTTTTCTGATGGCTAATCTTGGTCTTTAGGAATAGTGACTTCTGTGCTTCTCTCTTCTTTATATGTGCATGTCTGTCTAGGTGCATCCTTTGTAGTTACGTGATAACCATAAAGTCGAACATTATGTTCCCTTTTGTATCTCATAATCTTGATTGTATCAGGGTGTTGTCTTTTTGTAGTCATCCTTAGATTTTTAAAGCATAGTGGATAGCAATAGTCAGAAAAGGAATCATGTTCTTGTTTCTCTTCATTTTCCAAGTGTCTTTGAGTTTCTATAATTCTATCATGTTGTATTTGCAATAGCTGTTGTCTCTGAGGCTGTTTCTTGCATGCCAGAGGATCCCTTGTTGAGCCAACACCATTTGGCTGTATACTGTCATGAAACGTGCATACTGAGACAAAAATAAAAATAATGCATGTATCTAATGCATACTGGACCTTGGTAATATGGTTTTTGTCAAATTTTTGACAGTCCTTTTGCTACTTTCAGGTTTTGGAAGAGATTCGGCTTGGACTTGAATTGAATGATTATGGGATGCAGCAGAGACGCATTGCCCATATGCGATTCTTAGGAGAGCTATACAACTATGAACATGTGGATTCATCTGTTATTTTTGAGACGCTATATTTGATTCTTGTCTATGGCCATGGCTCACCAGAGGTAGGAAATCTTTTTAAAGTTTTGTAAACGTTTGTACCTCTTAATGCAAGGCTGTGTTCGTTTTTTGAATCATTATATGTCCGTATGTAATTTGGAATCTGGATATGGATGTAGATATAACTAAAGCCAATAAATATGCATACGTGACAATTCGTGATATACTATGAATCTAACATACACTTCACAGCATATATAATGTCTGTGATTTCAAACCCTCTCTCTCTCTCTCTCTCTCTCTCTCTACCTCCCCCTCTCCCTCCCTCCATCCCCCTCTTTCCCTCTCAACATTTTTCATCTGTTTGACTTTTGGTGAGGAAATCCTTGGTATATAAATTAGAGTCTTCTTGCATGGTGATCTAATTTGTTTTTCCCATACTATAGCAAGATCTACTGGATCCACCAGAGGATTGTTTTCGCATGAGGATGATTATTACTCTTCTTGAAACCTGTGGGCACTACTTTGACCGAGGCTCTTCTAAAAGGAAACTTGATCGCTTTTTAGTACACTTCCAGAGATATATACTCAGTAAAGGTGCTCTACCACTAGATATTGAATTTGACTTACAGGTTAGTAGATGCGGTTCTCTTCTTGTTTCCTTTACAGTTTTGGTTTTAACGTGGTTTGGAGACTTGGATTATTATGTCTTATTAGTTATTTTACTCGTCAACCTTCTTAGTGGTAGGTTTGGAAAGATCATACATTCTTTTTATTTTGCATGTCAGATTTTTGAATGGATCCCAACTAGACCTGGTTTTCTGGTTTTAATGTACTAAGATTTATTTGATTATGCTGTTTGGTTATCACCTCATGCCTTTGTATATGAGGGAGATCTCATGCACAAATCATTCATCCTCAGGACTTATTTGCGGATTTACGCCCCAATATGGCACGATATTCATCCATTGAAGAAGTTAATGCAGCCCTCGTGGAACTTGAGGAGCATGAACACTCTATCTCGATTGACAAAACAAGCATTGAGAAGCTCTCTGATATTGAAAAGGCATCGAGTAGGAGTTCCTTTAACCCTATTTCAGCTAACAGACAGAGTGTTGTAAATGGTAATGAGGAAAATGGTGGGGTGGACGATGACCTTGGAGACAGTGGCAGTGATTCAGGGAGCGACACTCTTGATCCAGAGGGACAGGATGAAGAAGAGTTGGATGAAGAGAATCATGAGGATGAACGTGATAGCGATGAGGAGGATGATGATGATGGGGGTGCACCTGCTTCAGATGAAGATGATGAAGTCCATGTTAGACAGAAGATGGTGGAGGTCGACCCTCAAGAAGAAGCAAATTTTGATCAAGAACTCAGGGCTGTTTTACAGGCGAGATATCAATTAGTTTATCTTTAGTCAGTATATGCTGGAAAGCCTTTGGAATATTTTTCCATTTTCTATTCTATGGCTTATATATGGACGTTTTGAGAGAAGTAGATTTTGGTCACTAAATTATTCATTGGTCATAATTGACACCGTCAGATTTTGTCCAATAATGTTTAGATGCTGAATGCTAAAGATTGGTGATAGCTAACGGCTTATTATAAATTACGAATGCAGGAGAGCATGGAGCAGCGCAGGCAAGAATTACGGGGCCGACCTACATTAAATATGATGATACCGATGAATGTTTTTGAGGGATCCACCAAGGATCATGGACGGGGGACTGGAGGTGAAAGTGGTGATGAGGTGTTGGATGAGGAGGCTGGAGTGAACAGGGAAATCCGGGTGAAAGTCCTTGTGAAGCGTGGTAACAAGCAACAAACTAAGCAGATGTTTATCCCTCGGGATTGCTCTCTTGTACAGAGCACAAAACAGAAGGAAGCAGCTGAGCTTGAAGAGAAACAAGACATCAAAAGGCTAGTTTTGGAATACAATGATAGAGAAGAGGAGGAACTTAATGGGTTGGGGACCCAAACCTTGAACCATATGCAGGGTGGCGGCAACAGAATTTCATCACGTGGTCATATCTGGGAAGGAACCAGTGGGAAGGCTGGTGGCACACCTCATCGGCATCATAATTATTCAAGTGGAGTTTATTACAGCAGGAAAAAGTGAAGGTTTTTGCTCCGCCGCAGAGCTTGACATCTTTGCCTTATGTCGCAAGACACTTAAATATCTCAAGTTCTAATGAGATTTATACAGCAAGCATACGATGAAACGGTGTTTTTTTTTTTGGCACCACTGATGTCGACCGTTTGTTACATATTTTGGCGAGGTCAATCTTTTCTCTCGTCAGAAGAGAGTAGTGCTATGAGGAGAAGATACATGGATAATTTTCCAGGTAAAAGGAGCAATACACAATTTTATGTGTGATTAAGGGGTCTCTGATCTGCAAATGTGCCTGTGGGTGTGGGGTTGTGTGCTATTATTAGATCCTACACTAGCTGCATGTATATAAAAATATCAAGAAACCACTTGACCAGAAATTGGCTTGGGCTTTCTAATGGATGACGGTTTAGTGATATACTTGTGTAGTTTTTATGTGCCAAACCATACTTGCCTGTAGAGT
Source organism: Artocarpus heterophyllus (assembly GCA_025403435.1). Classification (NCBI taxonomy): domain Eukaryota; kingdom Viridiplantae; phylum Streptophyta; class Magnoliopsida; order Rosales; family Moraceae; genus Artocarpus; species Artocarpus heterophyllus. The sequence goes on from CM046353.1 coordinate 13,182,540, forward strand.
TGTTGCTTTATCATAACAATAGAGTCGGAATGGCATTTGATCTAATTCTTGTATGATACAAAGCTGTGTTATTTTGTTGTCTGAAACGGTCATGTATTTGACAATCTAAGCATCGTCCTCGATAGTTGGTGGTACCGAGGCAGTATTTAGTAAGAGCCCAAGGAGTAGTGGAAAACACAAGTTGTTTGTGTAAGCGCTAATTCTAGGCCTTATTTTAGGTTTGTTTATCGCGGTTGACTTTGGGAATGCTGCGGCATGATATTCTTGTCAAATTGATGTTGCATATACTTCTTGTGGGAGTAGAATGCGTTCGTATGAATCATTAGGATTTAGGAATACACAACTGCTTAATTTGCATTTGTTGTGCTTAATCCCTAGTAGTCTAATCTATTTAGCTCATGTTCTAGTTTGAACTTCAGCTATGAGGCTGAAGAAATAGAGCGTGGTTAGACCCTCTTTAATATTTTTATTTTCTCCATTCCTTGCTTCACTTCGGGCCTTGTATTGGCTAAGCAGATACCAAACCCACTACTATTTCCTTGCCTCTTTTACCTCACTTAAAAGACCACTTATTTGTTTGGTTTTTGAAATATTCCCGGACTTCTTTTACTGTCTATTGTCCCAGAAAAATGGCAGATATTTTGTTGACAATGGCCCTGACAAATGGCCCATTCTCCTTACAAAGGGATGTCTTGAAAGATTCTCTAAAAACCGCAGCTACTTTTGACCAGAAGCCCAGACATTTCAAACCTTGTAGAGGACCAGTCTAGAAATCCATAATGGCACCACCACTAGCGCTAAGACAAAGCTTTAGCTAGCCTTTTTAAGTGGTTCCGTTTTCAACCTTTCATGTTTGTAATAAAATTTAAAGAAAATTCTCGAACATGATACAAATTGGGACACGCATAAACAATGCTGCAGAGGGAAAATATTCCAATTGTAACACTTGAATATAAAATATAGCTTTCCAATTTATACCTTGACGATATGATGCGTTATAAGTTCGACGTGTCATACCTCATATGGGGCTAACTCTACCTTTTAGGGAAAAAAAAAAGAAGAAGCAAGAAACAAATTTTTTTTTTTGAGAATTTGGTTCTCCTAAATGTGGCCACAAACCATTATTTAAGCTAATAGCTATTGCTGCAATTGGGGCACATTATTCTAATTTTACAGCTAAGAATTGCGTGCCATAAATGGAACATGTGGTGCCCACGTTGCCACTTTGGTGCAATTTGTGACACCTTAACTATTTTGGACCCTTTTTACCAGGTACTAGAAGGATTGTCACCTTTTTTTTTTCTTCTGCATGTGATCCACGATATGTAGTGCATCATATGTTCCTCGTCTTGAGGCGAAGAAAACTTATTAGGTATTGAATCATATGTTGATTATATATTAATAATATTTCTCTTATCTCTTTTGGGTCAAATCTCTGCGTGCTAGCTTGAAGAAGCAAAGAACCTGCTCGATATATATGCTGCTTGCTCTTGCCCAAAGAATACAATTCTAACTTTACAGTCTTTTTTAGGAAAGCTTTATCAATTGATAAGAAACAACGAGAAAAAGGGTGTATATTTTAGTCAACAATTTGGTTCTTAGATCCTTGCTTTTGATTCTGGTTATATTATATTCTCACTCTGATTTTTTAATAGCATATAATCAATCAAGCAAACTGATATTTTGTATATTTTTGGTACTCAATTTTCAAGTACCCAATGGGGAAATTTGACATGTGAAAGGGAAATAGATGCTGCTGTATGTGCAAACTTGCAAGATCGTACTAATTATTATTGAGGACTTTTCGTTTTTGTGTGGATAGTTTCAGTAAGTAACCATTATATATATATATATATATATATATATATATATTATGGGATTCATCTCATGTACTTCTTTTAAGTCTCTCCAATAATACAATGACAGATCAATTAATGTCGTGTTAATTAAAATATCTAGTCAAAATGTTATGTCAGTTAAAATATTTTAATTGACATAACATGATACTTTTAAGGGACGGATATGAAAAAAGAAACATATGAGCCAAATCTAATATTATGTTATTAATTGGCAACAAGAGAGAGAGAGAGAGAGAACCACTTGTTTTTGGGCAAACTAGTTGAAGGTTCAACAAAATTCCACGCAACCAAACGAGGGTGCCTTTCTAATCAGATAGATAACACTACAGGGTCCAACACAAGCTTTGCGCCCTTAAGAAAACTGTCCATCGCAGAGAGAAACATTCAAACATCCATGAAAGAAGATAAAATTCCATCATATCTTTGTTTGTTAACACGTGCAATCATCAACTCATGTTATGTTATTGGGGGCTTCCCAATTGGATTGCAAGCGCCTAGCTAACAATGGTAAGAAATGACATTAGAGTTAGCAATAAGATAAGGATTAATTTAGCAAAAATAAAAATAAAATAAAAATAATATAATTTTTGCGAATTAGAAGCCTTAATTATACCAAGAACAAAAAATATGCGAACGACAAATAAATAAGAGCTCATGAACTTTATAGTGGTACACCCTTAACGTGAGAGTTATTTTCAATTGCTGTAGAATAATTTACTATTATCATGAAGAAGTTTACAAGAGAATAATTGCATATTCTCTCTCTAGAATTTTTTCTCTACACAAGAAAAGAACACAATCTGTCTATATATAGGTTTTCAAAGAAAGGGTAATAACACACTAAAAATGCAAAAATGGAAGCTCCAGCACACCAACATGAGTGGCCGTGGCCTTAAGTTCATGCGGCTGCACGGACTTTGCTGTTTGCTACAAATTTCTGCACCTCCTGTGCGGCCGTAGAGTTCCTGGGCACGGCTGTACCCTGTTTCTATGACTCCGCATGGCCGCGCAACTTTCTCTCTCCCAAACTTATTTTTCTTTTTCTTTTTCTTTTTTGGTTTTTTCACCTTTTCTTGCTCCTCCTTCATAAACTTTTTGTCCAGAAGCCCGAGAAGCGGGCTTCCCACCCCTCCCAATCCCACGTCGAATTTATTGGAAAGGTCAGTCCCTGTAATACTCTGCATAAGATAATATTTTAAAAGGCGTTGAATTTAGCTTTACATTTCTTAACAATAAGGACTTATCTTAACTTAAGGGAGATCATGATTTCGTTTATATGTTTTTCTCTATTTCGTTTTTGATAATATTGGTTCCTCTATATATCAAAATCTTAAGCTACAGTACTACTATCACAACCCTTGAACCTTTATTCCCTAATCAGTTTATTAAACTAGAAAAATCTTTAATCAATTTATGATTCTTTCTAGCTTGGGTTGACTTTTTTATTGTGAGCACAGGATTAGCAGTAAGGCCTAAAATTCTTTTATTAGCTTTTGCTAGCTAGACCAAGAAATATACATGCACACATATCTATATATATGTAATATATGCAAAATAGAATATTAAAATAACGAGAGATGATGTAGTGAATGATGTCAAACAAACAATACTTTATGTTTTCCTTTGATTTTTTTTTAAAAAAAACACTAAAAAAATGTAGCAAGTTAAGCGCATCTAATCGGATTTAGTAGTGTGTGTGTATATATATATATTTGTATAATGTTTTGCTATTTCTATAATATGGCCAGATGACTTAGTTAATATCACAATATCATTCAGAATAAACAGTTCAACATTTCATAGCTAATTAACAACAAGGTTGATTCTCTCCAAATATATATATATATATATATAAACAACAAGGTTGTTAATTTCACTTGAAAGCTCGAACCATGCCATAGATTAATGACAAAATAGCTACAACTACGCATGTGATTCCATTTCATATAAAGCTAGCTAGAATTATTAATTAAAGCAATTGTCTCATTAGTTATTCCATTTTTTTTTTCCCCAAGAGATCATCGTAGAATTAGTTCAGAAATCGTTTTCTTCGTTAATCAGTTTTTTTTTTAATTGATTTTCACATGATACATATTTCTTTGTTACATAAATGTCCTAAAGCTCATCAATGCATTTGACAATTTTCTTTGGGTGAAAAAAGTAATCGGAGGAAAGATATTCCATTATGGGGCCCACAGTTGTGTCTAATGTAAACAATTAGAGCGACCACCGTGGACAAACATCCCGCAAGTGTGTGGTCCGTGTAAATCGGCACGTGTGAAAAAGGAGGACAATTTGGTAAATAAACGCAAAAAAGCTGGACAAAGTTAGAGGGATCGGATTGAAAACGTTACTTTGAAAGGAGGGGATGCGACCACGTCACTCGTAGCGTGTAAAACCTCGTACCCCTGCCGACAAGTACATTGGAAAAACTGACTTTCCTAATTTGTATCTTTTCTATCTTTCAATTATTTTCTCCACTTGCACTTCTTCCATCTATAAAGCTTTTCCACTCATTGTTCAATCCAATTATTATCGCTTCACTCAAAATAAAATATTAAAAAATTTGATCATATCACTACTCCATGTAAGACCCTTTTCTTTTTTTTTTTTGCCCTTTTGTAGAATTGTTAAAAATAAAATTACCAATGTCACCTTGAAATAATAATAAAAAATAATAAGTGTTCTCAAAGGAATACACTGTTGTATTTTTCTCCTGCTGGGTTACATGGGAGGAAGTACACATTCAACCGTTAAGTCGGCTCTCCAAGGTTTTATACCTAAAAATTATCTGGCTGTTTTTCTTTTTTTGGTGAAAATAATATTTTTAGTTTGAGATGACTTTGAACCCTCAAATCTTTTGGCCTATTCAAGAATATAATTTCGTCATATAAGCCAATGATCGCCAACAACTTTGACATTTTCTATGGATGAATTATGGAGCACTTAACTCAAGTTTCGTCTATTTCTTTCCTCTTTCTTCTTTATTAAAGAGACACTCAGCCAAAGTTTGACTTCCTAATTAAACATATAATTTTTTCATAAGCTGTTTAACAAGTATGGTTAGAACTAATTTTTTAGTTTAAAATATTATAGAATATGAGAGTTTTATACTGTAATAATATTTTACTTTTTTATTATAATATATACAATTTTTATATTATTTCTTAATCAAAAAGTTGGTTATAACTATGTTTGCTAAAAGTCCTGTCAAAATTCAAAGGAAGCAATTTGCAAATAAAAAAGTACCAAGATTGTCTCTCTTTTTAGGAAAGTTGAAAATTTAGAAGGGTACATCAATTTGTTTCGGTTAACACTCAATTTTAGATTTGCTATATTGGTTTCCTAAGACGCACTTTTCTTTAAGTCAAACATTTTGATTGTAAAAAATTGTCTTAGTGATTAAGTTTGGAAAAAAAAAAAAAGAACTAGTTGTCTTTATCATTCTTTTGGAGTATATCTATCCCACTTTCGCATGTTGTATAGAAATAATGAAAGAAAATGACGCCCACAAGATGGGAAATAAAAGCCTTCTCATAAATAAATCTTCTTCAATAACGTTAAATATTATTTAAACACATTAAATTTTGATTAAAAATGCTCCCAAGTACCATATTATTCATATCTTCCTTTCTTTCTGAGTTGGCAGTGACGTGTGCTTCCCCACTGAGAGACCTATTGAGTGCGCGAGTACGGTCACATCTCTCCACACTCACAGACACGGCATCGTTTCTGTGCACGCGCCAAAAAGCGCGTTGGTAACTTTGTCGTAGAAATACTTGCAACGTTATTTGGACGACCCAAGCGCACCTTATCCTTTTAAGGAAGGGGAGTTTGTGGCTCTTACGTGGCTTCCAATGATTGGGTGGTCGTGGATCGAAGCTGATTACTCGATTAAAAAATAACTCACAGCTGATGAAACTTGCACCCGGCCACAGTCGGTTTGATCTATATATATAGAGAGAGAGAGAGAGAGAGAAAGATAAGGGAGAGAGGTTTTTCTTTTTTCTTTTTTCTTTTTTTTAATAATAATAAATGAAATAGAGAGCAAAGTCAAAAACAAAACAAAAGGTACAAAAATAGAGAGGGACATAGTTGTCAGAAATTTTGGCTCTTATGTCGTAAATTGGGTGGTGGACTTGCCACATGCCGGTCCATATGATTTCGTTTTTGAATATATATATATATATATATATATGGCTTCACTTAAATCTGCCTATGAAACGCCTAGTAAGTTTGGACCGTTGAGATCTTCATGGAGGGCTGTGATTAAGAGGATGGGCATCTGAGAAATTGGTAACCTTTTACCCTCTATAGCCGGTTAATCAAAGGCCTAGTTGTTTTATATTTTTTTTTTGGGGTAAAACGAAGGTGGACTGAAAACGACAGGCGTTTAGGGTATTGTTTCCTACATTTTTTGGGCCCCAATATTCAGGCGCAAAGAAATCCTGGAAGCCTAAGTTAGAGGCAAAATCCATTGACTATAAATAAAAGCCATAGAGTAGACTTAGAAGTAGGGCCGGCAATGTAGGTCACGGCACGATGACACGATACAAACCCGACACGAAAAATACGGGTTAGGTTTGGGAAAATAGGCCTCGGATTGGAATTGGGTCGAACTTGTCTGACCCGCACAAAAAACGGGTTGGGTTTAGGTCAACCCAAAATAACCCGCCAAAAATGTGTCGAAATCAGGTTGACCTGAAAATTGTTAATCAACCCGTGTAAACCAAATTGAACTTGTGTGACCTTAATATAACCCATACAACCTAAAATTAATTTTAATGTGTCAAATTAGTCTAATATTTGTTGTATATTCAACTTGACATGATTTTCTAATTTCTAGCATATTTGTTTTTGTTAAACTTATACAAAGTTTTGTTAACTTTTTTGATGGTTTTGTTTTGTAGGCTTATTGTTTATTTTGTAGGCTTATTGTTGGGTCTATTGTGTTGCGGGTCTATCGGGTTTAGCGGGTCAGTGTGTCGTGTCAACACGAACATGCATAAAGTAGCATATTGGCAGGTTGCACGGGTCGGGTCGGGTCAACCTATCTACACGTCAGGTCATGTCCGAGTTGGGTTTTTTTTGACCTGTCAGGTCACGGGTCAGGTTCGAGTTGGCATGTTTGCTGTTTATATAAAGGTTCAACCCGACCCGAATCTAACCCGTGGACCCGAATTGTCATCCCTACTTAGAAGACAAATCTTTTACAGCATACCTTCATGATAGAGGCAAGGCACGTGATACTTAGTTAATTAATGCATATAATATCTAGTTAATTTGTCCTTTACCCTGTTTCTTTTTTTTTTAATTTACTTTAACTTTAATTTTTACTTTCTTTAATCTAAAATGCTATATATTTTTTTTCAATCATCTCAAATATTATTCTATTAAATGCAACCTTCATAACAAAATTCTTTATTCAAAGGACAAATTACAACTCTTACTTTTTTTTTATGAAGGTAATAAAATTATTTTTAATCATATATCTAAAATACTAAAATTAAAACTTAATAAACACGTTAGATAACTAGAACATGAGATTGTTAGAAGTCATGCCCACAAGTGCGAGTGGGAGTTTTGGACATCAGGTTTTCAAAAGTTTGGTTGCCTCAATGTGAAATCCTTAGTCACAAAATTGTAATTTAATAATGTTGTATAAACCTCTTTTATAATTTTTACATTCATTTTTCTCCAATGTGGTTGTTAGTGTCCAATTTTTATGAATAATATGTTGGACATGTATGCCATAAGGAGTAAAAATGTAATATGTTTTTGGAGACATTTTTATCAATAAAGAATTTATTTATTATTTATATACAAATATTGTCCTCTTTACATTCATATTTGTTGAATGTATGTTAAGCAAACAAAAGTCTAAGACTGTCGTCCTAAACTTTTAAGAATTGAGCATATGATGGACAGATTATGCGGAAGACACGATGCTTGAGGTGACCGTCTAAATCATAAGATCCACAATTGAAGGAATAAAGTTAGGCTATTTATTCATGAAAAGATTGTTATGTTGTCTATATCCTAAACAGGAGATGGTTTGTCTTGACCATCGAGGTGGACTCTACAAATAGAAACATTGGCACATTGTCATAGGTGATGATATGTTAGATCGGGACATAAAGTGAATTGATTTGGATTAATAATTCTGTTTTGGCAAATCGATTCACTTTAGACAATCATATGTATTGTATCTTAATCTTGAGATGAATAATAGGCCTGTTGATGCTTACCGAGGTCCTGCGTCGAATCAACACCACGTGCAGCTGCGCACGGTGCTCAGCTCTTCCCGGTTCGTCTTTGCCTGATCGGGTATGCCTGCAATAAGAGGAGGGACGCTTCAGAGATAAGAGAAAGGACTCAGACGACAGACAAGGGCTCTCCGATGCTCAAGGCAGGGGTTGCTTGACAGAGAACATGAGCTAGTTAGGTGGAAAGGAGCACGCATGTCAGAATGCAATAAATGCATCCTATTTATAAGCTACCACTTAGACCGGGTGTTAGGTGGGTTTTGCCTACAACCCGGGTGTCACATCAAGGCATGTTAGGCAGTAGGTGACAAGTGTCATGTCCCTTCGTCGATGGATTGGCTTCTATCAGACGGTGAGTTGTTTGCCATTTGTTAGCCTGTGGTGGTGAGTAGCAGTCCACTTGTGAATGAGAATAATCCGACCTGAGTCGGTACATAGTTCGAGGTGGCAACCTGTTGAGGTGTGGCCCTGGAGGCCCTAAGAAGCACCTCGGACGCAACATCTATTGTCGTCGAGGTCGGTAGTTTGCTCCTTGGTAACTCCGTTGAGCTATTTAACCGACCACCCAGAGTTTGTCTCCTCGGCGGTGGTGTCAAGCTCACCCTTAACATTAGCCCCCCAGTTTACCTGGTTGGTTAGACAAAGAAGACCAAATGACGTTCCGAAGTGGTGTGAAACAAAAGGTTGCATGGATTAACTGGGGGACACGTGTCACCTAGCGGTGGATTGCGTCGCCTGACAGGCGTAATCATCGTGCCTCTTCGTTTTTTGCACTCAGATTTTCTGCCTAAAATGGCTATAAATATGGCCTTTTTTCTTGTCATTTTCACGCAATTTAGGCCAGATTTTGCACCCATTGAGTTTTTAGCTGTCGAGCTATAGTTATTAGCTTGAAGACCTTACGTTCTGAAGCTACCACAGCCCAATCAGGTAATTTTCCCAAGGAGCGTGAAAGATGAATGACGTGTCAGATTCCTAGAATGTCAACATTTCTTAGTCGAAAAGCAGCCTTGAGCCCAACTCGCCCATTGTAGAGGTCGATATTGAAAGTATATCCTCGGAGCAGGATGGGGTTGGCCGACTCGAGCAAATACTGAGGGTTGACTCCCAGACTGTCCCTGAGCAGGAGTTCCTCAACCTACTGGATGGGGAGCGCCCAGTGAGGCCGTGTAGGGGCGAGAACCCTTACATCAAGGTGGCCACCGCAGGCTCCTCCTGAGTTATTGCCCGGGAGAGAGCTGAGCTGGAGGCAGCGGGCGATGTTTCGAGCACCTCCGACCGAGACTCTAGGGCCCCTATCTAGGTCGCAGGCAGGATTACCATTGATATTTCTGACAAAGAACGCGGGGCCGAGGAGACAGCAGAGGAGGTAGAGTAGGCCGTCGAAGTCGAGGAAGACTGAAAGGGTCTGAGTCACTCGGGTCTAAGGAGTGACAGCCTATAGGGTGACCTGGCCTAGATAGACCTTAGCAGAGGCATACTCCAGCACCATAACGGAGTCTCGGCTCGAGGACCTACGCGTCGAGTTTGACATCTCAGGACGACGTCATCCTTATTGTGCTCGAGGAGAATGATTCACCCTTGGACCCGCCTGAGGGGTGTATAACGCTATATGCCAAGTTTTTTAGAGCTGGGTTGCGCCTCCTGTTCCATCCATTCCTCCACCGGGCACTAAATGACTTTAATGTGTGCCCGACTCAGCTTAACCCGAACAGTTATAGGTCGCTGATCGGGATGTATATGCTATGGAGGTACCACCGGGCAACTGAGATGCCGTTGGAAGCATTTAAACAAGTGTATAAAATGAAGAAGCTTCCTCAGCAGTCTGGGTGGTATTACGTCATCGGCTTCATAAAAGATTTCATTTTGGGCAATCCCGACTCAGACAAACTCTGGAAGTACGAGTAGTTCTACGTCGGGGGCAATTATTTAGCACGAGCTGGTGAGACTGTCCCTGCTGACCAGCTTGTGCCAAGGTCGTTCGAGCAAGGGCACGTGTGGTCTAAGAGTCCTTGGGCACCGAGCCATGTAATCAAGGCGGTCAAAGACCTGTTCGAGAAGCCAGAAGCGATGAAGCAGCAGTCGTTCCTACTAAAAAAGGAGACTCTTTTCAGTTACGGTTGGTTCGAGGAACCCAACAGAACAAATCCGCTACTGATCCATCCTGCCTGGTTAGCCGGGCAGGTGATAGTCGTCAGGTCTGAACGCCATGGACGTCTTGGGGCCTAGAACTACTCGATCCGAGTGGCCGACAAGGGAGCCATCATCGTCCAGCTCCAAGGACTCATCGAGTGGCTCCTTTGATTCTGGGCCACCTATGGCAGATGAGGACCATGAGGATGTGATCTGGCTCATTAACCTGTCTCGTCAGCTCCGGATAGAAGGTTAGCCCCTAGTTTTTGTTTTGTCATTTTTTTTATTTTTTTTATTTATATATGCCTACCTGGTTTTGACTTAGGAGGATTTTGGCTTTGTAGAAATATCCTCACAGTCGAGCACAGCTGTAGAGAGGTGGGCTCTCATGAAAAGCCTCTGAAAGAAGAAAGGCAAGGCCGTGGAGGTCGGGAGGAAGTGCAAGCATACTCTGAGGATGGAGCTTCCCCTGCTACGCAAGCAGCTACCCACCACAGTCCAAGAGCAACCACCCTAGCATCCGAGGACCAGGGCTTCGTCCAGCGAGACCCCTCCGGCTGACCTTACTACCATGATGCCTCCCCCGTAGGACCCCTCGAGGAGACGTCCGAATTACCGTTGGACCATCCTGGACCATCTCGAGGACATGATGTACTAGGAGGACTTTTTAGTGAACCCTGAGGGGATGATTTCTAGGGTTTTTTCCAAGGCTGCTTTTCGCTCCGCTGCCAAGGTAAAGGCTTATTTCACTCGAGCCCATTTATTTCTTTTTCTTTTCGTCGAGCACTAAAGTTTTGTTATCCTCAGATGAGCGTCTTCCTATACATGACCTACTCAACCGGGCTGAAGGAATTCAACAAGGATAAGGAGAGGCATGCGAAGACTTTCCTCGACAAGTTGGAGGTCAAGAGGCAGCTCGGTGTCAGGATCATTGAGCTAGACCAAATTAAGACGTCTCTTTCTCGGGCCGAGGAGGAGGCTTGGAAGGCTAAGGAGGAAGCCGACCAGGCCAAGGTAGAGGCGGAGGAGGCGATAAAGGAGGCTCGGCAAGCGAGGGATGAGGTTGCTTGGCTCAAAGAGCAGCTGGCAGCTTTGCAAATTGAGCACCAGCACTTCTTGGAAGAGCTTCCCGGTCGTCTTGCACAAGTCATGGAGGAATTCAAGGCGTCCCTAGAGTACGCTGATTACTACTACTTCGGCATGATGGACCTTCGAGACCATTTGATTTGGCAACACCCTGAGGCTAAGGGCTTCGATTGGTCGCTCATAGTCGAACCAGAGCAGGGCGTTGCTCAGCAACAGCAGGGTGAAGAGGTCGTCGAAGTGGACGGTGACAACAACGGGGACGAGCAGAGCACTGGCGACGGTGGAGGCGAGGAAGACAATGCCGAGGATGGGGCCCAGGCCTAGGCTACCTTTTGTTTTTTTGTTGTTTTGGTTTTATTTTGTTTGTTCGAGCTCGGGGCGTGCCCGGTGATGAGACTGTAAAAGTGTACATTTTCTAAAGCTTAAATCATTTATTTATGCTTTTATTTCTCATTAAATTCTCTAATTAATAGCAATTTTGTGTTAATAAGTATTTTCATGTCTTAGTGTGTAAATGTGTTTAAAAATATGTTTTTAGTGTGTTTTTATGTTTAATAGAATTTTTGGTAATTTTTAGAGTCATTTTAGTATGTTAAATAAGTGTCTAGTCTGTAAATAGTCAAAACCGTAAAAGTAATGCGGTTATTTTATTTTGAGTTTTAGAGTCTTTAATAGTGTGTTTTGAGTTTGTAAATATGCTTTATTATATTTTTAGTAATTTCTAAAAATATTTCCAAGTCATAAAAATTATATCTGTGTCAAACCGTAGGAGACTGAAAATTTTAGGAGTTTTTTTTGTGTGTTTTAATGTAAAATAAATATTTTTGTAAATATTATGTTTGTAAAATAATTAATATTAGTGTGTTTATGATTTTTAGATTTGAAATTTGAAGAAAAAACAGAGCAAAACGACACCAAAACGGATAAAATCGAACATCAAATGCATTACGGAGATAAATAAAATTCGAATTTGAAATTTAAGGGACACGTGGCACATTTTCAACCTTCGGATCAGCTGCCGATTGAATCTTGCCCGTTGGATCGCTGCAGACGTCAGGCCACGCGTCAGAAGAGGAGAAGCGTCAGCGCTGATGCATGTCGGAGAAGCTGCGTGCTCAGTCACAGATTCCACGTGTCAATTTTATACACGCGCCGACAAGCTGCAGAGTGAGTCAAAGGGAATCTCGGCTAGCGTGGAATCTGGTGCGGTCATGTTCACGTGCAGCCAATCTCTTAGCCACTGGATGGGAATACCAAGACTGATCCAACGGCCTTAAAATCTTAGCCCACTGGTCCTACCTGGGCCCATTCTTACGCGTGTTTAAAGCCATTGGATCGTGAAGTTAACGGTCCAGATCAGCCCGGTCTGGTAACTTCTCATGTCGAAAAGCACAGGATTTTGAAGCTTAAAACGCATTCTCAACAGCGAATCTCAGCGTGGAAAAAAGAGAGAAAGAAAGATCGCATCACCCAAATTTGTCAACTTTCAACAGGAAAAAGTTGATGATTACATATAATATACAATAACTTTTCAAAGGCTATAAATAGCCTTGCGTTCCCCACGAAGAACATATCTCCTTCGGGCCTTTGGCCCTCCTTTCCCCTTCCTTTCCTTACTGTTGAGTTAGACTCAGCAGTATCTTCTTAGGTAATAAATAATAATAAAATAATGCTTAAATTAGAGTAGAGTGTCTGGTGAGGCAGAGAGATGATCTTGTATGTATAGTATCTTGGTATGGATTTTAACTCTATATCTATGTGGTAATGTTTATATTTTGTGGAATAAATTATATCTTTATGTTTTCAATAATTATTGTTGATGCTGTTATGATGTCAATTTTTACATAAATTCAGTCATACTTTCTTTATGTAATTTAATTGTACTGTATAGTTAATATTAATAATAATGAAATAATGCTTAATTTTATGGAATGTCTTTTACTGCAGTATGACTTGTTATATTGTCGATTCTTGATATTTCATAAGACGACGTGCTGCCAGAGTTAATGTAAAAATTTATTCCACTAAAATATATTAATTTTGATTTGTTAATTTCTTTTCTATCCCATAGTTATGTTAATTATAATTGAGTGACAGATGTTATAATTTTCATAATTAGTGCACCAAATCATTAGTGATAGATGATTATTTTGCTAGTTTTTATAGGAAAACCCTTACTGCATTATGGCTTGTTATATTGTCGATTTAGGTTGACCTATATAATTAGTAAAATGTGCTTGCAATTAATGAGATAAAATATAATAAATCAAATACTTTAGATAATTATTAATTAGAGTTGAAATTTCATATCAGTTGCAAAACATACAAGGGATTCTCCAAGTTTCACCGTTTTAATTTCATTTTTTTTGAATTAAAATTTTGAATAAAAACCACAAAAATATTCATCTCATTTTACACTTTCCTTTCAAAAAGTGCTTGCCTTTTTGACCGTTTATTTTTAACAATTTGCCGAGGTATAAATTTTCATCTCCCTGTGGATACGACAACTTTTCTACACTACATACGTCCGCCGTTTATTACAAAGAATAAACATTTCTTGGGCGTTACCACCCGGTTAATTGTACCTCCCCACCACCACTCTTAATGAACTTATTTTCCTTGTTTATCGTTTCTCGGATTCTTACATATTATGTTTTTAATATTTTCCAAGTGCGATTGTTCTCGAGAAGATATTTTCATGTTTCTAGGTGAGAGGTTTCTCAGAAACGTAGTCAAGCCTTCATTTCACCAAGTTAGGATAGACCTCGGTCTTGAAATTGAATTAGGAATTCGGACCAAGTTGGATGCTCCTCGGCGAGGGGGCATTCCTATACCATAGTTTTTCTAGCTTCTGACTTTTTCAATTACGTTGGTGCCAAGTTTAATGGCTCGATGATTATCGAGTTAATCCGAGCAGGTTTCCTATTTTCTTGGTCGGGTAGGGACACAATGGCATGTGAATACCCTATACCTTATCGCCCCTTAGACTTGTTTAAGTTTGTGGAACTTTTGGAAGTCTAATATTGGTCGGGCATATAGTTATGCTAGGTGACTTACTGGGCAGTCTGTACTTCAACAGACTAGTAGTTGGCAAGATGCCGATCAACCCTCCAGTTCGGTTAATTAGGACGACTCTCCCTCTTCGGGAGTTGTTGTCTGGTCCTCCAGGCCAGAGTTATGGTATCCCTCTTTGGGTCATACATTTTCGTTAGACACACATTGCTCGATGGAACGGTGTAGGAAATTTACATTTTATTGATGTGCAGTATTTACATTCCAGTCCTATTCAATAGGTTTAGTTACAAAAAGAATATAGCCAGAGGTCAAAAAGGGTTTCTAGCGTTGATTTAGCAAAAGAATCTTTTAAGGAGCTCGGTGTTTCAAGTATGACCGAGCTGGTTTCCCTCCATGTTGGATAGTTTGTAGGTGCCTGGTCGAATGATGTCGACGATCCTATACAGTACATCCCACTTCAGACCAAAAGACCTCAACCCGGGCTGCTGAACCGTGACCTTTAAGGAGCTCGACGTTCCAAGGATGACCGAGCTGGTTTTCCTCCATGTCGGATAGTTTGTAGGTGCCCGGCTGAATGATGCCGACGATCCTATACGACCCATCCCACTTCGGACCAAAAGACCCCAACTCGGGCTGCTAAACCGTGACCTTTTTCAGTACCAAATCCCCAACTTTGAAGCTTCTCGGCTGGACTTGCTTGTTGTAGTATCGAGCAACGACTTGATTCCAAGCTGTGTTGCGAACTGCGGTTTGGTTACTTTTTTCTTCGAGTAAGTCCAGCTCGGACATCATGACCTTGACGTTTTGGGTTTCCTCGTAGTGTTTGTCCCTGAAGTTCGGTAGCCTCACCTCAGTCGAGATAACAGCCTCTGCTCTGTATATGAGCAAAAACAAGGTCTCTCTGGTAGCCGTCCGGGTAGTTGTTCGATAAGCCCAAAGCACTTTTGGGAGCTTGTCAATCCATGCTCCCTTGAGGCCCTCGAGCTTTTTCTTCAAGTTATCCTTGATTGTTTTGTTGACTGCCTCTACTTGCCCGTTGCTTTGTGGATAGCTCGGAGAGGAGAAAACTTTCTTGATGCCGAGCTACTCGTAGAGTTGGAGGAGACTTGAGGACTCAAACTGTTTAGCATTATCAGTCACGGTGGTATGTGGGATTCCAAACCGGCAAATGATGTTTTTCTATACGAAGCTGGTACATTTTGCTTCAGTTATGTTGGTACATGGTTCTACTTCAACCCATTTGGTAAGGTCATCTATGGCCACGATGCAATACTTGAACTATGATGGGGCTTGAGGAAGGGGTCCGATCAGATGTATGGCCTATTTCATGAATGGCCACGCCGATGTTACTGGGGTGAGAGGCTCGGTGTGATGTCTGGGCATCCTTGCGAATTGCTAAGACTTGAGGCATTTTTGCACAAAATGCTTGTAATCTTGCTCCATGGTCCCTAATAGTAGCCCTGTCGAAGACATTTTTAGGCCAAAGATTGCCCCCCAGAACGGTTACCACATAGGCCTTCGTGGATCTCCTTCATTGGGTACTCGGCTTCTTTAGGGCCTACGTACTTTAAACATGGCGTGGTGTAGCCTCGTCTATATAATTTCCCATCGATCATCGAATATTAGGCTGAGCTGTTGCGTATCTGACGTGCCTCTTCTCGGTCGTCGGGCAATTCAACTGTGGTCAGGTATCGGATGGTCGGGTCCATCCAAGTGGTCTTGAGTTCCTCGGCTACATTTGTCACTTCCTTGTTAATGCTCGGCTCGGCTAGCATTTCGATGGGACCGAAGCCAAGTCACTATTGCCAAGGCCCGAGGCTAGCCGAGAGCAAGGGCATCGGCCTCTAAGTTTTTTGATTTGGGGATCTGCTTGAACGAGTAAGACTTGAATTGTCCAAGTAGTAGCTTGACCTCTTGTAAGTATGCGGCCATCGAGTCATTCAAGCTTGGAATACTCCGGTGACTTGTTGAACGACGAGCATTGAGTCACTGTGAATGAGTATGCAGTCTACCCCAAGATCTCTAGCTATTCGAAGTCCGGCCAGGAGTACTTCGTACTCTGCCTTGTTGTTTGAGGCCTTGAAGTTGAATCAGAGTACGTAGATTACTTTGTATTCGTTCGGGCTTATTAATATTAGCTTGGCACCTGATCCTTCTACATAGGAAGATCTGACAACATAAAGCTTCCATTCTGGTTCCGAGGTGGTACAATCTTTGCTGCAGCCGGGGACATCTGGTGCCTTTACTGGCGTCTTCTCGGCCAATGGTGTGCCTTGCCCAGCATCAGTAAATTCGGTGATGAAATCCACTAGGGCTTGAGCCTTGATGGCTGTCCTTGGCACGAAGTGAACATCGTACTGACTGAGCTCTATCGACCATTTGGCCATACAGCCTGATATTTTTAGGCTCTGAAGAACTTGCCGGAGAGGGAACTTGGTGGGAATCTGTATGGTGTGGCCTTGAAAATAAGGTCGCAGTTTCTGAGCAGAAGTGACCAATGCAAAAGCCAACTTCTTGAGTGGGGGGTACCGCTCTTTGGCACCGTAGAATGCGTGGCTTGTATAATAAACTAGCCTCTGGGCTCCGTCATCTTCTTGGATGAGAACCGAGCTTACGGCCTTCTTGGATACTGCTAGATAGGTAGTTAAAACCTCTATGGGTAAAGGTTTGGACAGGAGCGGGGGTGTGGCTAAATATTTTTTCAGATTCTGGAAAGCATCCTCACACTCCTTGCTCCACTCAAACCTCCCCTTGAGTACCTTAAAAAATAGATGGCACTTGTCGGTAGCCAGGGAGACAAATCTTGAGAGGGCCGCTATCATGCCAGTTAATTTCTACAACTCCTTTATAGTCCAAGGAGAGTGCATGTCTATAACTGCTTAGGCCTTCGTTAGGTTGCGCTCTATACCTCACTGGTTGACTAAAAATTTGAGAAATTTGCCCGAACTGACCCCAAACGCGTATTTTGTCGGGTTGAGTTTCATCTCATATTCCTAGAGAATATCGAAGCTTGCTCAGAGATCAGCCATGTGATCCACCGCTCGGGCAGACTTGACTAGCATATCATCTATGTAGACCTCCATGGTTTTACCGATCAGCCGAGCAAACATCTTGTTGACTAAGCGCTGATAGGTAGCCCTGGCATTCTTTAGTCTGAAGGGCATTACTACGTAGCAGTATAGCCCCTGATCAGTAACAAAAGCCGTCTTTACTTGATCTTCCTTAGCCATTCTTATCTGATTATACCTGGAATAAACGTCCATGAAGCTGAGTAGCTCGTGACTGACTGTTGCATCGACGAGCTGGTCTATCTGGGGAAGTGGAAAGTAGTCTTTCGGGTAGGCCTTGTTTAGGTCAGTGTAATTGATACAAGCTCGCCACTTTCCGTTCTCTTTCTTGACGAGGACAACTTTTGCTAACCATTCTGGATATTTGACCTCTCGGATGAATTCCGCTTTGAGAAGCTTCTAGACCTCTTCATTTATAGTAGTATACCTCTTCGGATTGAAAACCCATCTTTTCTGTATCACCGGCTTATGATTGGGTCAGACGTTGAGCCAATGATAGATCACGCTCGGATCGATGCCGGGCATGTCCTCATGAGACCATGCAAAAACGTCTAGATACTCGGTAAGAAGTCGCTTGAGGTTGGCCTAGATCCCTGGACACAGCTGGGATCTGAGTTGTACCGTGCGCTCAGGATGTACATGGTCCAATCTAAACGGCACCAATTCCTCGACTAGGGTGGCTCTCACCTCTTCCTTGGGCAGTCGGGGGTCAAGATCGAAAAGCATCTTGGGTATCGGGTCAGCAGGCAGATCTGTCTCGTCGACCATGTGGATGGCTGAGATGTGTAGAGGCTGAGTTGATGCCGCTCTGACCGCATTGGTGTAGCAAGCTCGGGAGTCCCTCTAGGATGAGCAGATTACTCCAACTCCATCCTTTGTTGGAAACTTCATCGCCAAGTGATACGTGGAGATCACGGCCTTTAGTGCATTCAATGTTGGTCAGTCGATTATGATATTGTATTGGGAGGGTTTGTCGACGACACGAGTGGCCCAAGCAGCACCCTCACCGAAGGTCACAGGCAAACTGACCTTCCCCACTGCTTGGACGCATTCACCCATGAAGCCATATAGCGGGGTCTAGACCTGCACTATGGTAGCATTGTTGATCCTCAATTTATCGAAGGCTTGCTTAAAGAGGATGTCAGTCGAGCTTCCATTATCAATCAGTACTCGCCGCACTATGTTGTTGGTAATATGCAGTTCACACACGAGGGCATCATTGTGTGGATGGATTAACTTGTCTGCTTCCTCCTTGACGAATGTGATCGGAGTATCTTGTTGGAGGCATATCTTACTAACATGTTTGGATATGTTTATGAACTCACCTCACTCGATTAGTCGAGCTTCTCGGATGTATGCCCACCGCCCACGCGACGTGTCCCCAGTCACAGGCCCTCTGAAGATCGTGTGAACGATGTTTGGGGGTTTCTAGGTGTTCCTACCATCATTTCGTAAGGGGTTGGATGTGTCTCAGCCTAGCAGTTTGTTTCTTCTAGAGGCGGGGCCCGGAGTTATGACTCGCTCAACAAATTCCTTCAAGTGTCCCTCTCGGACTAGTCTTTCAATCTGGTCCTTTAGCTAAATGCATTCGCAGGTGTTGTGCCCCATGTCTTTGTGGAACTCAGAGTACATTGCTTGATCCCGCTTTACTTTGCTACCGCTAAGCTTGGGTGACAACCAACAGGTTCCTACCACTTACTTGAGCGAGTACCTCATCGATGGTCGCCACTAGTGGCATGTAGCTTTGAAACTTTCCAATCGGCGTCTTTGGTTTCTCGGGTTTCTTTTCTTTCTTCTGCTTGGTGTTGGTCTACTCCGGTGCCTTTTTTTGCTTCTTCTCTTTCTTCATCTTGCTGGGGCTGGCCTCCTCCCTGTGGCTTTTCATGTATTCCGAGGCATATATGTACCTCTGTACGTAGCCGAGCATTTGTGAAAACGTGCTCGGCTGCTCGAAGGCCAGCGACCAAGTAAGCTTTTCGTCTCTGAGACCCTCTACAAAAATGTGCTTGAGGGTCTCATCTTTGACGTGTTTGACCTCAAGAGCTGCTTGAGTAAACCGATTGATGTAGTCTCGGATGTTGCCGTCTCCCTGCTTGACGGCGTATAGGCATGTGATCTCCTTTCTCCTCATCTTCATCGTGGAGAAGGTTGCCGAGAAGGCAGCGACAAGTTGCCAGAAAGAGGTGATGAAAGCTGGCTCAAGTCATCGAAACCATTGTAGAGCTGGTCCAGTCAGCGTCAGTGAAAAAGCCTTACACATCGCTACGTCGCTAGCATTCTGAAGGAGCATGTATCCTCAGAACAACTCGATATGCTCGTCTACATCTGCAATCCCATCGTATGCTTTGATTTATGGGACCTTGAACTTGGGTGGCATAGGGGCCTGGATTATGGCGTCCGAAAATGGTGGGTCCAAGGCTCCTATGTCATCTAGGCCGAAGCGGTTGTTTCGAATCTCGTCAATTTGGAGTTGTAACACCTGAAACTGGTGACTGTTTGTCTCCTCAGGCAGTTCGACCCTATAGGGTGCTCTGCCCTCCATGCAGGTCATCGGCCCCAGGCTAGCGATTTTGGCATGCCTCTCCCTAGCATCCTAGCCAGTCAAATACAGATGCTTGGGAACCTTGGGGTGACGAAACCCGTGCTGCTTGAGGGCCAAGATGACCTTTTTGGACTATTCTGTTATTGGTTGAGGCGCCATGTGTAGAGCCTCTTGAGCTCTCAGAATCAGCTTCGTTCGAGTCAGCTGCATCCCATCCTGCCCAACCTCCAGCCTGGTCAGCCGAGGCTAGAGGCAGGAGGGCAGATGCAACCTGACGTTGGGCCTATTGTGTAAGAATCCAAGCAGCATTTGTAAGCTCTTGGATTGGGTCTTGGGTAATTGGGTCCTGCACTTGCTCGGCTCTGGCCGTGCTTCCATGTCCCCCAGACCGGGACCTCGTAGCCCGGGGGTGGCCCCTAGGCCTACCCAGATTTTGCTATCGATTTTGCGTGTCTCCCGACCCCTCCTGTCGGGCAGCGTCATCTCGGGTGTTTCCTCGAGTCACTATCTTAGTCCTCGGAGTTAATGTGGCTAGTGTCTGAGTGAAGGCGTAGGTGCCTTCCTTCTAGAGCCAAAATGTTGATGCTTACCGAGGTCTGACATCGAATCAACACCATGGGCGGCTGCACACGGTGCTCAGCTCTTCCTAGTTAGTCTCTGCCTGATCGGGTATGCCTGCAACAAGAGGAGGGATGCTTCAAAAATAAGAGAAAGGGGTCAGACGAATGACAAGGGCTCTTCGATGCTCAAAGCAGGGGTTGCTCGGTAGAGAACGAGAGCTAGTTAGGTGGGAAGGAGCATGCATGCCAGAATGCAATACATGCATCCTATTTATAGGCTACCACTTGGATTGGGTGTTAGGTAGGTTTTGCCCATAAGCCGGGTGTTACATCAAGGCATGTCAGGCAGTAGGAGACAAGTGTCACGTCCCTCCGTCGATGGATTGGCTTCCATCAGACGATGAGTTGTTTGCCATTTGTTGGCCTGTAGTGGCGAGTAGCAGTCCACATATGAATGAGAATAATCCGACCCGAGCTGGTACATAGTTCGAGGTGGTAACCTATTGAGGTGCGGCCTTGGAGGCCCTGAGAAGCACGTTGGACGCAACATCCATTGTCGTTGGGGTCGGTAGTTTGCTCCTTGGTAACTCTGCTGAGCTGTTTAACCGACCACCTGGAGTCTATTTCCTCGACGGTGGGGCAGAGCTCACCTCAACAGGGCCCGTTGTCTTGACTTGTGTTTTTTGATGTACGAAAGGGTGACATCCACATTTTAATAGTGGTAAGCATATCGATACGTTGGGAAAATAACTCTTGATAGTGTAGACCTGTTATTCATGGAATCCATAGCTTCTCTTTAGGAGTAATTGATATATTCTTATATGCGTTATCCTATAATTAAAAAACTAGAGTGCTCAACTATTTGGATACATAGGTGTAACCGAGTGGTATACTGTCTTTGGATGGTAAGTTTTCCAATGGTGAGATAATGGAATGTAAGACGAAAATAATCAGGATGGTAAGACAAAACTTGTCCTTAAGTCGATTATGGATAACCCTATGGGGATACGATACACTATGATATTTCATTAAGACTTAGCTATTCGAGCTTCGTAATTCTATATAGTTCAAGAGTGCAGCTCTAAGCTTTTAGTAAAGTAGCGTTGGAGTTGATAATTATAAAAAGTATATCTGGGATATTGGGTTTCATAATTATCGGGAGCTTGAACTATATAGGTCCATTTGGTCCCCTTTGCTAGCTCATAAAAATCCTATAACAATACGACGTACTTTTCCAATAATTGGTGACTTTTGTCAGATTTATCAAATTGGTTAAAATTAGTAAAGTCAAATAATTCATGTTTGTTTATCGGTTGAGTTAATTTTGTGATAAAATTAATTCAAGATAAAATTATTGAATTATCAGGATTAGATAATTCATGTTTGTTTATCGGTTGGATTAATTTTGAATTAATTTAAGATAAATTTGTTGAATTATTAGGAATATTTATTTTCCCAGAAATTATCTAGATTTGGCTGTTTTAATAAGATAACTTCTCTATTAGGTTATTTGAATTAAAGTTGAGGCTCTATTTCAAGAATCTCGGATGGGAAATAAAGATTCGTAGGGAACTTTTTATCGCAAGTTCGGACTGCCGATTGAGGAGGTTCAGCAGGTTGATTAGCCAGTTCGGCTTGCCGATTTTGCGATAAAAGGATCACGCGTATTCATGCAGATTTTATCAAATATTGATTCTGATTTGAATTTTTGAGGCCTTATTTTATAAGGACTGACTCTTGGGTTCTACCTCTATAAAAAGGGAATGAGTCTCATTATTATTTAAATCAATTGAGAAATCTAGAGTGAGACTCTGAAACTCCTCGGAGAGTTATCATTCATAAATCACAAATTATAGCTTTGGGTATTTCTTAATTGGTTGGAAGGAGAGCCACCTATGGAAAAGCTAAACAATGTGAGCCCACACTCACTCCGATCGAGGATAGAGAATAGCAAAGAAGGCCAATTGGTTGAGGTCCTTCCAGAACATTACTTGCTTCATTGATTACAGGAGCTTTTTGGCACACAAAGATTAGTAAGATCTAGTTAATTTATGCATATAACGTGTCAAACTTATGTTTTAAAAAATACTCTGATATAAAAATTTTAAAATTTCACTACGTACTATTTTTCTAACAATTTGTATTAAAGCCATGGTTTTTACATAAATTTGTAAGTTTGTGATCATGCTATATGAATAAATTATGTGATCTTTATCTCTCATATGCTTGCATTTAATTTTATAGAGAGTTGACACTCTAGGTTTCTATATATTTTTATGTTGTCATGGATTATATGGTAAATGTTTATTAATTAAATTTAGTTGATTAAATTATTTATTAATTAATTAATTTATACTGGTTATGGTTCTGTAGAGGTTAAAATGTGTATCTAGGTTTTTTATGTAATTAGATAGCGGACTATAATCTTCGTCTAGGAAATATTATTTAATTTTAAATTTGTAAGAATTTTGTAATCAAATAATCGTTCGAAGAAGACAAATCTAGAAGATGGATGATGGCGTTCCCAGATATTTCTAGAGTCTCTAATTTTATGTTTTTGAATTGTTGAAAATAAAATTGATAAATTGTATTAGAAACTGTATTTTCTGAAAAGCGTGATCTATGCTCGGTCGGCATGCCGATGGTCACAGATCGATAGGTTGGACGTGAGGTTTAGCAGGCCTTCAGTAGGGCAAAAATCAAGTGGCTCTGGTAGCAGGCCAAACTCCAATTTGGTAGGCCAAACTGTCAGAACTGGCAGGCCATCTAAAAAGATCGGTAGGCCGGAGGGTCATGACCGGCAGGTCGATCATATAGATCGGCATGCCGATGAAAGTTGTGATTTTTTAGAAAAGGTGCAGTTTTTGATGTATTTTTAATTTTATTTTTGGGACAATTTTGAGAAACATTAAATTTGGGTATGACCGAAAATATAGAGTATTCGATCTATGCGGGATTGAAGACTTGAAGATGGGCATTACATGAAGAAGGATACAACTTGAGGATATAAGGATAAAGAATCAATAATATGTTTTGATTATTCTCTTGTAATATGTATTTTGTATTCTCTAGGGTGGTTACGGTTATTTATTATTATTTTGCTTATAGCTTTGCTTGGTTGCTTTGCTTGTCTCTATTATAATATGATTTGCCATATATATTGATAACATGCCATATAGAATAGGGAATACCGCTCAATTAAAAATTGTTCATGCATGTTTTTAAAATAAAACCTTGATTTCAAAAGATTGAATAGGAGAAGGTTTTCGAAGAAAGGACCTAAGGCCTCCATCGTTGGTCTATAGGTAGCACATGGTGGTTTCGACCCCTAGGAAGGGACTTCATCATGTTATGGGTTGGATCTTCGAGAGGATAAGGTATTTTAGCATGATTTACGATTGCACACCCCTAGGTGGTGATTATAAATCATGGATAAAATATTGAAACGATGGTTGCACACTCATGTTAATTTTATTAACCTCCCCTAGGAGCTCTGTTAATAAAATTAATGACCAAAGAAATGATTATTAATATATGCTAGATCATACGGGTCTTGGATGGCATATATTAATAAGGAGGGAATACGTACTCTTGATTGAATTTGGCATGACTCCCCTAGGAGCTTGTTGAATTTTGAGTTGGGAATTATCATTGTAAAGTTGAGATATTTTCAAGATTTTGATACATAAATACATTTGTATGTTTTTACATGATTGTGTTGTCTTGCTAAATTATTGTGCTATGTTTGCTTATATTTGGTATATGATTCTTTATTGTAGATTAAAAATGTCTAAAAATGCTTTATCATCAATACTTGACAAAAACCAATTAAACGAAGAGAATTATAATGATTGGAAAGAAAACCTGAATATCGTCCTCTCCTTTGAGAAACTGAAATTTCTGACCCCTTGTCCTCCCGAGCCTACGGGAGATTCCACCAATGATCAAATCCAAGCATGTGATCATTGGAAAGATGCAAATTATCAGGCTCGCTGCTATGTTATGACTAGTATGAATAACGCGCTGCAGGCTCAATATGAGGATTATGAGACTGCTAGATAGATCTTGGATAATTTGGAAGACATGTTTGGAGGCTAGGCCCTAACAAATCAGTAAAGGGCACTTCAGAAACTCTTGAACTATAAGCAGAGACTAGGGACGTCTATAAAGGAACACATGATGTTGGTCATGGGTTACCTCGTTGAGGCACAAACCAATGGAGCTGACATTGATGTTGAAACTCAGATGACTATGGTATTTGAGACTTTGTCTAAGGAGTCTATCCTATTTAGAGCTATTTTTAATTTAAGTAATAGGCGGGATATGACCTTAACAGAATTAATGAAACAGTTACAGGAGTTCGAACTGCTGATCAGGGAGTCTCCTACTGGTGGCGAGGCTAATTTGACAGCTGCTTCTGGTTCCAATCCCAATCCTGGGAATGGAAAGAAACAATGGACCAAGAACAGGAAGTCTTCTATTCCTGCTAAAAACAAGAGCAAGAAGAATAAGAAGAAGAACCTGAAGAAGCTAAAGTGCTTTTTTTGCGGGAAGGTCGGGCACATCAAGATGCAAGGACTTCCTTTCTCGAGGAGGTAGGTGTGATCTTCTGTATTTAGAAACTTGTTTGGTTGAGGAATCTAGTGACATTTAGGTCAAAGATTCTGGTACAACTAATCATGTTTGTGTTTCTCTGCAGGGTTTCAAAGAAACGAGAAGTCTGCTTCATGAAGACTTTACGCTTTGGATGGGCGATGGATCCTTGGTCCTAGCTGAAGTAGTGGGAGATGTCTATCTACATTTTGATAATTATAGGAATTTAATTTTGTGAGATTGTTTTTATGTTCCTAGTTTAAGAGGAAATTAATTTCTGTAGCTTGTTTATTTAAATACTCCTATTTGGTTTCTTTTAGTAATAAAGTGATGATTCGTAAAAACAAATCTTTTATCTATTTTGGATGGATGCAAAATAATCTATATTTTATCAAACCTAAGATGGACTTACTACTTAATGCTGAGATGAATGATAATAACTCTAAAAGACTTAAAACTTCTCAGTCTTATAAGACTTCTCTTTGGCATTTGCACCTTGGTCATATTAACGTAAATAGAATTCAAAGGTTTGTAAGGGATGGACCTTTAAGTCACTTAAAGGTGGAATCTATACCTTAATGTGAATCTTGTTTGGAGGTAAAATGACTAGAAGACTATTCGGGTCTAACGGCAATAGGGCCAAGGGGTTCTAGAACTTGTGCATAGTAATGTTTGCGGACCGATGAACATCCAGGCACGAGCAGGGTACGAGTACTTCATCACTTTTATTGACAATTACTCAAGGTATGGGTATGTGTACTTGATGCACCACAAAAACAAAACTTTTGACAAGTTTAGGGAGTTTCGGCTTGAAGTGAAAAAGCAATTGGGTAGACCTATAAAGACACTTTGATCCAATCGAGGTGGAGAATACCTTTTTGATGAGTTCTTAGGACACTTCTTAGAGAATGGGATTTTATCTTATTTGATTGTGCCAGGTACTCCGCAGTAGAATGGCGTAGCGGAGAGAAAAAATGAGACTTTATTGGACATGACTAGGTCCATGATGAGTTATTCATCATTACCTTTATCCTTTTAGGGACATACACTACAAACCGTATGTTATCTTTTGAACAATGTGCCTTCAAAATCTGTTCCTCAAACTCCTCACGAGTTATGGACGGGAAGAAGACATTTTTAAACCATATTTGTATATGGGGATGTGTGACTCATGTCCTGTTTAAGGATGCGAATAAGTTGGAAGCATGTTCGCAAGTTTGCGTGTTTGTAGGATATCCAAAAGGGACTAAAGGGGCTTATTTTTATAATCTAAAGGAAAATAAAGTCGTGGTTTCAACTCATGCAACTTTCCTTGAATAGAGTTACATGGACAACTTTAAGCCTTGAAGCAAAGTGGTGCTTAAGGAGTTAAGGAGTGATCCAATCACTTCGAGGGTTCTGGTAAAAACCACTCCAATCAGTGTAGAAAAACCAAACGAACTTGAACAACAACCTAAGGGGCTTCAGCATAGTGGGAGGATCGGGCGTCTACCCGAGAGGTATATGCTCAATGGTGAGGCCTTCTTGGCTGAACCAAATGAACATGACATGGATCCTTATACTTACACAGAGGCTATGGAGGATGTTGATTCGAAACTCTAGACAAAGGCTATGAATACAGAGATGAAGTCTATGGAGACTAATCGGGTCTGGGAACTTGTGGATCTTCCCGAAGGGGTAAAACCCATGGGGTGTAAATGGATCTACAAGAGGAAAAGAGGAGTGGATGGAAAGGTTGAAACCTTTCAGGTTAGACTAGTAGCTAAAGGTTACACACAAAAGGAAGGAATCGTTTACGAGGTAACCTTTTCACCTGTAGCCATGCTTAAGTCAATCCGGATTCTCTTGTCCATAGCTGTCACTCTCGATTACGAGATTTGGTAGATGGATGTCAAGATAGCTTTTCTAAATGGCTATCTTGATGATTCCATTTATATAGAACAACCATACATGTTCAAAGCTAAGGGTCAGCAGGGTAAGATTTGTAAGCTACTAAAGTCAATTTGTGGATTGAAGCAGGCTTCTCGTTCTTGAAACATAAGATTTGATCAAGCGATTAAGACTTATGGGTTCTCACAAAATGTGGATGAACCACATGTGTATAAACACATTAAGGATGAAAATGTGGTTTTTCTATTGCTCTGTGTAGATGACATTCTGCTAATTTGCAATGATGTTGATGCATTGTCATCGGTCAAATTATGGTTGACCAAGCAGTTTGACATGAAGGACTTGGGTGAGGCTAATTTTGTTCTCGGTATCTAGATTTTTTGGGATAGGAAGAACAAAATGTTAGCTTTGTCACAAGTCGGTTACATAGATAAAATTCTCAGAATGTTTGCAATGCACGATTCCAAGAAAGGTGGGCAACCATCTAGGTCTGGAATTACTCTTTTTAAGAAAGACTCTCCAAAGTCTGAGGAAGAAAGAGAATACATGAAGAAAGTTCCTTATGCTTCGGCAGTGGGTAGTCTCATATATGTCATGCTTTGCACACGACTGAATATTTGTTATGCGGTAGGAATTGTAAGTCGATTTCAGGCAGATCCAGGACCAAACTACTGGGTTGCGGTAAAGCATATTTCAAGTACTTGAGAAGGACTTGAGGGTATATGCTTTTGTATTTGGGTGCGGACCTAACTCCTCTAGGATATACTGACTCGAATTTACAATCCTGTCTGTATTCGAGGAGATCGACTTTGGGTTTTGTGTTTACTCTAGGCGACGGTGCCATCAGTTAGAGAAGTACGAAGCAAAATTGCACTTTGGATTCAATGATGGAGGCCGAGTATGTGGCGGCTAGTGATGCTTCAAAAGAAGCAATATGGTTCCGCAAGTTCCTTGGGGATCTTGAGGTAGTTCCTGGTATGGATAAGGCGATATCACTGTACTGTAATAATAGTGCGGCGATAGCTAATGCTAAGGAACCAAGATTTCACAAGAAGAGTAAGCATATTGATCGGAAGTATCATGTGATAAAGACTTCATAGAAGGCAGGCATATCGCTATGTGCAAAATTACATCAGAGGACAATTTGGCTGTTCCATTCATGAAGACACTTACTGGGAGAGTCTTTGAGAGGCATGTGGAAGCTATGGGGATACGAGATTTGTAATATTTACTCACTTAGTGCAAGTGGGAGATTGTTGGACATGTATGCCCTAAGGAGTAAAAATGTAACATGTTTTTGGAGACATTTTTATCAATAAAGAATTTATTTATTATTTATATACCAAATCTTGTCCTCTTTATATTCATATTTGTTGAATGTATGTTAAGCAAATAAAAGTCTAAGACCGTCATTCTAAACCTTTAAGAATTGGGCATATGATAGACAGATTATGCGGAAGACACAATGTTGATGCTTACCAAGGTCCGGCGTCGGATCAACACCACGTGTGGCTACGCACCGTCTAGCTCTTCCCTGCCCGCCTCTGCCCGATCGGGTGTACCTACAACAAGAGGAGGGACGCTTCGGAGGTAAGAGAAGGTGACAATCAATAGACAAGGGCTCTTCGATGCTCAAGACAGGGTTTTCTTGGCAGAGGACGGGAGTTTGTTAGGTGGGAAGGAGCACATATATCTAGAATGCAATAAATGCATCCTATTTATAGGTTACCACTTGGATCGGGTGTCAGGTGGGTTTAGCCTACAACCCGGGTGTCACATCAAGGCATGTTAGGCAGTAGGTGACAAGTGTCACATCCCTCTGTCGATGGATTGGCTTCCATCAGACGGTGAGTTGTTTGTCGTTTGTTAGCCTATGGTGGCGAATAACAGTCCACTTGTGAAT
Organism: Artocarpus heterophyllus; assembly: GCA_025403435.1. Taxonomy (NCBI): domain Eukaryota; kingdom Viridiplantae; phylum Streptophyta; class Magnoliopsida; order Rosales; family Moraceae; genus Artocarpus; species Artocarpus heterophyllus. The sequence continues at coordinate 13,211,455 of CM046353.1, forward strand.
GAGATTAATCTGACCCAAGCTGGAACATAGCTCGAGGTGGCAACCTGCTAAGGTGCAGCCCTGGAGGCCCTGAGTGGCACCTCGGATGCACCATTCATTGTCGTCAGGGTCGGTAGTTTGCTCCCTGGTAGCTCCGTCGAGCTGATTGGTCGACCACCCGGAGTTCGTCTCCTTAGCGGTGGCGTCGAGCTCACCCTCAACATTAGCCCCCCAGTTCACCTGGTCGGTGTTCGACTGGGTGGACTACGCCGAGTGGGTGAGGTCGGCTAGAGAAAGAAGACCAAAAGGCGTTCCAAAGCGGTGTGAGACAAAAGGTCGTGCGGATCAACAGGGGGACACATGTCACTCCGTGGTCGATTGTGCCGCCTGTCAGGCGTAATGATCACGCCTTTTCATTTTTGGCGCCCAAATTTCCCGCTTGAAATGCCTATAAATAGGGCCTTTCTTCCTGTCATTTTCATGCGATTAAGACCAGATTTTGCATCCACGAGTTTCTAGCTGTCGAGCTATAGTTTCACCAGACCGAAAACTTCAAGTTCCTGAACTTCCATAGCCCGATGAGGTAACTCCTCGAGAAGCATGACAAATGAGTGACGTGTCAGATTATTAAAATATCGACATTTCTTGGTCGAAAAGCAGCCAAGAGGTCAGCTCGTCCACGGTCTAAGTTGATATTAAGAGCATATCCCCAGAATGGGATAGGGCTGGCCGGCTGGAGCAAATATTGAGGGTCGACTCCCAGACCGTTCCCTAGCAGGAGTTCTCGACTTGCTTGATGGCGAGCGCCTGGTGAGGCCGTGCAGGGACGAGAACCCTTACATCGGGGCGGCCACTACAGGCTCCTCCCATGTTACCGCCTGGGAGTAAGCTGAGCTGCAGGCAACCAGTGATGTTTCGAGCACATCTGGCCGAAATTTTGGGGCCCCTGCCTAGATCGCGGGTAGGATTACAGTGGATATCTCCAATGAGGAGTGCGTAGCCGAAGGGGTATAGGGGACAGAACAGCCCAAAATAGAAGAGGATGAGCGGGTCTGAGTTACCCGAGTCCGGGGGGTGACTGCTTACAGGGTAACCCAGCCCGGGTAGACTTCGACGGCGGCCTACACCAGTGCCATAACGGAATCTCGGCTGAAAGACCTGCTTGTCAAGTTCAACGTCCTGGACAACATGATCCTTATTGTGCCCGAGGAGAACAATTCACCCCTGGAGCCACCCGAAGGGTGCATAACTCTCTACGCTAAATTTTTCAGGGCTGGGCTGTGCCTCCCGTTCCAGCCGTTCCTTCGCCAGGCACTTAACGACTTCAATGTGTGCCCGGTGCAGCTTAACTTGAATAGTTATAGGTCGCTGATCGGGATGTATGTATTATAGAGGTACCACTAGGCAACTGAAATGCTGCTGGAAGCATTTAACATGTGTATAAGATGAAGAAGCTTCCTCGATAGTTCGGGTGGTATTATGTCACCGGCTTCAGGAAAGGCTTCATCTTGGGCAACCCCGACTCAGACAAACTCTAGAAGTATGAGTGGTTCTATGTTGGGGGAAATTATCTAGCTCGAGTCGGTGAGGCCGTCCCTGCTGACCAGCTCGTGCCGAGGACGTTCGAACAGGGGCACTGTGGTCTAAGAGGCCTTGGGCTCTGAGCCGTGTGATCAGGGCAGTCGAAGACCTGTTCGAGAAGCCAGAGGTGACTAGGTAGTAGTCTTCTTGCTTAGGAAGGAAACTCTTTCCGGTTATGGCTGGTTCGGGGAAGCCAACAGAATAAATCCCCCTCCAACCGGTCCTGCCCAGGAGGCCAGGTAGGTGACGGTCGCTAGGCTGAGCACTGTGGACATCTCAGGGCCTAGCACTTCTCGATCTGGGTGGACGACTAGGGAGCCATCATCGTCCAGCTCTGAGAACTTGTCGAGTGGCTCCTTCAATGCGGGGTCACCCGTGGCGGATGAGGACCTCGAGGACGTGATCTAGCTCATTAACCTGTCTTGCCCACTCCGGATCAGAGGTCAGCCTCGACTTTTTTTTTTTTTTTTATGCGTCGACCTGAATTTGACTTGGGAGTTTTTGGCTTGCAAAAATGTCTTCACGGTCGAGCACAACTGCAAAAAGGCAGACTCTTATGGAAAGCCTTAGGAAGAAGAAGGGCAAGGGCGTGGAGACCAGGAGGAAGCACAAGGGGACTCCGAGGATGGAGCTTCCACCCCGACCCTAGCAAGTGCCCACAACAGTCCAAGAACAACAGCCCCAGCCTCCGAGAACCAGGGCCTCGTCCAACGAGACGCCCCCAGCTGACATTACCATCGTGGTCCCTCAGGAGGACCCCCCTAGGAGACGCTCAAATTTTTGACGGACCATCTTGGATTGTCTCAGAGATGCTGTATCCCAGGAGGACTTTTTGGTAAATCTCAGGGGGGAGGATTTTTAGGGTCTGTCCGACGCCGCCTTTCGCTCTGCTGCCAAGGTAAGCGCATGCCCAACCTGAGCTCTTTTACCTTCTTTTTTGGTGTACACTAAAATCTTCTTTCTTCTTTCTTCTTTCTTCTTTTTCATATATCCCCAGACGAGTGCCTTCCTGCACATGGCCTACTCGACTGGGCTGAAAGAAGTTAACAAGGAGAAGGAAAGGCACAAGAAAACATTCCTCATCAAATTGGAGGTCGAGAGGCTGCTTGGTGTCAGGAACATCAAGCTAGACCAAATCAAAATGTCACTCTCTCGAGCTGAAGAGGAAGCTTGGAAGGCCAAAAAGGACACCGTACAGGCCAAGGTGGAGGCCGAGGGGGCGTTATGGAAGGCTGGGCAGGCAAAGGATGAGGCTGCCTGGCTCAAAGATAAGCTGGCGGCTCTACAAGCCGAGCACCAGTAATTTTTGGAAGAGCTCCTTGGCCGTCTTGCTTAAGTTATGGAGGAATTCAAGGCGTCCCTGAAGTATGCCGATTACTACTAATTTAGCATGATAGACCTCCGAGATCATCTGATCCGGCAGCACTTTAAGGCTGAAGGTTTTGACTGGTCACTCATAATCGAGCTAGAGCAAGGCGCTGCTCAGCAACAACAAGGCGAGGAGGTTGTCGAAGTGGACAGCGATGACAACGGGGACAAACAATGCATCGGCGGCGGCGGCAAAGGCGAGGAAGGCGATGCCAGTGATGGGACCCAGGCCTAGGCCACTATTTTCTTTTGTTTGTCTGTCTAGGCTCGGGAGGTGCCCAGTTAGTTGTACCTGCCCACCACCGCTTATGAATATATTTTGATTTTCCCCAAGTTCATTGCTTCTTGGATTTCTTGTATATATTTTAGTATTTTCCAATGAGATTTTTCTCGTGAAAACATTTTCGGCAAAAAATTTTCATGTTTCTTGATGACGGTTTTCTCGGGAACATAGTTAAGCCTTTGTTTTGCCAAGTTAGCATATAGACCTAGACACAAAATTAGGTTAGGAATTTGGACAAGTTGGGTGCTCCTCGAGGGGGCATCTCCAAACTATGTTTTCCAAACTTCTGTTTACACAATATTAGTCAGGCACATAGTGGTGCTAGACGACTCATTAGGTGGCCTACACGATGACAGACTGGCGAGGTGCCAATCAGCCCCCTAGCCCAGTTATTAGGGTGACTCTCCTCAGGAGTTGTTATCAGGTCCTCCGGGCCAGAGTTATGGTATCCCTTTTCGGGTCTATTCATTTCCGTCAAACACATTGCTCTATGGAATGGTGTAGGAAATTTACATTTCATTGACGTATAGTATTTACATCCTAGTCCTATTGAATAGGTCTAGTTACAAAAAGAATACATCCAGAGATAAAAAAAGGTTTCTAGCTTCGATCTAGCAAAAGAATCTTTTTAGGAGCTCAGTGTTCTAAGGATGACCGAGCTGATTACCCTCCATGTCATATAACTTGTATGTGCCTGGCCGAATGATGCCGATGACCTTATACGGTCCATCCCACTTTGGACCAAAAGACCCCAAACTAGGCTGCTAAACCGTGACCTTTTTTCGTACCAAATCCCCGATTTTGAAGCTCCTTGGTTAGACCTGCTTGTTGTAATACCGAGCGACTACCTGATTTCAGGGCTGTATTATGGATTGCTGCTAGGTTTCTTTTTTCTTCAAGCAGGTCCAGCTCAGATATCATGACCTCAGCATTCTAAACTTCCTCATAATGTTTGATTCTGAAGCTAGGTAGCCCCACCTCGATTGGGATGATAGCCTCTGCCCCATACACGAGGGAGAACGGGGTCTCCCTGATGGCTGTTCAGGCAGTTGTGTGGTAAGCCCAGAGCACTTGTGGGAGCTCGTCGATCCATGCCCCCTTAAGGTCCTCGAGCTTTTTCTTCAAGTTGTCCTTGATTGTTTTGTTGACTGCCTCCACTTGGCCATTGCTCTGGGGTAGCTCAGAGAGGAGAAAACTTTCTTGATGGCGAGTTGCTCGCACAGGCGGAGGAGACCAGAGGATTCGAACTGTTTAGCATTGTCGGTCATGGTCGTGTGTGGGATTCCAAACCTGCAAATGATGTTTTTTCATACGAAGTTGGTACGTTTTGCTTCAGTCATATTGGTACACGGCTCTACTTTAACCCATTTCGTAAGGTAATCTATGGCCATGATGCAATACTTAAATTGTGATCGAGTTTGAGGAAGAGGGTCCGATCAGATCGATAACCCACTTCACGAACGGTCATGCCGAGGTTACCAAAGTGAGGGGCTCGACGTAACGTCCAGGCATCCTTATAAATTGCTAACATTTAAGGCATTTTTGCTCAAAATCCCTACAATCTTGCTCCATGGTGGGCCAGTAGTAGCCCTGTTGAAGACATTTTTGGGCCAAGGACTGCCCTCTAGAATGGTTACCACATAGACTTTCTTGAATCTCCTTCATTAGGTACTCGGCTTCCCTAGAGCCTACGCACTTTAAACATGGCGCGGTGTAGTCTCACTGATTATCGAATACCAGGCTGAGCTATTGCGTATCCAACATGCCTCTTCTTGTCGTCGGGTAATTCGGCTGTGGTCAGGTATCAGATGATTGGGTCCATCCATGTGGTCTCAAGTTCCTCGGCTACATTTGCCACTTCTCTGCGTATGCTTAGCTCGGCCAACCTTTTGATGGGGATTGAAGCCAGGTCGTTGTCGTCGAGACCCGAAGCTAGTCGAGCAAGGGCGTCAGCTTTCAAGTTTTTCAACCTGGGGATCTGCTTAAATGAGTAGGACTTAAATTGTCTGAGCAACAGGTTGACCTCTTGCAAATAGGTAGCCATTGAATCCGCTCGGGCTTAGAATACTCCAGTGACTTGCTGGACAACGAGCATGGAATCACTATGAATGATTATGCAGTCTACCCCAAGATCTTTGGCGATCCGAAGTCCGGCCAGGAGTGCTTCATACTCTTCCTCGTTGTTTGAGGCCTTGACGTCGAAATAGAGTACGTAGATCACCTTGTATCCGTTCGGGCTCATTAATATCAGCTCAGCGCCTGACCCTTCAATACAAGAGGATCGGTCGACGTAAAGCCTCCATTTTGGTTCCAAGGTGGTGGAATCATTGCTGTAGCCGGGGACATCTAGTGCCTCCACAAGCGCCTTCTCAGCCAGCGGTGTTCCTTGCCCAACATCAGTAAATTCAGCGATGAAATCCGCGAGGGCCTGAGCCTTGATGGCTGTCCTTGGCACAAAGTGAACATCATATTGACCGAGCTCTATCGACTATTTGGCCATCCGGTCCGATATCTCTGAGCTTTGAAGAACTTGCCGGAGAGGAAACTTGGTTAGGACTTGTATTGTATGGCCTTGGAAGTAGGGCCACAACTTGTGAGCGAACGTGATTAGGGCAAAAGGCCAACTTCTTGAGTGGGGGATACCGCTTTTTGACACCCTGGAATGCATGGCTGGTATAATAGACTAGTTTTTGAGCTCCGTCTTCATCTCAGACTAGGACCGAGCTTACGGCCTTCTTGGACACGGCTAAATAGGCGGTCAAAATTTCTCCAGGCAAAGGTTTGGATAGGAGCAGAGACGTGGCTAAATACTTCTTTAGATTCTGAAAACCTTCCTTACATTCCCTTGGCCGCTATCATGCCGGTAAGTTTTTGTACTTCTTTTACAATCTGAGGAGAATGCATGCCGATGATTACTTGGGCTTTTGCTGGGTTAACCTTAATACCTCGTTGGTTAATCAAAAATCCTAGAAAATTTCCTAAGCTAACCCCAAACGCGTATTTCGTCGGGTTGAGTTTCATCCTATATTCCCAGAGTATATCAAAGCTTGCTCGAAGATCGGCCATATGATCCGCTACTCAGACAGACTTAACCAACATATTGTCCATGTAGACTTCCATTGTTTTACCGATCAGTCGAGCAAACATCTTGTTAACTAATCGCTGGTAAGTGGCCTCGGTATTTTTTAGTCCGAAGGGCATTACTACATAGCAGTATAGCCCTTGATTAGTAACAAAAGCCATTTTCACTTGATCTTCCTCGGCCATCCTTGTCTAATTGTATCTGAAGTAAGCGTCTATGAAGCTGAGCAGCTCTTGACCGGCCGTTGCGTCGACGAGCTGGTCTATCCAAGGAGGAGGAAAGCATTCTTTCGGGCAAGCCTTGTTCAAGGTCGGTGTAATTAATGCAGACCCGCCATTTGTTGTTCGCCTTTTTGACGAGGATGACGTTTGCCAGCCACTCCAGATATTTGACCTCTCTGATGAATCCTGCCTTGAGGAGCTTTTGGACCTCTTTGTTTATAATAGCGTACCTCTTAGGATTAAAAGCTCTCCTCTTCTGTATCACTAGCTTGTGGTCAGGTAGGACGTTGAGCCAGTGACAGATCACGCTTGGGTCAATGCTGGGCATATCTTCATGGGACCACACGAATACATCCTGATACTCAGTAAGAAGTCCTTCGAAGTCTGCCCGGATCTAAGGTCTCAGCTGGGATTCGAGTTGGACGGTGCGTTCAGGCTTGGCGGGGTTTAGGGTGAACGGCACCAAGTCTTCGACGGGGGTGGCTCTTACCTCTTCCTCAGGCAGTCGAGGGTCAAGATCGAAAAACATCTTGGGCTCCAAATAGGTAGGCAGATCTGTCTCGTCGACCATGTGGATGGCCGAGACGCTTAAATGCTGAGCTATCGCGGCTCTTACAATGTTGGCGTAACAAGCTCGGGAGTCCTCTGGGATGAGCGAATTACTCCAACTCCATCCTCCGTTGGAAACTTCATGGCCAGGTGATATGTGGAGACCACGGCCTTCAATGCATTCAGCGTTGGCCGGCCGATTATAATGTTGTACTGAAAGGGCTTGTCAACTACTAGAAAGTCGACAATGCGAGTGATCCAAGCAGCTCCTTCACCGAAGGTCATGGGTAGACTGACCTTCCCTACTGCTTGGACGCATTCTCCCGTGAAGCCGTAGAACAGGGTCTAAACCGAAACCAAGGTGGCATTGCTGATCCTCAACTTATCAATAACTTGCTTGAAGAGGATATCTGTCGAGCTACCGTTATCAATCAACACTCACCGCACTATGTTGTTGGCGATATGCATCTCGCACACAAGAGCATCGTTGTATGGATGAATCAGCTTGTCTGCTTCTTCCTCAGTGAATGTGATCAGGGTGTCTTATTGGCAGCAAATCTTGTTTACATGTTCAGACATGTTTATGAACTCTCCTTGTTCGATCAACCGAGCTTCTCGGACGTATGCCCGTTGCCCGCTCGACGTGTCCCCTGTAATGGCCCTTGGAAGATTATGTGAACGATATTCGGGGGTTCCAAGGTGTTCTCGCAGTCATTTTGGGAGCGGTTCAACAGCGTCTCGGCTCAGCTGCTCGTTTCTTCTATAGGCAGAGCTTGGAGTTATTACCCGCTCAACAAATTCCCTTAAATGTCCTTCACGGACCAGTCTTTCGATCTGGTCCTTCAGTTGAATGCATTCATGAGTGTTGTGTCCCACGTCCTTGTGGAACTCGCAGTACCTCGCTTGATCCCACTTCACTTTGCTGCCCATAAGCTTAGGTGGTTGTACCAGCAAGGTTCCTGCCACTTACTTGGGCGAGCACCTCATCGATGGTCGCCACCAATGGCGTGTAGCTTTGAAACTTCCCAGTTGGTGTTTTTGGCTTCTCGGGTTTCCTCTATTTCTTTTGCTTCTTATTCGTCTTGGCTCCAGTCTGCTCCGGCATGCCTTCTTTTGCTTCCTTTCCTTCTTGGTTCTGCTAGGGCCTGGCCTCTTCCTTGCAGCTTTTCATTTACTCCGAGGCATTGGTGTACCACTGGGCATAGCCGAGCATCTATGAAAAAGTGCTCGGCTGCTCGAAGGCCAACAACCAGGCGAGTTTTTCGTCTCAGAGGCCCTCTATAAAAATATGCTTGAGGGTCTCGTCTTCAATGTGTTTGACCTCCAGAGCTGCTCAGGTAAACCGATTGATATAGTCTCGAACGTTCCCGTCTCCTTACTTGACGGCATATAGATATATAATATCTTTTCTCCGTATCTTCGTCATAGAGAAGGCTGATGAGAAGGCATCGGTGAGCTGCCGAAAAGAAAAAATGGAGGCTGGTTCAAGTCTTTGGAACCATTGCGGAGCTGGTCTTGTTAGAGTCAGCGAGAAGGCCTTGCACATCACCGCGCCGCTGGTATTCTAAAGGAGCATGTGCCCTCAGAACAGCTCAACATGCTCGTCTGTGTTTGCGGTCCCATCATAGGCCTTAATTGCAGGACCTTAAACTTTGGCGGCATTGGGGCTCGCATTATAGTATTCAGGAACGGAGGATCCAAGGCTCCTACGTCACCTAGGCCGAAACGGTTGTTTCAGATCTCGTCGATTTGGCGCTGTAATGCCCGAAACTGGTGACTGTTCATGTCTTCCGACAGTTCGACCCTGTAGGGTGTTCCACCCTCTACACGGTCGCAGGGCTGGGCTAGCGATTTTGATGCGCTTCTCTCTGGCGTCCTAGCGGATCAAATACTGATGCTCTGGAACCTTGGGGTGACGGTACCCATGCTGCTTGAGGGCCAAGACGACCTTCTTGGACTAGTCTATTATTGGCCGAGGTGCCACGTGTGGAGCCTCTTGAACACTCGGAGTTAGCTTTTTCGTGGCCGACCGCATCCCGTCCTGCATGACCTCTAGCTTGGTCAGCTGGGGCTAGAGGCAAGAGAGCAGGTGCGGCCTGACGTTGAGCCTGTTGCATGAGCTGCTGAGTAAGGATCCGAACTGCATTTGTAAGCTCTCAGATTGGGTCCTGAGCAACTAGGTCCTGCGCTTGCTCGGCTCTGGCCGTGCTTCCCTACCCCCAGACCGGGACCTTATGGCCCAAGGGCGGCCCCTAGGCCTACCTAGATTCTGTTGCTGATTTCTCGAGTCTCCCAACCCTTCCTGTCGGGCAGCGTCGTCTCTGGCATTTCCTCGAGTCACCATCTCGGTCTTGAGTTAATGTGGCCGGTGTTTGGGTGAAGGCATAGGTGCCCTCCTTTTAGAGCCAAAATGTTGATGGTTACCAAGGTCCAGTATCAGATCAACACCAATGCGGCTGCACACGGTCTAGCTCTTCTCAGCTTGCCTCTGCCTGATCGGGTGTACCTGCAACAAGAGGAATGACGCTCGGAGGTAAGAGAAGGTGTCAGTCAATAGACAAGGGCTCTCCGATGCTCAAGGCAGGGGTTGCTCGGTAGAGGACGAGAGCTTGTTAGGTGGGAAGGAGCACATATATCTAGAATGCAATAAATGCATCCAATTTATAGGTTACCACTTGGACCGGGTGTTAGGTGAGTTTAGCCCACAACCAGGGTGTCACATCAAGGCATGTCAGGCAGTAGGTGACAAGTGTCACATCCCTATATTGATGGATTGGCTTTCATCAGACGGTGAGTTGTTTGTCATTTGTTGGCCTGTGGTGGCGAGTAGCAGTCCACTTGTGAATGAGATTAATTCAACCCGAGCTGGAACATAGCCCAAGGTGGCAACCTGCTAAGGTGCAGCCTTGAAGGCCCTGAGTGGCACCTCGGATGCAACATTCATTGTTGTCGGGGTCGTTAGTTGCTCCCTGGCAGCTCCGCTGAGCTAATTGGCGACCACCCAGAGTTCATCTCCTCGGCGGTGGCGTTGAGCTCACCTTCAACACACAATGCTTAAGGTGATGGTCTAAATCATAAAATCCACAATCGAGGGAATAAAGTTAGGCGCTTTATGCATGAAAAGATTGTTATGTTGTTTATATCCCTACCGAGAGATGGTTTGTCTTGACCATTGGAGGTGGACTCTGAGAATAGTAACATTGGCACACTGTCATAGGTGACGATGTGTTGGATCAGGACATCAAGTGAACTGATTTGGATTAATAATTTTGTCTCAGAAAATCGATTCACTTTAGAAAATCATATGTATTGTATCTTATTCTTGAGATAAATAGTAGGCCCGTTGTCTTGACTTATGTCTTTTGATGTACGAAAGGGTGACATCTACATTTTAATAGTGGTATACATGCCGATACATTGGAGGCATCACTCTTGATAGTGTAGACCTATTATTCATGGAATCCATAGCTCCTCTTTAGGAGTAGTTGATATCCTCTTATATGCGTTATCCTGTAATTGAAAAACTGGAGCACTCAACCATTTGGATACATAGGTGTAATCGAGTGGGATACTATCTTTAGATGGTAAGTTTTTCAATGGTGAGATAATAGAATGTAAGATAAAAAAAATCAAGAAGGTAAGACAGAACTTGTCCTTAAGCTAATTATGGATAATCCTATGGGGATATGATACACTATGATATGTCATGGAGACTTAGCTATTCAGGCTTTGTAATTCTATATAGTTTAAGAGTGCAGCTCTAAGCTTTTAGTGGAGTAGCGTTGAAGTTGATAATTATGAATGGATATTTGGAATATTGGGTTTCATAATTATCGAGAGCTTGAACCATATAGGTCCATTTGGTCCCCTTTGCTAGCTCATAAAAATCCTGTAACGATACGACATGCTTTTCTAATAATTGGTGACTTATGTCAGATTTATCAAATTGGTTGAATTCGGTAAAGTCAGATAATTCATGTTTGTTTATCAGTTGAATTACTTTTGTGATAAAATTAATTCAAGATAAACTTGTTGTATTATCGGGATTAGATAATTCATATCTGTTTATTGATTGGATTAATTTTAAATTAATTCAAGATAAACTTATTGAATTATCAAGAATATTTATTTTCCTATAGATTATCTAGATTTGACTGTTTTAATCAGATAACTTCTCTATTAGGTTATTTGAATTAAAACTTTGGCTCTATCCCAAGAATCTCAGATGAAAAATAAAGATTTGCAGGGAACTTTTTGTTGCAAGTTCGGCAGGCCAATCTTCAAGTTTGGCCTGCCGATTGAGGAGGTTTGGCAGGCTGATATGTCGATTCGGTAGGCTGACTGGGTGGTAAAAAGATCACGTGTATTCACGTAAATTTTATCAGATATTGATTCTGATTTGTTCTTGATTCGAATTCTTGAGGTCTTATCTGATAAGAACTGATTCCTAGGTCCGACATTTATAAAAGTGGAGTGAGTCTCATTATTATTTATATCAGTTGAGAAATCTAGAGTGAGACTTTGAAACTCCTCGGAGAGCTATCAATCACAAATCATGAATTATAGCTTTGGGTATTTCTTAATTGTTTGGAAGGAGAGCCACTTATGGAGAAGCTGAACGACATGAGCTCACACTCACTTCGATTGAGGATAGAGAATAGCCAAGAAGGCCGGTTGTTGAGGTCCTTTTGGAATATTACTTCTCTTCATTGATTACAAGAATTTTTTGGCACACAAAAGTTAGTAAGATCTAGTTAATTTATGCATATAGCATGTCAAACTTGTGTTTTAGAAAATACTATGATATAAAAATTTTAAAATTCCATAGTGTATTATTTTTCCAACATAATAGCTGCTATTAGCTTGATTTTATTCCATTAAAAAAAGTACTATGCATGTATACCGTTTTGTGACAATTATAAAATTCGTTTAAATTACTCTTTAGTGACAATTGTAAAGGCCAATAGAACTATATGTTTGTAGCGACGATCCCTTATCTTTTTAAGAAATTATTTGGTTATTTTAGCAAATAAAATTAACCGACAAATCCAGAAATGAAATATGCAAATTATAGGCCCGAATCATAGATAACATACAATTGTACTCCTATTAGAACTATACATATACGCAAATAAAGAGCCTAAATTTCAATCCGCATAGTGGGATAGTTGTGGTCCCCAAAAACGGATTTTGTTTTTAATAGAATCATCTATTCATGTTGTCAATCTTAAGTGAAGAAAAGATCAGTATGTTCTTCCCTGCACTTACATGTTCAACAGTCGTATAAATACATATAATCAATCAAAAGTTACGTTGGGTTTCAATCGCTGTTACTTCTAATAACGTTTTGTTACATAGTTGTTCATCAGAATTAGGCCGTACAAAAACTAAAAGAAAATGGCGCTATATTTTATAATTTAATTACGAGTTCACAATGACGAAACAAGCTATGTCTAGTACCGCAAACATTACACTTTATTGTATCAACATTAGACCTACACACGTGGAGCAGTTAACGGTACAACCGTCTACTTATATCACTAATAGCACACCACGTGGCAAGGTGAATAAATCGCTCGGGTGGACTTAAGTGAAGTCCTGTATATATATATATCTATATATATATGATCTTTTCCTTTTCAACATGGTATGTTTCACAATATTTTATACTTACATAAGCATTTAGTTTAGATAAAACAAACTCAGTGATAACTTAAATGGTAGGAGCCATTGTGCTTGTTTACAAAATTATATCATATAATATTTACATTAAAATTTAATCACCCATACTAATTTGATAGGTTTGCTTAACCATTTTTTTATCTAAAAATTATATGGCTGGATTGAACCTACAACCCATTTTTAAACCCATTTTTAAGCCTCATTCTACTTAAATATCTGATGTCACTAGATCAAGCGGTCTTAAGGTTTATTTATCATAATTTGATAGTTTAGACAGATTTACATAGATAATATATTTTGGATGCATTTGTGCAAAAGTCCCCAACTCATTATAGCATGATAATAATGATGGTGATTTATAAGGTGTTTGGTGTGGTAGTAAGAACAATTGGTTAGAACTGTTTTTACTGTGGTATGTAAGAGCTTTACATTGTAGCAACTTTATTCTTTTTACTGTAATATGTGAGAGCTTTATACTAGTTATAGCTGAGTTAGTGGTGTAAACCGCTCTACGCCAAACACCCTATTAGTATATACCAAATCTTTTAAGCACATGCTTGCAGACAACGTTGTAAAATTTAATAGTTATGTGTCTTGCAAACTTATCCTAAATTTCACATCAACATGTAAACGCTCGAGTTTCAATTGTTTTACCTCAAAATTTAAAATAAAAAAACAAAATTATAGCGATTATGCTAAATGGAAACTATGACACAAGAATTATAAAATCACTAGTATCACAAGTGTCCACCCATGCAAGCTTCAAATTTTGTAATAATGAGTTGATTGACATGCGATCGGACTTATGTCTCGTTATTTGTATTACTTTTTATACACTGTTTACATTGATTAAAAATTTATGTGAACCAAAATATTTTAATTGACGTGAGATTATATTACCTGAAGGACACAAGAGAAACAAGAAAAAAAATGACAGAATTCATTTAAAAGAAGGCAAAATGCAAAATATGCTTGGAAAGAAAACAATGGATGAGGTTTAAGAAAATTAAAAATAATTTGGACTTACCTCAAATGGTAATCTCCGCATAAGGTCAAAATCAGGGTGGGAAATGCTTATCCTTTTAAGAAAAACAAAAGAAGGGAATTTAAAGAAGGGGGATTATATTTTGGATGCATTTGTGCAAAAGTCCCCAACTCATTATAGCATGATAATAATGATGGTGATTTAGTATATACCAATTCTTTTAAGCACATACTTGCAGACAAAGTTGTAAAATTTAATAGTTATGTGGCTTGCAAACTTATCCTAATTTTCACATCAACGTGTAAATGTTCGAGTTCCCATTTTTTTACCTCAAATTTTAAAATATAAAACAAAATTATAGCGATTATGCTAAATGAAAATTATGACACAAGACATATAAAATCACTAGTATCACTGAGTGTCCACTCATACAAGCTTCTAAATTATGTAATAATAGTTGATTGACATGCGATCGGACTTGTGTCTTGTTATTTGTACTACTTTTTATACTCCGTCGATCAAACCGTCATGAATATTAAAATGTAATTCTACATCAATTAAAAATTCATGTTAATCAAAATATTTTAATTGACGTAAGATTATATCATTAAAGGACAATAGAGACAAGAAAAAAAAAAGACAGAATTTGTTTAAAAGAAGGCGAAATGCAAAATATGTTTGGAAAGAAAACAATGGATGAGGTTTAAGAAAATTAAAAATAATTTGGACTTAACTCCAATGGTAATCTCCGTATAAGGTCAAAATCAGGGTGGGAAGCGCTTATCCTTTTAAGAAAAACAAAAGAAGGGAATTTAATGAAGGGGGATTATACAATTATTGGTGATGGAAGTTGCCATTAGGGGAAAGGTTCCAACCTGGGTGGGTATGAAAGATTCTTGTGCTTTTGTCCCATTTCAGCCCCAATCACAGTTATATTTCCAAATGAGGAATATGGACGGCCCTGATTTTTTTTGGCATAGTTTTCTGTGGCCTGTCTCCATTAAGGTTTCTCTCTCTTCATATTCCACTTCAATGGATTTTTCCTATTCTTCTGTTAATTAGTGAACTACCCTTCTAGGGAAACCAACACTTTTTCAAATATGATTCTTATTTCCAACAAGACCCTTTTGCAGGGACTCATCGTCATTGGTACGGCACTGTATTATGACTTACCGAACCAACGTTTAAGGCAATCAATGGAAAAGTGGCACGGATACGGCTTTGAATTTAGCTGCCAACGACTTTGACTGGTGCAAAAGAGTACTAGATTTTATCAATCAAAGAAAAAAGTTGTGGTCGAGAATGCTAAATTTTTTCACGAGTCAAGAACGTTAAAAATAGCCATACGATTGAAATTAAAAAGGGAAGATACAAAAATTTAGATAGACTCATTTATACTAGGTTTGATCAAAATTTAAAACATTAAAATAGATCTAAATAAAGTTAAAAAAAGAAACAACCTTCATACTCATTAACGGAGCACTACCCCCTTCGTGCGTCACCGTCGTCGACATATCCTCCCACTCCACAGGTCGTCGTCGAATGCTCCGGCCCCTACCCGCTCGCCTTCAAACAGCTTTGCCTACTCCATCGGGCTCAACCTTGGCAGCGTAAGACATATCATTAGAAGCTTCCCCCCATGAGCAAGTAGTCGCCAGATCTGTAGCAAGCGTCGCAAGCCCAAAGCAGCAATTGAACCGCCGTCGACAGAGACGACAATGACAACGCTGAAGAGAGTTTTAGTCCTTCATCTTTTTTTACTGTTAGATTTTAATTTAACGGTGTTTAGTCGTTCTCCGTTGGGAAATCTATTCGTTTTCCATCATAGACCTGTCCTCTATCAAAAATACTAGAAAGTTTTATTGCTAATAAAAAGGGGGGGTTGAAAAATTATTAGACGATTTCAATACATGGAGTCATGATCATATACCTAAAAAAAGAAGTGTTTTTGTTTTTTGTGGTGGCATTCTAGTCAAAGTACATCCATTTTCTTACCAGAGAAAATTGAATTGCAATGTCTTGAACAGGCACAACAATAATTGAATGTGTGGTCACTAGCAGCCATGGCGGTATTAATGTGTGCATAATGTCAAGTCTTCTCATGCGTGGCCCACTACCATTTAGACTCTATTGAAACTCAACAAATTAAACTATGTATAATTTCTCTCTCTCTATGTATAATAATAATAATTATATATATATAGAGAGAGAGAGAGGGGCCTCTCTATTTTAACCACCAGCTTCTCCCTCCAAATTTGTTGGTTGTGTCTTGTCTTGATAAAACAAGATTGGTTGATTAGATTTCATCCCTAATAAAAGGTTATTATGAACTCCATTAATGTCCATTGGAGGATGAGATTTTACGTTAAGGTTTGGAAGAAGCTACAACACATTCTAATAAATGATCTGAGCCATTGATATGTTTTTAACTAAAAACTCAAACGTTGAAATCATTTATTTTCATCATTTAGGGCTAAGCTTTTTTGATGTACTATTCTCCGTAACTTTGTTTGCATAGTGCTGATTTTTTGTTTTATCCGAACCACAACAATTACCTTCAATTTGAAATAAAATTAAAAAAGAACTCGTGTTTTTTGATTCACCGACTCAAATAAGAAAAATTTCAGTTCAAATTTATTTCGTTGCAGTGTTTTTCAAATATTTTAAACTGTTACAATGTTTTGAGTTTAAACCGCTTATCCAAACATTTTCTTAAAGCTTGCAGATGCATGCATTCTTCTTCCTCCCCAACACCTTTGTTGTCCTATTATTTCTATTCAAAGTGAAATTTCCTAGTCTCTTTGGCAGGGTCAAACGTGTAATTTCACACGCGCAGCGTTGCGGTCCTAAAGAAGAAAGTAACGTATGTCTTTTGGAACAGAACTAGAGGCACTCAACTGAGTACTCATCGCTTAATCTAATGAAGTCAAACACGTGATATTCTTCTTTCAAACAAGGAATTGCACTATAATACAATCACTCAGACCCAAACTTGCCTTCCTAGTGGCTAATAGGCAAATAATTTATGAAGTGCCCTTCACATCTTTTACGTCAACCAATTAAAGAATCAATTTTACCGTACAAAAAGAAAAATTCACTGATTAATGTTTCTTTTTGTGGCCACAATTTTTCTTTAAATGTTATAATTAATATAACAACGTCCTCTGCCCACCGAATTAATTTGCACTATTTCACCAAATCTAAAGATGGTTATTAAAGCATGAGGGATCCAAGTCCAACATTGAAAATTCAATTTATGCAAAAAAAATATGGAAAATTATTTTGATGATAGTACCAACTTAAGATTGCATCTACTATAAAAGGACCAAATGTGGGATGACAGGTATACTTGAATGCGCTTTAATTTTTATTAAAGAGTTTTACGTTTTAACACGCGAGGGCCACACACAAAACCTGCCTTGTCGTAAAGAACGATGTGATTTAAGCTGCACCATATCAGATTTGTAGATCTGTGCATACAATGACATATCAAATCTGGCTTTGATGTCTATTACTTGCAAACATCCTTCCCGTAGATTATCTTTAATGTAAATATTATGTTTGGTATTGAAACTACCAAAAATGATGTGTTATTTCTATTTTATCTTGATCATTAAGCTTTCAAAGTTGTAAAAGTAAACATTTAAATTTAAAATAATTTGAAAATTTCAATTCGTAATGATTGAATTAAAGAGTCATCATATCAATCAATATTTGATAAAATTATAAAATTTATGTATATTATAATTGATGCTAAGTTTGCCATCAAGAATGGTATTTATTAAATTTTGTATTGAGAATAGTACTGTAATATTAGAAAGTGATTTTTGTAACGAAGTGGTGAACTATGATATTGCCACTCTAATTTTGCAGGGCATTTGGAGATTCGGATGCTATCCTATGCTAACTTTTTTTTTTTTTTTTTTCTATGTTGTGAGATTTTTCCCTTTTTGAACAATATGGAGACTTTTTTCTAATTTTAATGAGAGCATCAATAAGTTTGATGACTCATCAATAAGGTGTTTTTTTTTTCTTTGAAAGTTTTTGTTCTTGAGAGATGGTTGAAAAACACATCCAAGAGTCTCTTAGAAATGATACATATTGAAAAAGATGATATAATCAATGGATTACTGAAATACTGTAGTGCATTACTACGGTAATTTCTTCATGGACACTTGATTTTGGTGACATTTAAGACTACTGCTGATAATTTAGCTAGTAGATTACTTTTGAGCTCGGCAGCCAAGGAACTCTTTTTTTTTTGGACGGACCAAGGGAACAATTTCAATTAAACGTAGGGTAGTTCTATTTACATCCTTTTTGTCACTTCACACCCTCTTCTAAATGCATCCTCTTTATAATTTTGAAAAAATTAAATTTAGTTATTACAACCTTTATAGTTTCAAAACTACCCTTAAAATTATTACTTCCTTTCACCTTATTTTTCTTTTCACACCTATTATATTTCATTATTTTAATATTTTTATTTCTTTGTCTTTCTTTATTTTATTGCTTTATTTTTTGTTAAGTCTTTAGGCATGAAATATTTTCAAACATAAAGGAAATTTTTGATTGAAAAATTATATAAAAATATCTAGTAATTATATTTTCTAAAAAATATATTTATTTATTAATTATTACATCTACTAATTTAATTAAACAAGTACTTATCATGAATGCTACTGTATTCAAACAAAAACCAAACTACGAATGAAATATAAAAACATTTATTTCTATATAATTTGACAAAAATAAAAGTCATATGATTTTTTAAAATAGTCATTGAATAATGAAAATTAGAGTTTTGTCGTTATATATAGATGTGTATAGAAAGGAAAAAAAGATAAAATTAGTTTCTATATATTAATTTAATTATGTAATTGGGTCCTTTATAATTATCCTTTTTTGACATTTTATTGAAGAGTTTTTGTATAATAGGAAAACTTATTTTCAAAAAGAGTGTGAATAGTTAAGTGGAGGGTATAAATAGATCTACCTTTAAACATATTGTGTTGATATTTGACCAGTTCTTAATAATTCTATGACACATCTCATTAAAAAGGCATTCTTGAAGATTGCCCGCATGAGTTTTTACACTTGCGGTTGCCATGGTTTATTACCATTTTTTTCCCCTTTTTCTTGTTAATGATGTTAGATGTGATGATCCATTAATTTCTTCTAAAAAGGGAAAAATTTAAGATACTTTGATGGGGGGAGAGAGAGAGAGAGTAAATTGAACGACCCTTTTAGGACAATAACACCAAAAGTTGTAGTTGGGAATGAATTTACCTTGTGATTTTTTTTTTCTTTTTAATGTTGTTAAATGGGTCTCATTTTTTCTGAAAGGGGTAAAATTATAGATATTTTGACGACGTCGGAGATAATAAATGATACTTGTCTAGGGCAATGACACCCAAGGTTGGAGATGAATTTACTTCGTGATTTTTGTGGACGGGCATGATACACGCCACACGGTGATCTTGAAGCTAATGGGCCCCACGTATCCATGGGAGATCTTAGGTGGGCCCCTTTGCTTAAATTGTAGCATGAGGAAAGTACAGAAGAGGCCCTTGCTTTTTAGCAAACCCTCAAAGGACACGTCAGTCAAAGTTTTTAAGGAAAGGACAAATCCGCATAAATGATCGTTCATCGTCCTTTTTTTTCTCCTCTCCTCCTCACGAAGGCAAAGTTTCATTTATTTATTCTATTTATTTTTATATTTCTAGTCTGGAATAAAGAGAACACAGAAAATAACAATTACGTTAAAGAATCAACATATGATTTGTATATACTTTTTCTTTTTTATATGCACATGTATAGTGTACTTATCAATATAGTCTGTGTATCATGATAAGAAGGCGAGTGGCTAGCATTGCAGTTCTTATTTTGTGTCTTGAAAAACAAAAGGCTTAGCATTTCAATAAATTGAACAACAAAATTAATCGATAAGATTAGATAAACACATAATGTCCATAGTATACATATGTGCTGTTGTGCTGATTCTTCACTAAATAAAACAAAAAGAAAAGCCGAACCAACAAATTCCGTTGGTTTTGAGGTACATATATATAATATATGTTTTTGTGTATATATATAATTCTTATATGTAGATCTTTCTAGTCCCCCAAAAAGAAAAGCCAAACTAAGCTAGTTGTTCAAATACACAGAAGAACAGTTGGATTTTAATGAATCTCTCAGCAGAGTAGGGGACCATATATATATATATATATATATATAAAGAAACGTTTAATGGAATAAATAAATGTAGAAAGGGTGGTCCATACATACACATATATCTATATACACACATAGAAAAAAAGCCCATTTATAGTATAGTCAACGTTGTCAAGCATGATTTGTGATCAGGCTGTGATATACCCATCTATTTTTGTACCTTATTTCTCAAATTACATGTTGCCAAGGGGATGAATTTTTTTTTTTTTATATAATATATAAACTCACACATGAAAATGATTATTTGTAGAGAATTGTATGTTTGTGTGCGTGTGAATCCACGAACAAACACACAAAACAAGCGCGTACGTTGGTTGACTGACCGCCCAAAGTTGTTTGAATGCCGCCAGCTGTCCAATTTTTTCACAGTCAGATGAAGACCTATGACTAATTAGCAACCAGCAATCTTTGGAGTATCTCTTTTCCTTTCGGTTTTAACAAAAATAGACCACACTAAATGTTTTTTTTATACCTACCAAAAATATACATATTAGTATCACTCTTTTTTTTTTCATTTTGAGGAAAGCATATGTTTGTTTTTTTTTTTTTCCTTTTTTGTTTTAAGAAAAGAAAAGCACATTGATTTTCAATAAAAAGTAAAAATTACAAGTATGATCGAACCTACAACCCCACCCAAAGTCCTTCTATGTTTTTTTTTTACCTACCAAAAGTACACATAATAACTTTTTTTTCCTTTTTGAGGAAAACAAGTTTTTTTTTTCTCTATTTTTTTAAAGAAAAGAAAGCTCATTGATTTATGTCAATAAAAAATAAAAATTACAAGTGGGGTTGAACTTACAATCCTGCTCAAAGTCCTTCTATGTTATGTTTTTTACTTAACAAAAGTTCACATGATAACTTTCTTTTAAGAAAAACACATGTTTGTTTTCCTTTCTTTTTCCTTAAGAAAAAGGAAGCACTTTGAATTATGTCAATAAAAATAAGGATTTTAAGTATAATCGAAACCTATAACCCTATTCGAAGCATGACTTTCCAAAATTTATTATAAACTTCTTATAGGACTTTTATGGTAACAATACCTAAGGGCTTAGGGTGGGCAGCACATAAACAACCTACTTATACTTCTACCATTTCCAAGAGATCTCCAATGTGGTTTTTTTTTTTTTTACTCCAATGCGGTAATGTGCCAACACTAAATTTAAACATTTAATAGAAAAATGAATATTCCAATACAATGCCTTTTTTTAATATTAAATTTGTCATATATTATTCTTGGTGTCAAATTTACTTACGAATATAGTATATGCCAAAATTTTGAAAATTTGATGGCGATTGGTTGATGTATTCAATTAATAATTACAACATTTCATTCTTAAATTATTTAAAAGATTTTAGGTTGATATTGACATACAATTATGTATTGTAGAAAAAGCTAGAAATAATGTACTAAGCATGCTATTATTATACTTTTTTTTGCCAAATATAGTTTTAATATTAGCATTTAAATTGGGAATAGTTTTACACACATTTATTGATACATACATCCAATCCACTATTTTCCAATCGGAATATCTAATTATAATAGATAAATAGATGTATTTTGGCCAATGGGGTGCATTTATATATATAGTTTTTAAACAACAAACAAAGTTAGGGTTTGTTTTGTATCATTTTTATTTTTTATTTTTTATTCAAAAAAACAAAAATATTTTTTAAATTTTTTATTTTTTAAATAAAAAACATGTTTGGCATGATTTATTTGTTTTTTATTTTTAAAAATAAAAAAATATGTTTAGTAAGAATAATTTTGATATATATTTTTTTTAAATGAGAACTTAGAGGCATCGATGGGGTTGGATTGGATCAGACTCACCATCGAGGACAAGCCACTCACACCAACAAGGACAGAGCTAAAAATGATGTCAAACGAACTTTTAACGTACATATATTTCTACTACAGTAAACTTAAATGACTACACGTTTTTCAACACATATATACTTTAAACAACAGATATATAGTTAGTAACTATACGTTTTCCTACAAGAGAAATTTAGTATATGTAATTTTGATGAAATTTATGGTCCAGACTTTTCCATCTTTTTATCGAGGGAGATGGTTCGGTGATGATGGCAGTAGGCGTGTTTTTTAGATTGTGGTGGTATTATGCTAGATTTATTTTTATGCCATATCTTTTATGTCCCCAACTAATATTTGTGGTTTAGACACGATCGATTAATTTTATCCATCGACTATAATAATTTTTTATAACGAGTTTTGGTTGTGTTTAAATTTTGTATCGAGCGAGTATTTTTTATTGGTAGCGGGACTTATGGTTTACCCTTTTGTTTTATCCGTTCTCATTTGTCGATCCAGTCAAATATTTGGGATCTAATTCTCATGTAACGGGTGTTCATTTACTACTATATTTGACTATAAATATTGTTTAATTTGAAATGAAATTTTCCCTTAGAAAGTAAGGAAAAAAAACCTGCCACCTACAAATAACAATTTTTTTTAACCCTCGTGTGTAAAAGCTATCTGCCAGACTGCCACATGTATTGCTTACTTATTTTAATAATCAGTTTCTATCTACGAATTTATACCTGCATTAATTGTCTGTGGAGCTTGTAAATGTCGACTGTACGTACTAACTAAAGTATATGTAATTAGCTTACAGTGCTTTCTATTATTTTTTTGCCATAATAAATATTTTGGGGTGTTCGTAGAACTTGATATGAAAGTTATTTTTCTTTTGGTAAGGCATATTAATGTTTTGACTGATAGAGATACCTTAGCATAAAAACCTCAAACTTTCTCTCTTTCTTTTTTTGGCTGGCCTGAATATAATACTAAGTTAAAAAAATCGGTCCCCTTTTTTTGAGAATTCTACGGTATACTTGGTTTTGTTAATTATCCATACCCTTTTACTTGGAAGAATTTCTTCATATTTAATATTTAAAACACGCTAGCTGATAGTGGAGTACCTGAGAACTAGCCTAGTATCAATAGAAGGTAGGTATAATAAGTTTATCTTTTATTAATTACAGTGCTTATTAATTACGATGTTTGACATTAGTAGTACCCTTAAGTATTCTTTTAGCAAAAAAACATTACTTTCTTTAATAAAAGGAAAAGGTTGAAAAAGGTGACAAGTGTAGCACCGGTAGAACTGTAGAAATTGGGTCTCATAACATGAAGACATAGATGAGATAGATGACACCTTTTATTGAATAATGTTATAAAATATGGTGTATAAGGGTCTCAAAACATGAGATGCACATATGTAGTCTATATTTTAATTAGTTGTGACGTTGAAAACCGATGGTGCCTAAGCATTTTTCTCGAAGAATTTTTTTTTTTTTTACTGTAAAAACTTACCTACTTTGGTAAGAGGCAGTGGACTACTTTCTTTGGTAGAAGGGAAAAGGGTGAAAAAGTTTTGGTAAAAGAGAATGTACTGTGTATTGTTCTCTTTGTGTATTGTAAAATTGTAACCCCCATCCAAAAGAAAGGCCAAGTGTAAGAGCTCTCTAACTTCACAGCTAACACGTCCTCATCTCTTTCTTTTTAGCCTCTTTGAGTTCTCTCTCAAACCCCAGTTTTTTTATTCCTTCCTCATACCCATAACCTCTCTTGTCAACCACAGTTTTTCTTTTCTTTTTGCGTCTCTCTCTCTCTCTTCAGAAGCCCTGCCTTTTTTTTTTCCATTTTTTGCCCCCCTCTCTCTGATCTCAGATTTTATGCTTCAACCAGCTCTCACAGATCAGACCCTTAATTTTTTTGGGTTGATCTGGTCTGCTTATTTGCTTATTTTTATTTTCCGAGGTTTCTCCTTTTATCCGAGTTCTTGAGAGTTTTTAGCTTCTGGGTTTTCATTTTCATTTTTATTATTTTTTTTAAACATATGCTAAACCTTTAGAAAACCAGGGAAACAAAGTAGAACAAAAACCACACCAGAAAGACCAAATATGTTGGATCTTAACGTTAACATCGTCGCAGCGGATTTGGGCTGCGACGAGGAGGAGGCGGAGATGGTGATAATGAAGGTTCGAGAAGGTTGGAGAAGCACACCAATGGAGGACTCCGGCTCCTCCAACTCCTCGGTTGTCAATGCCGAATTCGCTCCGAATTCTTCGAATGCCTGCAGAGACGAATTAGACTCCAACTCCAACAATATTAACACCGAGGCTTTGATCTTTGACATACTGAAGAAGGAAAAAGACGGCCTTAAAGATCATAAAATGATCAGCCCCTCACAGCCGCCGCCGAGATTCGACACGAGGTCCTTTTTTCCGGTCGTGACGGCCGCAGAAAAAGGCGATATAGGCGAGGCTGCAGCGGCAGTGACGGCCACCTCCGGGTACTCGTCGTCGTCGTCGAGACTGCAGTGGCTGAATTTATCGTTTGCGGACTCCACAGCGGCGGCTGGGCAGCCAGCACCGGCTGTGGCGGCCTCGGCGGAGCTGAGAGTGATGCAGCAGAAGCAGCAGATGAAGAAGAGCCGCCGCGGGCCGAGGTCGCGCAGCTCGCAGTACCGCGGCGTCACGTTCTACCGGAGAACCGGCCGTTGGGAATCCCATATCTGGTGACTTTGCCATTAAAAAACTAATATTTTATTATTGTTATTATCATTATCATTAATTACTGGTAGTTTTAATAAATCTTATTAATTTACTGGAAGAGACTCAAATTAGTAAATTTATTTAGTATAAGTCTTTTTTTTTTTTTTCGAAACACAAAAATCATTTGGTGCTGTTTCCTGTTTTAGTACTAATAATAATATTGATTAATCTTGTCTCACTACTTTTCTCTCTTTTTTTTTTTTTTTTTGTTCTTTCAATTTGTTTACAGGGATTGTGGAAAGCAAGTCTATTTAGGTAATTAACTTGATCATATTTCCCTTTCTTTTTTCACTTTAGATTATTAATTATTGTTTTTTCAGATGAGCTATTGGCTAATTCATTTTTTATTTTTATTTTTCGTCTTGGGATTTTTATAGGTGGATTTGACACTGCTCATGCTGCAGCAAGGTATGTATAAAAAAGCTACTAATAAGAATTAACGTTTTTCCCTTAAACAAAAAACGAACTCAAATAATTATGCCATATTAATTATCTCTTTATAGCTTAATTCTAATTAATATTGGAATTTGTAATATTACAGAGCTTATGATAGAGCTGCGATTAAATTCCGTGGAGTTGATGCTGATATCAACTTTGATGTAAGCGATTACGAGGAAGACATGAAACAGGTGGGGATTTAAATAATCATATCTTGGTTTACATATATATAATATTATCAAACTTTCTTAAATTTGTTTTTTTTTATGAATTATTACTCCCTGATTTGTTTTTTATTTGTTTTTTATGATTGAATCAGATGAGGAATCTTGGTAAGGAGGAATTCGTGCAAATACTTCGTCGCCGAAGCACTGGATTTGCCCGAGGAAGCTCAAAATATAGAGGCGTGACTCTTCACAAATGTGGTCGATGGGAAGCTAGAATGGGACAATTCCTTGGAAAAAAGTGAGCACCATTTTAACACGTTTTGTAACTGAATCTAATCATAATATATATATATATATATATATATATATATATTTATTTATTTATAAAGAATGTTTTTATTAGTTTCTTTTTAGAGAAAATTTTAGATAAGTACCATGTGTTCTTATGGAAATATGAGTTTAGTATTTTATATTTTAAAATATTTTATATTGGTACTTCGGTCTTTTAGAAAATCCTCTTTTAATACCCAGAGTTGGTTTTTTGGTACTAAATATGTGTGTTTTTGTGTCCAAAAAAAGTCTCTGAGCACTAACAAAGATTTAATATTCCAAAACATATGGTGCTAAACTCATATTTCAGTATAACATAAGGTACGAAATTGAAATTATCTCTTTCTTTCAATAGGTTTTGGCGTTTGAGAAAATTGCTCGTCACTTTATGACAATTTCCATAAATGGTGAGACAAAAACGATAATACTCTAAGAGAGCTAAAATAGACAAAAGAAGAAATGGATGCCTGGCTTGGGCATGACTACCCTTTTGTACATATAAAACCATGATGCTAATTCCGTGGCAGGTATATTTATCTTGGATTATTCGACAGCGAACAAGAAGCTGCAAGGTCCTAATTTTTGTGATCAAATGATGAAGAATTCAAATTGTTCCTCTTCAGACAAATATGAGAAAATTTCTTTTAAGTTATTCTTAAAAAAATGGCTGTGCTGGGGCTTTAAGTTTTAACCCAATACGTCTTTTGTCTTTAAATCTTTTTTTAATAAATTTAGGGCTCAGGACAAAGCTGCCATCAAATGTAACGGAAGGGAAGCAGTCACCAACTTTGAGCATAGTACTTACCAAGGGGAGATAATCCTAGATTCTAATGCTCAAGGTACTAATTTGATTTTTCCAATTGGAGAAATAGTATACATGGTTGCGTTTGTCTAGCGATATGGGCGACCCACATGAGTCTTTACTGTCAGTGAATCATTAGGTTCGATATGTTTGCAATATTTAAAATACTTGTGAGCTAAATAATATTACGTTTGGATTTTTTTTTGGTCCCGAGATTTTAATTAGGAGGGTCTCCAGCCACTAAATATGTGACACAGATTCTGGTCCTGCAGGCAATGACCATAATCTTGATCTAAATCTTGGGATTTCACTGCCGCCTGATGGGCCAAAGGGGAAGGACTCTCTTGTGGAGTCTCGGTTTCACCGGAACGCTTGTGAAGTGCCCAACAAAGTCAAACCAATGGTACGATACACTTCAAAAAAAAAAAAAAAAAACAATATTTATTATTCTAATTTCTTATGCAAAGTCTTGTCTTATAGCTGTAAATCATTGGTCCCCCATAACTTTACAGATTGATGGACAATCCCCACATGTTCTAGCAGTGACACACAACCACACTTCAGCTACATGTTCTGGGACGATATATCCTGGTTTCTTATCAGAACATGAGGTACTTTATTTTGCACACATTTGCATTGCCAAAAATCTAACTTAACACATTCTTTGTTTTTTTTTGGCTTATTCCAAACAGCATCAAATTTTCATGTCAAAGAGTAAAAAAGTGTGGCATATTTACGCTGATCATGTGAAACTTTTGGGAGACAGGAGAGGGCAAGTGTAACAGACTATCAGAAGAAGCGGGCAGTCGAAGCGGTTAATTCTTCGCCAAGATTTTTGAACTGGGCATGGAAAATTCACGGTAGCAACAGTAGCGCTACTACTTCTACTACCACTACTTCGAATGGCGTTGCAGCAATGCCGGTTTTCTCCATTGCAGCATCATCAGGATTCTCATCTTCCATAACTTCGGCTGCTCCATCAACTACCTTTCTTCCTCAAAACCCGCAAAACAATTTTGCCCTCAATCTCTACCTCCCTAATTCGCCCGCCACAACCGAAGCTTTTCAATCCCACATTCAAAGAGGATGAATATCAAACACCTTGAGTATTATAAAAGAGTGCTCAAAACTAGCTAGTTTTTACTTCGAATGTATCTCGCAATATAAATGCATATTATATACATATATATATAGCATTATCTGATCACTGATTGCTGAACTGTAAGTTAATTTTTTGTTTTATTAATTGTATCTGTTGTATATATATTTATCCTTGTTCAACGCGGCTCAAAATGATTCAAGGGAAACTTTTCTTGATGGAGATTATGATTATGATGATGATCTGTATCGTTTATCTGTTTTCATTTTCCCTATCCCACTAATGTCCTGATCTATCTATAAGCGTCAAAAAAGAAAAAAGAAAAAAAAAATTCTAGGGAATCATGATAAGGTTCTAAGATTATAGGGTGCTAGCTAACAATGCAGTTTTATCATGCCAGACAGAGAAAAGGGGGACACATGAACAGGACCAATTTTTTGCATCCCTTGATTAGGATTGAAACCTTATACTCTCTCTCCTCTCCCAAATTATTGAATATCATGTAGTAATAAAGCTAAGACTAACGTAATATCTACTCGTTGTGAGACATAAAATAAGCATGAAATGGACACACTCACTTTTAAGTTCTGCAAAGAAAAAAACCAGAACTTATGGTAAGACATACATTTTTACTTTACAAGTAGATATTATTATTTTAATTATAAGATTAACTTTTCAATGGTTTGATATATGAGCAGTTATAATATGCATGATACAAATTTTCAACACGGACACTTACAAATTAAACCGTTAACTTTGAAACCGTTAAAAAGTTAATTCAATAGTTGAAACAATAATTCTGAAGAAAAAAACAATTCTTGTTTTGTTTTGGCTTTTTTTTTTAACACGATAGAAAAGAGTAACCATTACTAAATACTAACGACAATCGCGATGTTTTTTTTTTTTAAATATATAAACACCTTATATGCCTCTTCTTCTATCCTACTAATAACTCCTACTTTACACTTTTAAGAATCGCACCTAAGGCCTAACCTTTTAACCCTTCCTTCTCAACCGCTGTGCTAATCCCAACGGTGTATTGAGAAGGTAGCTTGAATATGGTATTAAACGGTTCTCACGAGACTTGAAAATGAAACACCTCATCTCCCAAAGCACTTGGGACCGAGTCCATCTTGCTCTGAAAGCTGCATATTGTAGAAGTTGGGCCATAATATTAATAATAATGACCCTTTAACCTGTAAGAAAGAATTTAACTTTCTTGAACAAATTTGTTCAAAAAGAAAGAAACCTTAAACACACCCAAATCTAGCAATTGCTAAAAAAAATAAAAATAAAAAAACTGCCCATTCCAAATTTGGTTACGTATACAATGTCATATTTGGGTCAATTCCTCTGTAAGGTGCACATAAAATTGGTGGTTGGGCTTATTGCTCAACATTTAACACCATGTGGCTGAATCATTTAACTTTAGTTAGATTTAATTTTGTTTTCTTCTGCTCATTAAATCTAATAAAGATGATGTTGACGGCTTGTCTTATAGCTCTTGACCACAAGAAGAAATGGGAGGCAAGAAGGTTTTTTTTTTTTCCTGACCCAGACGTCTCTTTGTGACAACGTGTATGAGTACCTAGCTTCAGAAAAAAAGAAAAAAGAAAAAAAAAAAAGCGCAGTATACAAGGCTAAAAAAGTTTACCTTTTTTCCTTTTGGTATTGGTATGTAGTATTGTACGGTGATATCTCGGATATTTTCTTTTTGGTTTTATTTTTTGAATTGATAACTAGGGCTTTTAGCCACCCAAGCCATCCCCAATCAGTCGTAGAGTTTTTTTTTTTTTGGTTATATATTTTTTATTTTTAAGAAAGGCATGAAATAAATCGAATCTTGAACTAAAATTACAGCGTATATTTTTTAAATCTCTCTCTCTTACATTTACTTTTATATTTGCATCTTAATTTCCTTCTTATCTTACAAATGAACAAAGCTTGTAATAAGATCAATTTATTTTTTAAAATCTCGAGTACCATAAATTATGAATTTATTCAAAAGTCAAAACCTAAAGTACAATTAAAATTCTTCTTTTTTTAAAAAAAAAAATTCTATCCAAACACCCTAATCTTAAGACATGAGTTATTGTTTGGATAAATTTTCATAAATATCATCTTTTAAAACTTGTTTTTTTTTTATATAAATATCACATATATTTAAGTGCGACATAACTTAAAATATGTAATGTGAGTAGTAATGTGGCGCAACTTTTTAAGTATAGTATAAATAGGTTTTTTAAATGTGACATAACATATAAGTTTCTTTATTGTGTGCTATAGGGTGGTTCAATTGACACGCCTCTATTAACTTTTTACACTTATATAAATACACACTGCTTAATTTTAAGAGTATTAAATTTACTCATCACACTACACATAGTTGATGCATCATTTGGATTTCCACTGTGGACATCAGAGGATGGCAGCGGGAAAGGGCAGGTTAGAGTAGGACGGGCAGGGCGGGAATACTTTTTCGTCTCCATCTCCGCTCCCTAAAACAGTTCCCATCCCTTCTAAAAAAGGTCAAACACAGAGTAGGAGAATACCTATCAGGGGAGCCTATTGGAAAAATCGATTCAATGACACAACAGAATTTTAAAATTTTTATAAATCAATCATAAAACTAACTCATGATGTTATAAACAATAAATTAAATCTAATACAACGTACCAGTTAGAGACTAGAAATAGTACTTCTCATTGAACAAATCTTCAAGAATGAATCTTTATCATCAGATCTTCAATACTATTCTTTTCCATTAGATCATTGTATGTGTGGGTAAAACTTAACAAATCTCTACCACAGTTACACTCCCTCCAACTACTAAAGTGCTTAAAAACTTAGGATTACTAAAGATGAAAAATCCAAGCTTTCCTCTCTAATTTGGACTTAAGAAGTCTTAGACTAAATGAAGACCAAAGGCCTCTATTTATGGAAGTAGTAGGAAGAGTCAAAGATCTATCATAATTAAGAGATAAATTTTCTCTCCCCTATCCCTATAGGTGGCACCAACTTCAGGAGAATTATCTCCAAAATTTCAACAAATCATAGTATAGGAATTTGTGATTATCTGCTTCATCCAAGATAAGTCCAATTTAAACAATTCAATTTAAATTAGAATTCTATTATTCAAGATAATTATCTAATTTAAATAATTGTGAATAATTATCTTTTATACATAATTCAAATTCAACTAGGATTTAAATTAATTATTCAAATACAAATTTAAATAATTAATTATCCAAAATCACAATTACCAATTTGAATAATTATTTTCCCAAATTAATTAAATAATTAATTCTTCAATATTTGTAGATGGAGGCGCCATTCCTAGTAGGGCTGCACCCATTAGCAATCCACCAGACGGTGGCCCATGTGTCCCATCAGGTCTGACGGCCTGACTCATATATACTTATGTCTTACCTGTGGTAATCCAAACTTATCCAATTTGTTATAAAGGAATTTGTGAGCTAGCATTAGGACCCGATAGACATATATGATCAAGCTCCAATAATAATAGATAAATTAATCCCTAATTAATTATCCATTTAATTATTATCTTCAGTGTCTCTCCACGATAAACTCGAAGTTGCACTCTTAATAATATACCGTATTACAAGACTCCTGAAATATAAGTCTTGTTCATGACCTCTTATCTTATGTGTATCGCCATAGGTTATCCATAATCAGATGAAGGACTTAGTTTCATTTTACCTTTCGATTATTTTATCTCAAAGTTCTATTATTTTCCCATCGAAAAACTCATTCCTTTTGTAACATATACAAAAGGAATATCATCCGATTATCATACACATCCAGATGACCAAAGCCTCATTATATTTTCTAATACTCAAATAATGCCTGTGAAAAGATAATATTGATTCTTTACTAGAGAGCTATGGATTCCATATTTGTGGATTATGCTCCCATTGAATATAGGTTGCATCTCCAACACACCAACAATAAAGTCTTCGTTTATTGAAACTCTTGCCTTTGGCATATCAAAAGATACAAGCTATAAATATGGAGTCATGAATCCACTTTAGGATTAAGATAACACGTAAATGATTATCAAAGAGAATTGATTTAAGTCAAATGGAATTATTATTAAATCGATTCAATTTTAAGTCTAGTTTAGTGTGCGACCACCATTTGATCTACCACACCAATGTGTTTAGTATAGAGTTAATCTACTCAATCAACCAAAATAATCTGCCTCTCATTTGGATGTAGATCCTCATTACAGCCTTATGATGTATAAAATACCCAGCTCTACATATAGACTACGGACTATATAATTTAGACTATTTATCTTCAAATTGGGTCTTTCTGTATATAAACTCCATATACGCCCAATTTCAAGATTTGCCTCTAATAGTCACAAATCACATATTTGCTAATATTTAATCATTAATATGATATTAATATAAGAACCATTATTAATACATGAAATATTCACATTACTATTTATTTCACTCAAAATGTCATAAATACAACTAAAGTATTTGTTCCTTATGGCACCGATCCTAACAGAGCCTTCTCTATATCCAACTCTTTTCCACAGTGATGTTTATTGTTGATGATAATTTCAATAATAATAATTAAAAAAAAAGTTGAAATTCATACTAATTTAACTTCAATATTTTAACAAAAAAAACCCAAAAATTAGAATAAATATGACATATTGTGCATCCCCATGCCTTCCATAAAACTCGTGACTGCCAAGGTCATAGTAAAGGATAGATAAGGTTATCCTCGGATGCTAATTAGCAAAACCATCACATTGTTACTCTGCAAAGCTTCTAATTATATGATACTTTTCATCAATATGTTTACTCCTCCTGTGGTATCTTGAATCTTTGTTAATATTATCTATAGTCATTGTATTCCATAATACAAAACTATAGATTTATCCATACCATAGACTACTGCAAGATTTCCAAGGAAATATCCTTAGCCACACAATTTCCTTGGACGCCTCAATAGCAACCACAAAATCGACCTCCATAGTGGAATCATTAATACAAGAATGCTTAATAATACTCCCACTATGATTCCGCTTCCTAAAGTAAAACTGATTATGTAATTAATCTTTTAGAATCTTAATCTGACTGGAAGTCAGAATCCATGTATCCTATAGGTGTTAGGTCCTTTCTAGAATACACTCATATACTTCCTTGTTCTCTTAAGATACTTGAGTTATATGCTTGATTGCTTGCTAATGTTTTCGCTTAGGATTTGACAGATATCAACTTACTATTTTGATCGAATTAATAACTATCCAATCTTATGCAGAGCACATCATATATTAGACTCCCACTGCTAAAGCAAAAGGAACTCTTCCATGTATTTTCTTTCCTTTACTGTCTAAAGGCAATCATCCCTAGAAAGAATGATTCCAATACCGAATAGGTTAAGAACCTATCTTAGAATCTTCCATTAGAAACCTCTCTAGAACTTTATCTATGTATTAAGTTTTGAGATAAAACTATCCTTTTTGTTCTTACTGTAGTTAAACAGTTAAATCCAAAGAATGCAATTAGCTTTTCTGAAATCCTTTAAGTCAAATAGTTTGGATGACCAAACTTTGACCAATGAAATTGTGCCTACACCATTCCCAATGAGTAGAATGTCATTAACATAGAGTACGAAAAAAACCACTTTCTATCCTTAATGCGTTTATAATGCATGATTCATCAAGATTTTGCTCGAACCCATATGATTTGACCACCTTTTCAAATCTTAAGTTCCAAGATCAAAAATATTGCTTTAGTCCATCAACTGATTTAAGCAACTTGCAGATCTTATCCTCTTAGCCCTTTTTGCCTTGAACCTGTCTACTTATGTGACACCCATTATTTTTTTAATAGGTAATGTAGTAATTAAATTAATTATTAGTATGCTAACTAAAATTTATATCATCTAAAATCTATTTCATCCTATTTATTTATACCTATTTCAAAATTTTCTAAAATTTTTCTATATCTATTTAGTAAATTTACCGAAACGCTCTTGGAACATCAAATTAATTACTAAAATGCCATTTGACGTTATATGAACTAAAGTCTCCAAAGGAGACATAATGCACTTAATGCTTGACCTACTTGTCTCCCACTTCCCATTATTTTCCTTCAATCGGGCCCTCTAACAAAGAAAACCATACATTCATTTTCTTTTCTCCGTGCAACACTTATCTTTCCCTTTCTCCTTGAAATGTCTTCCTCTCATTCTCTTCTTCTTCTTCCTTTTTCTGCTCTCTAAACTTGAGCTTTAATCTCTCAAATTGATGACTTAAAGTTTTCAATGAGATTTTAAGGTAAGATTTTAGAAAATTAATCTAGTCTTATCTACATCTTTACTTTGAAATTGCTCATTTATTTTGCTGCATAATTTAGATTTTATGGTTTTAAAGGAGAAAGTTTGACATAAGCATGTTTTCACCCTTATTTGTAAAAAGGGCTAGAGATATAGTTTGATGATGATTTTGGTATAAAACTCATGAAAATATGTTTATTGTGATTATATAATGCAAGCTGCATATTTTGGAATGGTTTTAAGATTTTGAACAAGTATAATATGTTTTGGGTTAAAGAAAAATTTGACATTCCATAAACTTTGTAATACCTCTATGGGCAGTGGCTATTTCTTGAAATTCTGGGATTAAATTAAAATGAATTTTATAAATTGGTTCACATATTTAAAAAGTAGACATCCTAAGCTTTCTAACGAGCTATCATAAACCTAAATCGGAGTTGTATTTTATTTTCTATAAATTTTTTAATTTTTGGATTGGAAACTAGTAAACCTGCCAGTTTGTCATGGTATACCAGCTGCTAACCTAAACTAAGAACCCATCTTTGCTCACCACCTAATTCCTTAATGTCTTGCAACCTTTCCAATATTATCCTAAGTGATTGATGAATCTTATTAGGGACTAAAACATATAGATTACTTGTTTAATTTTATATTGTATTAAAACAAAAATTGTTTACTATGGTATTCAAAAAAAGATTTGCATAAAGGCTTTAATGGCACACTAATAAGATGGATTTACACATGATTTATTTATGAATGTGGTTGTATGTTGTGCTTTAGTTTTAATTGTCCTTATGCACGCCTTAGGATCAAGGGAGTGTGGAGCTAATGTTAATTGATTCCAGGATTTAAAGATTGTTGATAAGCTTGAAAGGTAGGGATTCTATTACTCATCTTTTGTGAGGTTTTTGTGGAATTAAAATTGATTGTTTTACCGCAAGATATATATATATATATATATGTTGAACTGCTATTATATGAGTATTACATATGAAACTATGATATGGACTCGTCTTGTATTGTACAACGAGGAACATAATGAATTGACACATGTTATAAATTGAGAAGCATGGTTAGAAAAAATGACTCTATTAATAATGATTGAATATAGAGAAATGGTGAGACGTGAAGAGGGCGGCGGTTACGTCCTTGGGCATGAATACCCTAAAAGGTAAAATAGGGGGAAGGTGATGACGCTTTCTTGGGTTGAAAGTCCCAAAACACACTGTACAGGAATCAACTTGGTGAGGACTCGGGGCTTGATGTCCCCTCACCGGAACACCATTGGAATGTTTAGAGGGTGATCAAGCACGCCTATTTAGGTTTCGATGAGTTGAGTGATACTTTATTGAACGTGGGTACCTAGGAATAATGATGAACTGTAACATTTATATATATGTATATGTATGAAACTCAGTAATGATTAACTATGGTATCCATAGAATATGATTATAATAAATCTCATAATATAGATAATGATGAGTATTAAATAACCATGCAGGTTTTAATGTGGTAATGATAAAAACCTAAGGGTGAGTAATGGTTTTCTCTACTGAGCATATTGTTGCTCATTCCCTTATATTTTTATCTTTTCAGGACTCACTAAGTGTGAGGTGGCTATGAGAAAAATAGTTGAGGAAGCTGTGTAGCTATATTACATTAGGACTGCTTCAATTGTTAAGAATGTTCTTCGTGATAATGTAAGCATCAATTGTTACTTTCTGTGACTGTATTAAAATACGTTGAGGGTTAAAATGATGATAACGATAGTTTATATTATTAAATTTAAGGTGCTACATTAAACTGTGGTTTAATTGTCGTTTATATTTTTATTTTTGATTTGAGAGTTTTTATTTAAGCCCAGAGCAATTTTATTTTAAAGGTTTTACTTTTATTTTTTATTTTTATTTTAATTCATTTAAAACTGTTAACCCTCATATAGGGGCGTTACAGAATTTTTGATATCAGAGCCTAGGTTCGGTTAACCTAGTGAAGCTGAATTTTTATTGTCATCATCAAAATGAACCTTCACATTGATTTATACAGTCTAGAAGGATGTAACATGGAAAGGCCCTAGAATGAAAATACTAACGGTTATATGAGTACGATAATTATATAGAAGGAAAGTATTAATAGTTATGAGGGAATGATAATTATATGGAATGGGTTTATAAGTAGAATACTTATTAAAGATTCGTATAATATTAGGATCTATAAGCATATCTAATTCGTATAAACGATGAGAAATTCATGTAGATACGAGGATTTATGAGCCTTTTGTCTTGTGAAAAACAATAAGAAATATAAGGCTTGATTTATTGATTTTAAAGTTTGGCATAGATATGCCAAATTCTTCGTAATTGATTCAGACCTAAGTAATGATTATGTGTGGATTCGGTGAAACACATAAGTGTCAATAACTTTTCTTGAAAGTTCTATTTACTTAAGGAATATGAGATAAGTTAGGAATTCATGGTAATGAATCTTGAGTGAGATAAACGTTAGACTTTTGATCTGTTGAGACTGTGTAAAGGTAAGAATGTATGAATTTCAAGGTTGGAATATTTTGTTACGTACATTGTATTTAAGTGTATTAGTAAATCTTTATGAATAGATGCAATGTAAAAATGACTAATAGGAGTTTTCTTAAGTAAATCATAATACTTAAGGCACTTATAATAATTTTGGATAATTACAATAAAAGGTTTAAGTTCTAGATGTTTAGATGTGAATCATTTGGTTACCTAAGGTTTTGTTATATAAGAAAATTAAATATTGTATAAGTGGAATTATGGGGATTGTAGATGTTCCTAAGTAGTAACATCAAATGTCTTTGTTCATTGATATGGTCTATGTTGGAAGATGTAAATCGTATTGATTTCAAGGTTAGTCACATTCTAAACCCTTGGTAGTAATGATGATGAATCCATTGATAGATGTTGAGTATTAGGAATAAGATATGGGTGTGTGCATTGTTCAATAAGGTTTTGATTAAAATAAATTATTTGAGTTGCTAGAAGATTATGTTGTTATGAAATGATTTTAAATACCATTCAGAAAGATCCCTGATTATTGTTAAATTAGACTTCTTGTTCATAGTTAATTTTATCTTTAGTGAGCTTTGAATTGGGCTTAAGATCTGTATAAATTGGTTTTCAATTTTATGTTTGTTATTTAACTTGTTCTAAATGTGTTAAGGCCCGAAATAACTTGACCCATTTCAACTTAGAACAATTAGGTCTAGTCCAAATCCTAAATCAGTTTGATTCACACTATCTCTCCCACGTGGTCTCTATACGTGTCATCTACAGTGGTTTAATTATTGTTTACATATACGTTTACTGTGCATAGGAGCTTATTTCTCTGAGCTCACTTTCTCTCTCTTAATTTGTTATTTTCTCTTTAAATTGCAAATCCTCTTCTTTTTCACTAGAAATTCTTCTTTCCCTCTAAAAGAAGAAGGAATTCTAGGATTCTACAACTTACTATCTCAATTTTTCCTTTCTATTTACTCTTCGTTCATCTCATCATGGACCCAAAGTATCAACACCTAAGAAAGTACTTCCCATCACTCTCCCAAAAGATTCTTAGAAAGAAATACAAGGCTAGAATCACTCGGTTGTGGATTCTTATGCGTTTTGGCATCCCTTGTGATGTGAGAATGTTGATAGAGGGGAAGATCTGTCCGAGTGACTTCAGTCAAGATGTCGGTTTACCAGGAACGGGTACCAGTCGTAGTACAATGAAAAGAAGAGCTCATGCCATCGTGGTCACTTGTAATAAATGTGGAAGACAAAATTGTAACGGTAAATGTACTTCACCTGGTTATATGTCTACGAATATAGAGGATAAAATAAGGTTTTATAGGGATGGACTTTCAAAGGAAAACTTGGATAGCATCCATCCTCCTCTTCACGGTCACCCTAGTGGATATGTTCAAGGAGCTATTTTTAAACTCTGGCCTAAATTTTATGCAGAAAGACAACGCCTCAAGAATATGGTATTTCTAGATCCTGTTTGCCAAGCCATAAGAAAATTGGATGGGGAATAAGTCATCGCTCTATAAAGGTTATTTAGTCTTTACTTATTTGAAACAGTTTTAGCTGATGTTCAACAGTTTGTGTTTTTCTTTTACTCAGAATATTTGCTTTTGTGTTGAAAATAATTGTGATTATTAGATTGATACAGTAAGTGTTAATATCTCATTTAATTTATAGTTTTCTTAAATATATATATATATAATAAAATATATTATCTTATCAGATACGTCACACACGATACAGTAACAAGTTTGAATTTTGAAAACTTATCCAGATATTTCAAGATTTGTGTCTCAAATTTCAAAAGTTCTACAGTATTTGTCGTTTATATTGAATTTTTAGACTCGGTGTATATTTGTCAAAAGGTCTACAGTTGTGTCAAGAGGATCTTCTGTCAAACTGTTCTCAATTGTCAAAAGTTATACAATTAGAGTCTAATCTTTTTCAAAAAGTGAATCAGATTTTCTGTAAACTATCAATCACCTTATCTTACTTTCTTATCCGCACAAGATTTTGTTTAAATCTTTAGATTACCTTTTCATTATCTACTCGTCTGTCTCTTTAGCCCTTTTTGTGTATTCCGCATCTTTAAAATCTCATGTAGAACCTGAAGTCTAAATGGAGCAGACATTAAGCAATCACTTATATAAACCAAATATGTCTACCTCCCAATCCACTAAGAAAATAAAAAATGTCTGTGTCTTTTGTGATTCCAGCCTTGGAAAAGATAAAGCCTATTTAGAAGCTGTAAAACACTTAGGGCAAGTCCTAGCACGCAGGAAGATTAACATAATCTATGGGGGTGGTAGTATAAAAATGATGAAAAATATGACGTTAGCAACTAGGTCTAGTGACGCTACAGTTGTAGGAATTTGGCCTCATATTCTAGCTGAAGGAAACCTTTATAAGGAAACCATAGATAAGGGAAAAGGAGTTAGGAGCATCCCTAGATATTTTAAAGCCATAATCAATAATTCTGATGCTTTTATAGCATTACCTGGTGGTCTAGGTACTCTTGAGGAAATATTCGTAGTTGCTTGTGAGCAATTATTGGGCTTTCATTCCAAACCCTTGGGACTACTGAATGTAAATGGTTTTTATGATGGTCTTTTGAAATTTCTAGATTATGTTGTGGAAGAAAACATCATTGCAGAATCGGATAGACAAATCTTTGTTACTGCTTCAACAGCTGAGGAATTGATAGATAAGATGCAAATCATACATCCAGAATTCGACACTGCAACATCTAAGCTTGAATGGAAAAGGGAAAGCCGGGAGCAGCCAATTGACTTGAATCTTCATCTGTAATCTTTTGGTTTTATTTATGGCATGTAGGCATGTGTGTCCATATTTTGTGTGTCACGAATAACCGTTTACCTTGCATTCTGTATTTCTTGTGGTATGCCGTTCAATCTTTTAGATTCATTGAGCCTAATGCCAGGATGGCTGGATACGGAGTACTTGATGCTCTCGAAACGCATCCTACTTAAGGTCCGATCTTTTGTTTATCGATGTTTTTGTATTCTCTAAGCATGCATGATATGGATAGCTGGTATACGGAATGCCTTATACTCTCGAAACGTATCCGTATCATGTTTGTAATGTGTAATATTCTGTTAATATTATGTGGAAGTACCAAAGTCAGTTCTGGGTATATTTTGTAGGAAATATGAGTATATTATTTGGGTTGAACGTTTGTGTCATGAGAAAAACTGTTTAATGAAAAATCTGTCAGGTTTGTTAGCAACTCTGAGATTTCGTCTAATATCTCTATAAATAAATTTAATGTATGGTTTTGAGTAGAAGTGTTTGTATTATATGTTTCATGATTATGTTTTAGTTTATTAGTTGAAATATAAAAATCAACTATCATTGACTTTTCCTTACTCAAAAAGAAAAGGAAACAAAAAATAAAGTATGTAGAAGTTCTCGAATAATATCCTGAATGTAATTGTAAATCACAGTCCAAGGATAGTGAAGGACTGGAAAATGATATGATTAGCATGTGTATTCTCTTATTAAAATGTTAAACCAGAATACGGTGTTGTGAATTTGGAACAAGTCAGAAATACTCTTGTTGAAGTATTTACTATTGGAGTAAGGTTAATACTCCAAGCAAATAAAGAGAGATACAATAACTCACACTTAGGGACAAACAACATTGACTGTTTAGAGTTAGAAGTGGATATCATTATAGAATTGTGATTCTTACTAGTATTGTTAGATTTGAAATTTCGAGGACGAAATTTCTTTAAGGGGGGTAGAGTTGTGACACCCATTATTTTCTTAATAGGTAATATGGTAATTAAATTAATCATTAGTATGATAACTAAAATTTATTTCATCTAAAATCTATTTCATCCTATTTATTTATACCTATTTCAGAATTTTCTAAAATTTTTCTATATCTATTTAGTAAATTTATCGAAATGCTCTTGGAACATCAAATTAATTACTAAAATGTCATTTGGCATTATATGAACTAAAGTCTCCGAAGGAGACATACTGCACTTAATGCTTGACCTACTTGTCTCCCACTTCCCATTATTTTCCTTCAATCGGGCCCTCTAACAAAGAAAACCATACATTCATTTTCTTTTCTCCGTGCAACACTTATCTTTCCTTTCTCCTTAAAATGTCTTCCTCTCATTCTCTTGTTCTTCTTCCTTTTTCTGCTCTCTAAACTTGAGAAACCCAGCTCCATGTCGTTCAAAAGTTCCCATGCTAAAGTTAAACTTGAGCTTTAATCTCTCGAATTGATGACTTAAAGTTTTAAATGAGATTTTAAGGTAAGATTTTAAAAAATTAATCTAGTCTTATCTAACATCTTTACTTTGAAATTGCTCATTTATTTTGCTGCATAATTTAGATTTTATGGTTTTGAATGAGAAAGTTTGACATAAGCATGTTTTCACCCTTATTTGTAAAAAGGGCTAGAGATATAGTTTGATGATGATTTTGGTATAAAACTCATGAAAATATGTTTATTGTGATTATATAATGCAAGCTGCATATTTTGGAATGGTTTTAATATTTTGAACAAGGATAATATGTTTTGAGTTAAAGAAAAATTTGACATTCCATAAACTTTGTAATACCTCTATGGGCAGTGGCTATTTCTTGAAATTCTGGGATTAAATTAAAATGAATTTTATAAATTGGTTCACATATTTAAAAAGTAGACATCCTAAGCTTTCTAATGAGCTATCATAAACCTAAATCAGAGTTGTATTTTATTTTCTATGAAATTTTCAATTTTCGGATTGAAAACTAGTAAACCTGTCAATTTGTCATGGTATACCAGCTGCTAACCTGAACCAAGAACCTATCTTTGCTCACCACCTAATTCCTTAATGTCTTGCAACCTTTCCAATATTATCCTAAGTGATTGATGAATCTTATTAGGGACTAAAACATATAGATTACTTGTTTAATTTTATATTGTGTTAAGACAAAAATTGTTTACTGTGGTATTTAAAAAAAAATTTGCATAAAGGCTTTAATGGCACACTAATAAGATCGATTTACACATGATTTATTTATGAATGTGGTTGTATGTTGTGCTTTAGTTTTAATTGTCCTTATGCACGCCTTAGGATCAAGGGAGTGTGGAGCTAACGTTAATTGATTCCAGGATTTAAAGGTTGTTGATAAGCTTGAAAGGTAAGGATTCTATTACTCATCTTTTGTGAGGTTTTTGTGGAATTAAAATTGATTGTTTTACCGCAAGATATATATATATATATCTATGTTGAACTGCTATTATATGAGTATTACATATGAAACTATGATATGGACTCGTCTTGTATTGTACAACGATGAACATAATGAATTGACACATGTTATAAATTGAGAAGCATGGTTAGAAAAACTGACTCTATTAATAATGATTGAATATAGAGAAATGGTGAGACGTAAAGATGGCGGTGGTTATGTCCTTAGGCATGAATACCCTAAAAGGTAAAATAGGGGGAAGGTGATGACACTTCCTTGGGTTGAAAGTCCCAGAACACACTGTATAGGAATCGACTTGGTGAGGACTCGGGGCTTAATGTCCCCTCACCGGAACACCCTTGGAATGTTTAGAGGGTGATCAAGCACACCCATTTGGGTTTCGATGAGTTGAGTGATACTCTATTGAACATGGGTACCTAGGAATAATGATGAACTATAACATTTATATATATGTATGTGTATAAAACTCGGTAATGATTAACTATGGTATCCATAGAATATGATTATAATAAATCTCATAATATAGATAATGATGAGTATTAAATAACCATGTAGGGTTTAATGTGGTAATGATAAAAACCTAAAGGTGAGTAATGGTTTTCTCTACTGAGCATATTGTTGCTCATTCCCTTATATTTTTATCTTTTCATGACTCACTAAGTGTGAGGTGGCTACGAGAAAAATAGTTGAGGAAGCTGTGTAGCTATATTACATTGGGACTGCTTCAATTGTTAAGAATGTTCTTCATGATAATGTAAGCATCAATTGTTACTTTCTGTGATTGTATTAAAATACGTTGAGGGTTAAAATGATGATGACGATAGTTTATATTATTAAATTTAAGATGCTACATTAAACTGTGGTTTAATTATCGTTTATATTTTTATTTTTGATTTGAGAGTTTTCATTTAAGCCCTGGGCAATTTTATTTTTAAGGTTTTACTTTTATTTCTGATTTTTATTTTAATTCATTAAAAACTGTTAACCCCCATATAAGGGCGTTACAACTTATATCATATAGATACTATCCTCAAACAATTGTCAT
Organism: Artocarpus heterophyllus; assembly: GCA_025403435.1. NCBI lineage: Eukaryota > Viridiplantae > Streptophyta > Magnoliopsida > Rosales > Moraceae > Artocarpus > Artocarpus heterophyllus. The sequence continues at coordinate 13,253,980 of CM046353.1, forward strand.
TCAAGAATGCAATCTTGACATTTATTTGTTTTATCTCATGAACGAGATACTTAGTTATAGATAAAAGTATGCAGATAGACTTTAGCATTGCTACAAGTAAGAAAGTTTCATCATAATCGATGTCTACTTTCTACTTGTATCCTTTTGCTACAAATCTAGCCTTAAAGTTTTTCACTTTTCTATCTGCTTCTCTTTTCATCTTGTAGATCCCTACACTTAAAGCCTTAATCCCTTCAAATGTTTCTACAAGCTCCCAAACTTACTTGGAAACCATAGATTCCAATTTAATGTTCGTGGCTCTTTGCTAGAGTTTTGCATCAACATCCTCTATTGATTTGCCTTGTCAAGTGAAATCACCATCAGGTTCAACGATCTCAGCCTGAAAGCCTTGCATTGATACTTGCCCGGTTGATAAACAACTCTTCCACTACGAAGGTGCTCCCTAAGTTGTTGATTTTATTTTGGTTTCACTACTATGAATGGACTATCTTTGACATCCAAAACCTTTGAATTGATTCAATCAATCCTTAACTCCTCGAGCACTAAATTGCTTCGAGGTTTAAGGTTTTACATGTAATTTTTCACAAGGAATATTACCAGTGTGGAAACCAAGAGTTTATTTTACTTTTGATTATTGAATAATCCATCTTTTATTCCTTAAGGATATCTTACAAAATTGCAAACTTTTGAACAAGATTCTAACTTCCAAGCTTTCTTATCTAAAACATATCCTGGACCTCTAGAACAGCTTTAGTTAGAATTTGCTTAAAAAATAACATGCGATTTGTAGTAAATATCCCTCAAAAGATGTGCATAGTGTTGTATAACACATCATGAACCATACTACATCCAATAAGGTTATATTTCTAATATCTGCCACACCATTCTGTTGTGTAGTTCCTGGTGTAGTCAAACAGGATGGAATCCTATTTTCTAATAAGTGTCCTACCTGACTTCTCAGAGAGGTATTTTCTACCTCGATCCAATCGAAGTGTTCTTATAGGTTTACCAATTGCTTCTGCACATGCCAACGTATTTATGTAGACACAAACGTCTATGTGCACTAAGTCTAGGACTTCTTCAGCTTGATTTTCTTTAGCCTAAAAAAGGCCCTTTGATCATTTTACCCTCAAAACAAGACTCACTGTGATAAAGATTTCACCTTTAAGAAACTTAGAGAAACTACTTTAGCCAACCTTTGTATCTTGTTAAGACCTATATGACCTTAATTGTAAGTGCAAAAGAAACATCTTATTAGATTCATAAATATTAGCCCTGTTAGAGTTATTAGTTTGTTAGGTGTCAAGTAGTATGTACTAGTTTAGTTTGATAAAGTAAAGGCTTATCAAAAGCCTAAACCTACTATCAAAATAAAGATGTACTCCTTCTACTACTTCACTTAACCACAAGATCCATTATTAATGTGAAGCTCCCGTTAAAAAGACTTCTCATTTCTTATGCACATAAATGTACATATGATTAGTGGTTTCCAGAATCTATAAGCCATGAGTCAGTAGAATCTTCCATTAATCCAACTTTAACTTACAAGAGATCACTCATATCTCTTTATGCCTCCTAGGCTAGGAGATTCTTATAATCCATTTGAAGTAACCAACTTTCCCATAGTGAAGACACAGTTTTCTTCTGATCCTTCTCATCGGCTTGTTCCTACTTGTTTTTCTAGCCTATCCTATTACTGGAATTTAGAAGAACTAGTAACTACCAATGTCCTAACATCATTTTGAACTAATGTTTCAGCTTTTAAACACAAATCTTAAAAAAATAGAGATCCTTTATTATTGTTGTCAAGGACGAGTTCTTCAACACAGTTCTAAAGATCATCTATGTTTAAGGTGTTAGCATCTATATTGGCTCCATTTGATTGAGGGTCGACCAAATAGCCAAGCATAGTAGGCATTCATGTTCCTAAATAATAATTTAAGGCACCTGCTTGTAATTCTTGAGATTTAAGGATAACCATTCATCTAACCAAGAGAACTTAGCCTACAAACTCATCCTTTTAGATTATCAATGATCTGCGTAGCAGTCATTTAATCTTCATGTTGCTCCGACAGATCACCATATGTGTTCTCTATATCAACACGTCATCTCATTAAAATCTCGCTTGTGACTCTTAGCCTGGAATTACCCCATTAGAATCAATCCCTCTATGATTCGATTGATAAGGTTTTAGTACGTATTTGTGTTTCTTGCATATTAGGTTCCTTTTTCCAATCGTTAAAGTTCTACCAGTCTTTATTAAGTATCATATTAAATGAGCTAAGCGACGTTTTAGTCTAATAAATATATAATATGTATTAATAATAAGCAAAAATAACAACATTTAGTAATATAAACATGCAATAATGCAAGTATGTCTCTGTGCAAAATTTGAAACACATACATTCTTGCGATAATTACTAGCCCTGTTCATGTCAGCTACCATAGAGTAGATAAACATAACCTATCTTAGAACATGGATCCCACCCGATTAGTACACCAATATTAACTACCGCTTGTTTTGATTACAAATTTAACTAACAAAGCTCCTTGGACAAGTTAATAAATAAATTCATCTTAAATGTATAAACATTGTTTATATCTTATGATCCATGTCTCATAAATTGCCGTCTTGGGGTACAACTATGAATCATGTCCATAAACATTTTTCTTTTGGAACCCCAATCTAGTATGTTGCCAGGGTGAACAACTATCTTTGGGGTCGGCATCACCTGGTTTCACATATGGACTAGCAATGGAGACGTGGGTCTTAACCAATAACCCTCTCCAGCCTAATATTTTAAAAAAACAAGATTTATTCCGAAACACATGCATGAACAATTTTATGAGTGGCATTACCTATTCTACATGATATGTTATCAAACATATAGCAAATCATATCATAAAATAAGCAAGCATGGCATAAAGCACAACGACAAGCAATATGTACATATGGGCGTAACATTATGGTCCCACCCTAAAGTAAAGAAAATAAAGATTACAAAAATAAACCGAAACATATATCAACCTTCACTTTTGTGTTTCCTCCTTGTATCTGTCTCGTGTCCTTCGATTTTCTAAATAATCCTTTCCAATAAAATTCTTAAAATTTTATTAAGGATTTTTTGCATTATAATTTGACCACAGTAGGTCAAATTATTTCCTTGGATTCCAAAATAATTTTCCATAATTTTCTATCTTAGAAAATTAATAAAATTAATTAAATATTTAATTCTTCAATGCCCATAGCAGTCCAATCGGACTATGGCCCATGCGTCCCAACAGTTCTAACGGCATGACTTACGTTTACTTCTTATCTTACCCATGGCAACCAGAACTTGCCTGATATGTCATAAAGGAATTCTTGAGCTAGCACTGGGACTCGATGGACATATATGATCAAGTTTCAATAATAACAAATAAATTAATCCCCGTTTAATTATCCATTAAATTATTAACTTCAGTGACTCTCCAAGATAGACCTGAAGCTACACTCTTGATAATATACTGTATTATGAGACTCCTAAAATATAAGTCTTGTCCATGACCTCTCATCTTATGTGTATCCCCATGGGTTATCTATAATCGGATGAAGGACTTAGTTTCATTTTTCCTTCTGATTATTTTATCTCAAAGTTTCATTATTCCACTATCAGAAAATTCATTCCTTTTATAACACATATAAAAGGAATATTATCTGATTACCACATGTATTCAGATGACTGAGGCCTCATTATATTTTCTAATACCCAAATAATGCTTATGAAAGGAAAACATTGACTCTTTGTTAGAGAGCTATGGATTCTGTGTCTGTAGATTATGTTCTCATTGAATGTATGTTGCATCTCCAACATACCAATAATGGAGCCTTCGATCATCGAAACTTTTACCTTTGGCATATCAAAAGATAGAAGTTATAAACATAGAGTCATGAATCCATTTTAGAATTAAGATAACATATAAATGATTATCAAAGAGAATTGATCTAAGTCAAACAGAATTATTATTAAACCAATTCAACTTTATGTTCAGTCTAGTGTGCGACCACTATTAAATCTACCATACTAATGTGCCTACCATGGAGTCAATCCACTCCGATGACCAAGATAAAATACCTCTCATTTGGATGTAGATCCTTATTATAGCCTTATTATGTATAAAGCACTCAGCTCTATACATAGACTACGGACCATATAAATTAGACTATTAATCTTTGAATCGGATCCTGTCACGTATAAACTCTATCTGTGCCTAATTCTCAGATTTGGTTCTAATAGTCACAGATCACATGTTTACTAAAATACAATCATTATTATGATAGTAATGTAAGGATCATTGTTAATATATAAAATATTTGTATTATTATTTATTTTATTAAAAATGTCATAAATACAACTAAAGTATTTATTTCTTAGAGCTCCGATCCTAACATAGCCTACTCTATATCCACCCCTATTCCACAGTGATGTTTATTGTTGATGATAATTTCAATAATAATTAAAAAAAGTTGAAATTCATACAAATTTAACTCCAATAGGTTATAAAAAAAACTAAAAAAAATGAGAATAATTGGTATTAAGTGACGAGAGCATCAGCGCAGGTGCATTATGAATTGACCATATTTAAATTTTTGAATAAAAGGTTAAAACGGTAAGCCTGTATACTCCTTCATAGAGCAGTATGTACTCTAATAGTTAGTGACCATATGTACTAAGCAAAACGAGATATTCATTTTGCTCCTAAAAAGATCTGAACAAAATTAAAAATAGTAATATAAGAGAATCACGCAAGAAATAATTTCTGAAAAACATGCTACATTTGCCATCTAAAATGAACCGCCTGTTTAAAGCACGGGAGAATTTTTTTCATCTTGAAATTTGGGCTAAGATAATATGTAGAGCTTGATTTTGCTATATTGGGCCGGGCGGAAAATCCACATAAAAATTGCTTTTTTTAGTCTCAATTTTTATTTATTCTATAAAATATACAAGGTGTTTAAAAGAGTAGTTTAAACCAATAGTTTAAATTGTAAACAGTATAAAACTCTTACATGATATATTAAAAAGCTCCAGTGTAAAACTCTCACATGTTACAGTTCTCAAATCTAAACTGATGGTTTAAACTACTCTTTTAAATACCCTAGTAAAAAGCTACTATGTTACAAACTTAGTGTGTGTCCCATCGGGTCTTCCTCTAGGACACGCTGCATTACCCACTAGAATTTTTTTCTACTCTATTTTTCTCTCAATCCTTGCTGACATCTACTAGTTTTAGCACCAATGATGTCGCCAACGACAAAAAAAAAAAAAAAACTAAGCAAAAAAAAAAAAAAAACTGCAACACCGCGGAAGTCAAAACCACTGTATCTGGCGACGACAGTATCAGCTACGACGCCAATGGTGGCAATGACCCCGAGAGGTGGTGGAGTAGGAAATCACGGTGACAAATAAGATTTGCCATGGCGGCGCTCCTCGACTCAGATTTATATGACGTGAAGCCGAAGAAGACGATGTGAAGCCATGGATCTCGGTCTCGATTTTCCTCCGTCATCGTGAAGCGTTGCCATCATGAGCAGAAGAGATCGTTGCAACAAGTCCATCGTTGTGAAGATCCGTCGCAAGAACCATCGTCAAAGAGAGAGAGAGATCGGTGCAATCGCAACTTTTTGTTTGCCATTTTTTCTAGTGAGGAAGAGAGAGAGTGAGAGGTAAGAGGAGTATAAAAGTTATAAAAGTTCAAACATAAAAGTTATCATAACTTTGTATGTGCAATCGCAACTTTTTGTTTGCCATTTTGTTTGCCATTGAATTTCACTTTTTGTTATTTTGATCTTACATTTTCTACTTTTTTTTGCGTTGTAGTATATTTAAAGTATTTTTTATCTCTAGCGTGCCCTCTACATTTAACTTCTCATGTGTCTTTTTTAATCGGCTTTATATCTCATTTCCCCATTAAAATATTTTTTTTCTTAAATATATTATATTTACTTATGTGTGTATATAATATTTGTTCGAAACAAACGTCTCGAATACAAAGCTAGGCACAATTTATTCATATTCATTTTCTTTTTCCTATAATTCTACTCTGATGTAAGTATCATTGAATTTCACTATTTGTTGTTTTGATCTTATATTTCTGTCTTTTTTTTTTTTTTACATTTTGCTACACTGTAGTAATTTTTTTTTCAAACATGCCCTCTATATTGAAGCTAAATATTTGTATACCTTAATAAGTTTTATATTTCATTTGTCCCTATCAAAATATTTTTTTTCTTAAGTATGTTATATTTACTTGTGTGTGTATAAAATGTTTGCCCAAAACATAAGTATCCATTAAAAGCTAATCACCATTTATTAGTTGTGATATAATGTTTGATATTCTAAAAACAAAATATTAAGTTTCCATACTACAAGATTTCAGTTTTTTCAATAAAATCTAAAAAAAATAAAGACTAATGTGTCAGAATAAAAGAACATAAAACATTCACATGAAAGTATGAAAACTTTTTATTCCATCCATTTGGTTCAAAAGTTTAACGGAACTAATATTTTTAAGCAAAAAATTCGTCCAGAGTATGGCTTTTATGCCAATAATACCCCTAAACTCTAAGCATGATACTCTCACCCGCCAAATTACGTGAAGGTGTTGAAAATATTTTCGGTTCATGTTGATATCCTCTAATAATGAACATCCCTTATAACCAAGGCATTTTTAGTTATGAATTTGTAAGAACTTTCCATACAAATTCTATAAATGTGCACGTCTCCTTTTGAAGGGTGTTTGGCAAGTATAGTTAAAACCAATTTTTCGGTTATCAAATACTGTAAAGCTTTTGCATGCTACGGTAAAAAAAAAAAAGTTGCTACAGTATAAAGCTCTCATGTGCTATAGTATTTTGAACCAAAAAAGTTCTAACCATTCTTGCCAAACAAAATGAAAGAAAGCTTGACATGTTACGTTTAGAATAAGATTTAGATGTCAAGTGTGAAAATCTATTTTCAGTACTATACAAGATCGGAAGCGAAGTGTTAGTTTTTAAATGTTGGAAGTATAAAAAGACAACTACAATTGTTACGTTGGATTTTCAAAACCAGTATACAATTAAAATGGCCCTAACGAGAAAGGGGACTTATAACCGTTTTGTGACTATGAAGAGTGAGAATGACATGTTTTTATATTTCAAGAGCACATTGCAAGACGTGCAAGTGTAGAAAATTTACATAACAATCAACCCAATTCTATATGAGAATTGTCCTAGAACAAGAACATCATTAAGCCTAGGAATATGTCACGCCCCGGAGTACGGGAGGTGACGTGGCGGAATATTTAGATTAATTAAAAGAGAATTTAATTAAAATTAAGTGTTTAAGAATCCAATTAAGTAAGAAATAAAGAGATTTTCCACCACATTTGATAAACGAATTTGTAAATATTTAGCAAATAATAATAATTGAATAAAAACCGCGAATATGGGTTCCACAACCCACAACTTGTGAACACACATGGAGCTGACAATATCATAAATACAATTACAGTCCAAGTACAAATAAAGTTAAGTCTTACATGCCTTGATTAATAATACAGAATATAAATAAATTCTCCTATTGCTCCTGAGTTCGGTCCGAAGAATCTTCTCCAAACCTAAATGGGAAACCACCTAAAAGGGGGAAATTTAAAACAATAAAACGTGAGCGAAAGGCTCAGTAGGACTATGTGTTATAAAATAGTTTAACGCAAAGGAACACAACATTATTAGAAGTTATTCAAAGGAAACTTAAATAAATAAATAGATAAACAATTTGAGTAGAACCGTCTTGACACAGAACAGTCTACTCGTCAAATCAAAACACCAATTTACTTTTACCTAGGCAAACCATGAAATCACCACCGTAGTGGCCCAGCTTGGTTTCGGGACCTGCCCCCAAGGTCGATCGCTACACGACCCGATCTCTGATATGGCATCATGCCCATGTGTTTATTATCATTATCATTCAAAACCCAATTACCGAGTGTTGTCAATTACATTTATTATGAAATTCATTTCAGTTCACGGTATATTAAAATATAACCGATAAAACCATTTTCAAACAACCGTTGAAAACATTTTTGATAGAAATCCTTTTCAAAGCCAAATCATTTCAAAACCAGGCTACCAAAGAAATAGGATAGAAGTCCTACCTCAATACTCGTGCCGGTACCCCACACCGTAATCCCGGTCCGCTATACGTTAGCTCCACGGAACCACGAACGATCCTAGATACAAACTAAGTCAATCAATATCTAGTTCGAGACATTCTATGTTACTAAATCATTTCATGATGTCCTAGTGTGCCATTTGTATCATTAAAATCATCCTATAAGGTTGGGGTTTAAATCTGGGTTCAAAACAGTGAAAACGGGTAAAAATCATAAAATTTTCCATGCCTCGGTCGGCCTGCCGGACGCCCTGCTTCGGCCTGCCGAACTGCACAGTTTGGCCTGCCGGAAACAAGGTTCGGCCTGCCGAACATTTCCCCAGATTCGGCCTGTCGGTCGAAAGAACACCGGCCTGCCGATCATCACTCCGGCCTGCCGAACTGGGAAAACCCAGAAATCCCAGCCACGGGTTTCTCGATCCCCAAAATCCAAATCTTGTTTCTAACCTGTTTTTCTCAAATCCCAGGCATGAAAAACAACTATAATTGATAGAAAAACATTCTAGAACATGTTTGGAATCATTTAAACAACATTTAAACTCGAAATCCTCAAAAATCCGAAAATGAGAAAAAGAGGAGAAAAATGAAAAATCTTGAATTCAATCCATTTTTCTTCAATCTAGGCTTAGATTCTAGTTGTTCTAAGCTCATTTAACACAAATCCACGGTTTTCTAAGCTAAAACAAACTTAGATTTCAAAAACACACAAAATTGAAAATTTTGTAAAAAGTTTAGAAATTTCGAATCTAACCTCGAATCGAAGCTTCAATCCGCGTTCTCGGTTGCCGAATCACGTCCCTGAGCTTCCTCCTTGCTGTTCCGAATCTTGGATTCGAATGTGGTTTCAAAAATTTTTGAAAGAGATTGAGAGAGAGTGAGCTGCCGAGAGAGAGAGAGAGGAGAGAGAGAATGAAACCGGGAGAGTGAGGAGAGAGAGAGGAAGGAAGGAAATAAATAGAGAAAATCGGTGGGCGGTTTTACTATGCGAAAACCATGTGCCGCCCACTGTTTTGCAAAACGGAGTATTTTTAACATTTTACAAATTGTTGTGTTTTAAAACTCAAAACATCATTTTAAAACAATAAGAAATCATTTGAACACATCAATTTAACAAAACAACCAAAAACTCAAAATCCAACCAAATAATCTAATTAAAGTTAAAACTTTAATTATGGCACACCAATTCATCATTTACATTATATTAACATTAAATAAATTTCGGGACGTTACAGAATATCATACCAGATTATTAAAATTTAATAAACAAATAAAATACCTGGATCCATTGCTGTGAATCGAACAGCGAAACTAGTGGTTTGTGATCTTCCTCAACCAAAACGCCTCAATTCCACAATAAGACAATCGTCACTTTTCCTGATGGGGAGAAAAGAGACTATAACGTGTTTTAGTATATTGGGGACCATAACCAGAAAATGTCTTCATATAGGGTTCCCATAATCCCTTAAATGGTATCTACTCAATTTACACCATATCAGTTTCCATAATTAACAAGTTTTATCATTAAAATGAGATCACCAAAATTTCATCCCGTATTAAATAGCTTTATATAATTGATTCAAAATTATATGTTGCCCAATATAAGAAATATGATTTCCTAATAATTACCTGATATAGGAAATCTAATTTCCTAACAATCTCCCACTTCGGCTACATGTTATTCTCGAAGCAATTATTTCTTAAAAATTCCTTAGGCGCGCATCTGTAAGCTATTTATCTTTAAACAATACTGGTCCATCTCATATACTAGTAATGGAAACATCGCAGCTTTAGTCTCAGTATAGTAGTGACTAAACCACGATCATCACAACACTATCATACTCAATGACATAGATCAAATATGGATAAGTAGCATGGAAATTAGATGTAATGTGATCTCAAACATGTCTATTTCCAACTGGTCCTTCTTTAGTCTTTAGTGAGATCAATTCAAAGTCCTTAATCTAATGCAAACATTGCATATAGAAAACATAAGCAAGCTCAGAAATAGAATTATAAACCATCAATCTTTATTCTGCAGAACACTAAATAATCCAGTGTCCAAAACAAAAAAAAAATCATAGAACATCAAAAATTTCACTAAAACAAGGCATTATCAGGAACAACACCCATAGGAGCAGTGTGCTCGTGAAAGACCTTAGGTGTCAAGCCTTTGGTTAATGGGTCAGCTAGCATAGACTCTGTTCCTATATGTTCTATGGAAATTTGTTTATTTTGAACTTTCTCCTTGACAACCAGAAATTTAATGTCAATAAACTTTGACTTTGTTGAGCTGATGTTATTGTTGGAATATAGTACTGTTGAGTTATTGTCATAGTAAATCTTCAATGGTCTATCAATACCATCTACCACACGTAACTTAGTGACAAAGTTTCGCAACCATATCCAGTGGTTGGACGCCTCATAACAAGCTATGAACTACGCAGCTATGGTTGAAGGAGCTATCAGAGTCTGCTTAGCAGACTTCCATGAGATGGCTCCTTCAGCCATCATATAAATGTAACCCAATGTGGAGCGCCTACTGTCTTGGCATCCCGCAAAATCAGAGTCAGAATACCCAATGATCTCTAAATTATTTGATCTCCGATAAGTGAGCATGTAGTCTTTTGTTCTCCTTAAATAATGCATCACACATTTTGCTGCCTTCCAATGTTGCATACCCGGATCACTTAAGAATCTGCGCAAGACTCCCACTATAAACACTATGTCGGGACGAGTACAAACTTGAGCGTACATCAGACTCCCTACTACTGATGCATAGGGAATCTTTTGCATCTCTTTTCTTTCAATGTCATTATTAGGGCATTGTTTGAGACAAAATTTGTCTCCTTTAGCTACGGGCGTGTCTCTTGGTTTACTATCTTTCATGCCGAATTTACTCAGAACCTTATCGATATAGCTCTTTTGCGACAACCCTAGGATACCTCGAGAACGATCTCTCAATATCTGAATACCTAATACAAAGAGAGGCATCACCGAGATCTTTCATCTCAAAATTACTTGTCAGAAATTTATTGGTTTGATGCAGTAAGCCTATATTACTGCTAGCGAGTAGAATATCATCGACATATAGCACCAAGAAGATATATTTACTCCCACTGAACTTGTGATATACACATTCATCAACGACATTTCCCTCAAAACTGTATGAGGTAATGACTTGATGAAACTTGTGATACCATTGACGGGAACCTTGTTGAAGACCATAGATGGATTTTTTTTAATTTATAAACCATTGACTTTGAATCTCCTAATACAAAGTTTTCTGGCTGTATCATGTAAATCGTCTCATCAATATCTCCATTGAGAAACGCAGTCTTGACATCCATCTGATGTAGCTCTAGATCAAAATGAGCCACTAGTGCCATTATGATTCTAAAAGAGTCTTTTGAATATACTGGAGAGAAATTCTTTTTATAGTCTATGCCTTCCTTTTAAGTAACGCCTTTGGCAACTAAATGTGCCTTATATCTCTCGACATTGCCCTTCGAATCCCTCTTGGTTTTAAATATCTATTTACAACCAATGGGCTTCACACCTTTAGGTAATTCGACGAGATCCCAAACGTGATTGTCTTTCATAGACTTCAGCTCATCCTTCATGGCATCAATCCATTTTTGAGAGTTAGAACTACGCATGGCTTGACAGAAGTTAATCGGATCATCCTCTGTTAAACCAATGCCATCCTCATGTTCTTGGAGAAAGATGATATAATCATCTAGAATCGCATTCCTCTTCTCCCTAGTAGATCTCCTTAATGGCACTTCTTGAGGTTGTTGAGTTTGTTCTACAGGTGGTGCTAGAGGAGGAATTTCACTGTTGTCTTGGTCTAGAACAATGTCAAGAATAGGAATCTGAACATTGCTATTTGGAGCTGCATCTTGAACAGTGATAGGTATAAAGACTTGATCACTATCAACAGCAAATTGTTCTTCAAAGACAACATTTCTTACGTTTCCTTCCCCCCCAAACTCAACATCCTCAAGAAATCTTGCATTTTTCGTCTCGAAAAAGGATCTTGTTGTGGGATTGTAAAATTTATATCCTCGAGAGCGTTCAGCGTAACCAACAAAATAGCAGCTAACCGTTCTTGAGTCCAGTTTTCTTTCATGTGGCTTGTAAGGCCGAGCCTCAACTGGACAACCCCAAATATGCAAGTGCCTAATGATGGGCTTCTTGCATCTCCAAAGTTCATAGGGGGTTTTGGCAACTGCTTTGCTTGATACTCTATTAAGGATGTAAACTTTAGTCTTTAACGCTTCTCCCCAAAGCGACTCTGGAAAAAAAAGAATGACTAATCATACTCCTTATCATATCCTTAAGAGTTCGGTTTCGTCGTTCCGCAACACCATTCATGCTGGGTTTGCCTGGCATAGTGTATTGTGGAATAATTCTGCACTCATTGAGGAAAAGTGTGAAGGGTCCTATACGTTGTTCTCCTGATCTATCATACCTGCCGTAGTATTCTCCACCATGGTCAGATCTGACAGCTTTGATTTTCTTTCCAAGTTGAAGTTCAACCTTTGCTTTGAAAGATTTGAAAACGTCTAGGGATTGTGACTTCTCATGTATCAAGTATAGGTAACCATATCTAGAGTAGTCGTCTATGAATGTAATAAAATACTGCTGGCCATTCTAAGAGGCCGTAGGGAATGGACCACATATATCAGTATGTATGAGTTCTAAGACATCTTTAGCTCTTTGGGCACCTATTTTTCTTATGTTTGTTCATTTTCCCTTAATACACTCGATGCAGACTTGAAAGTCTGTCAGATCTAAGGGTTCAGGAATTCCATCTGACACAAGTCTCTAAATTATTTGCTTAGAGATATGACCTAAACGCTTATGCTATAAGATGGCAGAATTCTCATCTAATTTTCGCTTTGTACCACGTGAACTTGTTTGTAGTATTTCATTATAGGAACTAACAACATCAAGCATGTATAGATTATCAATTAAAGAACCTTTACCAATAAAATTTGAATTTTGGTAGAGACTAACTTTATTATTTCTAAACAAACAAGAAAAGCCTGATTTGTCCAAAGAAGAAATAGAAATTAAATTCCGTCGAAAAGACGGTACAATATAAGTCTCAAATAAATCTAAATAATTTCTAGTTCTTAATCGTAATTTGAAAGTTCCTATAGCCTCCACTACAACTTTATTGCCATCGCCCACAAAGATGAATCTTTCAGCATCACTTGACGTTCGACTCCACAGAGAACCCTGCATAGTCATACTTATGTGAGTAGTAGTACCGGAATCCACCCACCAAGTATTCTTAGGTACAGAAGCTAAATTAACTTCAGAACAAACAAAAGTTAGAAGCTTACCCTTCTTTACACGCTAGGCAGCGTATTTGGAACACTCCTTCTTCATGTGTCCTGGCTTCTTGTAGAAGTAGCAGGTAAAATCCTCATCCTACTTCTTTTGTTTCTTTTTCTGCTGAGAAGCACCTTCCACAGTATCCTTAGCTCTATTCTTTTTCTTGTTTTGAGAGGTTGAAGCCAAGTGAGCACTCTTAGTCTTATCCCACTGTTGCCTTTCTTCTTCTTGCACACAGTGAGATATAAGCTCATTTAAGGACCATTTGTCCTTTTGAGTGTTATAACTCACTTTGAATTGCCCAAAGTGTGCAGGAAGAGAGATCAAAACCAAGTGCACGAGCAAGTCCTCTGACAGCTCTAGCTTAAGTGACTTGAGTTTCGATGCGAGATGAGACATCTCCATGATGTACTCTCTTATGTTCCCTTTGGCCTTATATTTCATCAAGACGAGTTTAGCCAAAAGGCTACTTACCTCTGAATTTTCATTTTTGGCAAAATATTGCTCAATTTCCTCAATGAACTTCTTGGCATTCTCGCTCTCAATAATAGAGCCCCAAAACATTTCGGGAATGGTGCGTTTCATGATCATTAAGCACATTCGGTTTGAGCAATCCCATTTCTCAATTTTAACCTCATTAGGATTTTTCGTAGTAGGAATGGGTCGCTCCGACCTAAGTACAAGATCCAAATCTATACAACCGAAGACTATCTCCACGGTTTCCTTCCAAATCTTGAAGTTCGTCCCATTCAGCATTAGGATGTTATTGACTTGAGCAGAAACATTTGTAGTAGTAGCAATTAAGACTGGATAGAGAACAAAATAAAAAATCAAAATAAGCAATATATATATGGGCCTTTAATTAAGATACCTAACACAACATTAATATCTAGTCTTTGGACAAAGATATCAACTTGTAAGTGGTATTCTTAGCATAGTAATCAAATACTGATAATAATTCCTGTAAAAAAAATAGTCTTTCTTTGGACCGACTATTATTCACATGGAAAATTTAATAATTATCACATATCATTACTATAAGTGAATATGTAATTTGACCAAACATTAATCTTCCTTTGGGCCGGTTAATATTCGCATGAATCACATATGCACAATTACCTTGACATTCTAAAATAAATTAATTTACACAAAAGGAGCTACTTTGGTACCATATTGTTTCAATTAATCTGTTTCAGAATATTGGACTTTTATATGGAAATATATACTAAAAGATTCAAAACTTCAATTTAAACTATATTCAACATTAGATTTTTTTAAAATTAAGTATATAAACGACTTGTCGTTTGAAGAGAAAAGATACAGCCATCTATAAGAAAATGACATGTCATTTAGTTTACCCAAAAACGACATGTCGTTTTAAACCAATTTACCTCTGACGGGTTCTGCACGATCCGAATGGATCTGAATTGCAGACCCTCCTTTTTCTTTGCCTTCTAAACACCAAAAACGACGTTTTAAATCACAGAATTTTAGAAAATCATTTACATAATGATTTGTAACCTTAGTTTTTATCAAAATATTGTAGAAAGCAACATCCAAAATAAAGTAAACCAACGTCCTTTGCATATATATATATATACACACACACACACACAAGCATGTCCAACAACTATAAATTGAAGTGTGTGTTTGTATATGCATATATATATATATATATGAATACACACTGGAATTTTGAACACCAAAAATTTCAAAACGAAAAAATTTAAGAAATCATGAAATTGAGAAAACGTGTTCATATAACTGCCAAAGCAACCGGATGTATATATAACCAAAATACATATACAATTATGCAAAACAATCCCAATAATCTAATAATGATAACCTGCTCTGATACCAATTGTAGAAAATTTACAAAACAATCAACCCAATTCTATATGAGAATTGTCCTAGAGCAAGAACACTATTAAGCTTAGGATCTATATCATACCAGATTATTGAGAATTAATAAACAAATAAAATGCCTGGATCCATTGGTGTGAATCGAACAACGGAACTAGTGGTTTGTCATTTTCCTCAACCAAAACGCCTCAATTCCACAATAGGACTATCGTCACTTTTCCTGATGGGGAGAAAAGAGACTATAACGTGTTTGGGTATATTGGGGACCATAACCAGAAAAGGTCTTCATATAGGGTTCTCATAATCCCCTAAATGGTATCCACTCAATTTACATCATATCAGTTTCCATAATTAACGGGTTTTATCATTAAAATGAGATCACCAAAATTTCATCCCATATTAAATAGCTTTATATAATTGATTCAAAATTATATGTCGCCCAATATAGGAAATCATATTTCCTAATAATTACCTAATATAGAAAATCTAATTTCCTAACAGTAAGTTCATGTAAAATTGGTAAGATTTATTTTGATTCTCATCTTGTTTATGTTTTTTTAGAGCTCGACTTACAGTGACTTTCCTCCAAGATTTAATCGAAGGTTGAAGAGTGCATTTTGAACATTTTAGGTCGTGTTTGTGTAAACCTAAATTTTTGTGTCAAGTTCGAGTCAACCTACGCTTCACTCGTTTAGTAAAAAGATCAATCAAATCTGTATTGTCACAACTAATATAAACAATATAAGTACTTTACTTTCTTAATCCACTTATTTATATTTTACTTTGTAAATTTAAGTAAAAGGTATTGTACTTTTTGTTTTATTTTAAGTAACTTTGTTAAATTTATTATTTCAAAAATTATTTGTCTATATTTTATTATATTTTTAATAAAAATTTATAAAATCAATTTAATTTGAGTCAATTGTGTGTCAATTATGTCATCGAATTGGGTTGATTTCCAGTCATGTTCTTGTGTCGAAGCCCAACTTGCCACCCCTAGGTGACATGATGTATGATAAAATTTTTTGCTCAAGGAGATTTTGAAAAACTAGTACCATCCATGTGTTTGATAGAGTTGGACAAAAACTTATGTTTAGTTTATCCATTTGAACTAGAAACATTTTAATTCAAACCAATCTTATTGTAATAAATTTTTTTACAAAAGTTAAAATGTAATATTTTTAATTTAAATTAACAATTTAAGTCAACGATCGAAACCTGATAATGTAATTTTCAAAGGGCAGAGGATAATATAAGACATTTTAAACTTTTTTTTTTTTGGGGGGCCCCGAATGAAGTTAACCTCGTTTGATGTTGTTTGTCATAAATACCCTCCAAATGCAAAACGTTCTCCCCCTCACTCTCGTCTCTCGGTTGTCCGAACCACGAAAAAATGTGGCGCGCCATTGACGCCCACCTCAGGACCATGCGTCTAATCCCCTCTCTCGTCTCTTCTTCTTCTTCTTCTTTTTCTTGCTCGCCACTCATACTCGTCCGTACAATCAGAACTCAGCTACAAACTTGCTCCGTCTTCTCCAATATACAAACTCTATCCCTAGCCGGAACCCTAGTCTCCAGAACTAACACCCTCGCCGGCGTCGGCATCCGGAGGTTCGGCTTCCTCGCCGCGGGGTGCGTGTCTTCGGTGTCGCCGGCGCAGACATTGGAGTGGAGCGAGCAGGCTGCCTCGTCTCCGGAGCTCGGAGATGGCGACAAGGGCAGTGTTGACGAAGATACCAGGCCTGCTATTCCTGTTCGAGCTTATTTTTTCTCAACTAGGTTTTAATTTTTTATGATTTTTTAGGAAATTGAGTTCTGAATAGTTTTGTGCAACAACAATTCTAATTGTTTGTTTGAATTGTAGTGTGGATTTAAGAAGATTATTGGAAGAGAACAAGGCCAATTTTATCCCGCCAACATCAAGGATGACTAATTACATTGTACTTAAATTTGGAGAGCTTTGTAATCCTCATGTAAGTTTTTTTCCCTGCTTTTAATTTTAATAAAGTTTTTGAATTTCTTTATACTTTTTGATTGTTTGTGGTTCTTTTCAAATTATATTATATTAGAATTGTTAGAGAATAATGGATTTGTTAGCTGGCTGTTAAATTGAATAAATTTAGCATGTAACGAAGAAAAAACCATTTTTAGTGCCTAAGATTAACTGATTTAAGTCTTGCAACTCTTGTTTTTCTCATTAAGCAGCATTGGTGGTTTCTATAGCATTATCAGTTTTGGGAACATTTAATTTAGCTATCCGGGTTAGCAGTTGGGTCGAGGGTTGTTTTGATCAACTTCCGGCAATCTTTCAAGTTTTCTGGTGGCTGTGTGCTCTTGATTTGTGGGACATAGGTGATAGGTTCTTGAGCTATATGTCAAAAGCTTAATTTTCTTTAATTCATGTGCTCCTACATGGCGTAATTCGTGGACTGTGTTAAGTTTTAAGACCGGATTTTATTAGGGGTGGGCACTAAGACAAAATCATATTTCAATTCTTGGTGATTTCTGTGCTTCTGAGGAAAATGAAAGGGAGAATCTTGTCTAAGTTTCTATTTAGGCTTATCTTTATCCTGTCCTTCTTTTAGTGGTGTACATGTTCGTTAAGGATTCACTTTGTGAATTGCTTGATTATGCATTTTCCTGCATATCGGTATTTCGGCCTTGTACTGAATTTGCTGCCAAATACTTTGGTAACTCAAATATATAACTGAACGTGATGTTATGTTCTTTGTTTCAGGGCTTAGGTGCTTCCTTAAGTGGGAGTGACTGCTGCTATATGGTTGTTTTTCAGTATGGCTCCATTGTTTTGTTTAATGTTCGTGAGCATGAGGTTGATGGGTATTTGAAAATTGTAGAAAAACATGCATCGGGATTGCTACCTGAAATGAGAAAGGATGGTAAGATACTAAGATCTCACGAACACACTTGGTTATGAAGTGATGACGTTATGAACTATTGATTCATCATGGAGGTTTCTCTTTTTTTTTTTTTAATCAATGAATTTGTGGATTTGAGTTATGTCTTTTGTTGCTCGTAATCTTGCATAATATATGAGAGAACTAATCATAGTTTGGGATGAGTGATTTTTGCTATGCCAAAATAAAATGGTTTACTTGGCATTTGGCATGCTAGAGTTTGAATTAGTGCTGTGTTTACCCGTTCATGAACCAGTTGCAAATTGTCTTCTGGGGCATGGAGTTGATTTTCCTCAGATTTATTTATTCATAGAAGATTTTTGCATTTTTGCATCTACATCAGTGTTATTCTTACATACTTGAACAATTTGATTCTGTTTTGAAATTTCAGAGTATGAAGTAAGAGAAAAGCCAACATTAAACACGTGGATGCAAGGTGGATTAGACTATATAATGTTGCAGTACTTGAACACCGATGGAATTCGTACCATTGGTAGTGTCCTTGGTCAAAGTATTGCTCTTGATTATTATGTGCGCCAGGTATGGTTCATGTACGCTCGGAAATTTCAACTTCATCGGGGTTTTTTCATAACTGTTTCACTTAAAGCTTCATTTATCTTTTAGGTCGACGGGATGGTTGCAGAATTTACAGACATAAATCGTGGAATGGAAACAACTGGAAAATTTAAAATGAAGAGGAAAAAACTATTTCAGTTGGTGGGCAAGGCAAATTCTAATCTTGCTGATGTGATTCTTAAACTTGGACTGTTTGAAAGGTATTATTTCAATAATCTGCTCTAAGGAATAACTGCTTTTTCCATAACTTTGAGTTTTAGTAGTAAAGTTAATTGGAAAACGATCCATAAGTTAGAAAAGCAAGTATGTGTTATTCCAGCAGGTATAGTCCGCTAAATCAGGAGGCAATATTAGATTGTTGATTAGAAAGAGGAGATGATATAGCATCCCCACCCCTGTTTTTTGAATTGTCACCTACTTCATCATGGTAGAATATGATCGGGTTTACAGGTTGTTAATACATGAATAGGAACTTACATTAGTGTCTTGTGGTAGCTTATGACGAATGTCCCAGTTTGTCCATTCCTAGCAATACAATCATCCGCACCCCAGGAAAAGTTGTTAAAGATATTGTTCGGGCGACAATAATGATTGATATGCCAATTCATTTCTCCAAAAAAAAAAAATTATATTCGGGAAAAAAAAATTGTTTTTAAAAGTGATAGGGGAGACTCTGGGTGGTACTAGCTTGAGTTTAGCATCATGTTCATATTATTTGAACCGTCCAGCTCTTTTATTTTCTTTCCGCTTTCGATCAAGATTATTTGGCTGTGTTTTAATTTGTGTCATGGGAATTTCGATTGGCTTTACAGATCAGACATTGCCTGGAAAGATGCAAAATATGCTCAGATATGGGAATATCTCAGAGATGAATTTGAGTTAACTCAGAGATTCGCAAGTCTCGATTTTAAGTTGAAGTTTGTGGAGGTACAGTAGCTTCATTGTGTACTTATTTCCCTTTTAACTGTAAAAATGCTGAATCTGGGGAGTTTGTTATTTTCATCTATATGATTATTATAGTTACATTTTCCCCCTCTCTTTTGCAGCATAATATTCGCTTCCTTCAGGAAATTCTTCAAAACAGGAAATCAGATTTTTTGGAGTGGCTCATCATTGCCTTGATAGGTGTGGAAATCCTTTTATCTCTTTATGACATTGTACATAGATCAACATCACTATAACACTGGATATTTGGTGATGCGTCTGCTCAAGCAAAGCTCTTAGTGGATTTGTCGAAGTTGCTGTATGTTTTTACTGCTTATTATAGTTGATTTCTTATTTCTTATTTCGCAATTCGTAATTTTGATGCCAATGCAGAATCTTGTAAATATATTTGAATTGATAGAGCAAAATTGATTATCATCAAATAATTTTTTTTTTCGTGACATTGAACTATCATTTTCTCTTTGTTGCAAAAGCCGAAACTCTTATTATTTGTGTCGTTTTTTTTTTTTTGGTAACTAGAAGGATATTAAAAACGACAATAGCCTTTGTTTGAGAAGCAGGTTAGATATAAAACTCTCATATACTACAACACTAACATGCTACAATGTTTACGTTCTAATTTACTTTCTAAACTGAGTGAAAAGTTTCAAACTAACAACCTTTTTTTAGAAGTGTAGTATGCTAATAGAGTTAATTACATAACTAGATCTCTTAGTTCTCATTATTTCTCAATTTGTCTTTCTGTTTTTAGAAACTATAAAGTTATTTTTTGAATTTAAAAAATTGTTTCAATTTTATCCATTGCAAAATTTTTCGATTTAAAAAACATGGAGATAAGATAAAAAAAAAAAAAAACTCTACACTAAACGTAATTGTTTACGAAATATATGTTTGTTCTTGAGAAAAATTTAAAAAATATATTTTAAAATTTAAAGAGCCATAAAACTTAAGATCGTTTTTGAAATTTGATGTTTTGTTTTATGATTTTTTATGTTTTTAATATATAAAATATTTATTATAACTATTTAAATGTAGTCATGTTGTTTTGTAATTTTTTTTTATTTATGAGGATAAAATTAAAATAAATTTTTGAAATTTTAAAGATATCTTTATAATTTTTAAAAACAAAGAGATAAATTAAGAAATAGTTAAAACTAGAAGATACGATTATATAATTATTCTTATGTTAAAACCTCGATAAGTTGGAGAGGAAATTAAAAGATAAACAGGGAAAAAAAAAAAAAAAGGGAAAAGTTTTTTTGCTATCGCGTGTTTGCGGACAAATCACTTTGAAACCAACCCCACCCCCTTATTTCTTTATTCTCTTATTTTTATTTTATTTTTTTTCACCCTTTCCATAGGCTTCTTTCATCTTTTATTTTTTCCTTCCCTTTTCTCATTCTTATTTTTTGGCTCTTTTTCTCTTTTTTTGTCCTCTTTTTTTTTTATTTTCATTTTCAATATTTTATTTTGTTCATTCTCGTCTTTTGTGCTTTTTGCCTCTTCCTGATTTTTTATATATTTTTAATTTAATCTAATTTTCCTTTCTTTCATCTTTTTTTCTTCCTCTCCTTTCTCATCCTTATTTTTTTTTGGCATTTTTCTTCTATTTTGGCTTTTTTTGTCCTCCCTCTTTTTTTTTTTGGTGGAATTTCAGTACTTTATTTTGTTCCTTCTTGTCTATTGTGATTTTTTCCTCTTCCTAATATCTTTTATATTTTTAGTCTATTCTAATTATCTGATTACAAATCTATAAAGTATATAAAATCGTCGAAATGTAACTTTATTACGCTTTAACAGATGGCAGGGGATGAAATCGTACCATTTTTTATCTACTCTTGGTTTGGGGAATAAAACTGATCCCTTTTTCTTTTTATTTATTTGTTTTCTTTTTTTTTTTATCCCCTTTATTTTTTGCCCCTCTCTCCCCCTTTTCTTTTCTTCTCTTTGTTTTTTACCCTCTGTTTTTCAAATGCATTTTTAGTACTTTATTTTTTTTCATTTTAGAATGACTTTTTTTGGCTTCCCCCTATATCTTATACATTTATAGATTCACTTTATTAAATTATTTTAACATTTATCATCAAAATATTTTTTTCCTTAATTTATCCTTATTGCATATTCATTTATGCCCTTTAAAATTTCATTTTATCAAGAGTCTTACATATGTATTTTTTTCCTCTTGGCACTTTCAATTACTATTTGTCTTATTGGTGTCATTTTTTTAATTTACTTCTGCAAAAGTATTTTATCTAATACATGTCCGTACTCAAATATTTTTTTGAAGAGACATTCTCAACAGTTATTTTCTTATATTATCTCTTAATTAATATCTTATGTGATTTTGCTAACTTTTTTTTTTTTTTTAAATAAGCTTCTTTTTATTTACACATACCTATGCTTTCTCTCTCTCACACTTATATTTAACCAGAACACATGTTATAATTGAAATGTACATTTCAATCCATTTGTTTTTATGTCTATTTTTTTTAAATCTTATGTTTTCAAAGGAACCTTATTAAACTTTTTTCTTCATAATCTATTCTACTTATAATTTTTATCTCAAATGTACAGTTGCCTAGATATTTATGTTGTGGTCGATTTTTCTCTAGAAATGGCCATTTTAAATTTTTTCACTAATTGCTCCCCCCAAAAATTCCTTCTCAAGTGTTTTTGTCTAAATATTTTTGTCATGCACCTTTTTCACATATATATATTTTTTTATATACCGCATAAATAAATTACTAAAATGCACGTGCATATAACTAGTGTTTTTAAAAGTTCATTTTAGTATCTTAAAGTCAATTTTTAGACATAAGATGTCCTTTATACGTTTTGCGTTGGTCTAAAGTTTAGAAAAAGAAAGATTAGAAAAAGAAAGAAAGAAAATATCATCTATTAATATTTGGACACAAGATTGGTCTTTTTTTCTAAAAAAAATTTAGGCCATTAAAATTACAAGAGAAAATGGTAAAATAAAAATTTCCAGGCCGTTTGGTATTGTTTTCAAAATAAGTGAAAATATTTCTGTTTTGAAAAATGAGAATTTTTTAAGAATTATGCTGAGAGTGTTTTTAAAATTTGTCTTGAAAAACGTGTAAAAACATTTCAAAAAATTTTGGGAACAAAAACATACGGGGTCCCAAAACATGGTTTCAGGGCACCAGAGTTACATTTTTTAAAACTTCAAAGTCTATTTTAATATTATAAAAACACATGATAACAAAGATTTTTAAAGAAACACTTGAACGGTAATAAAACAAAAATTGAACGAAATATTAAAAAGCAAAAATTAAGGGGAATAACATTGATGATAAATTAAAGTTGACTAGTGACTCTGAGGAAGGTTTCCTCATTTTGATTTTGAAAAGTTTTTCTAGCTCCTTGCAGTAGCACACAAGCTTGAGTATTGTTTATAGATCACTTTGAATCTTTTATATGTTAGGATTGGTGTCTTAAGGAATAAATACTTTAGTTGTATTTATGACATTTTTGGTGAAATAAAGAATAATGCAAATATTTAGTGGATTTATAAGGGTCCTTATATTATTTTTATATCAATGATTGTATATTAGCAAACATATGATCCGTGGCCGTTAGAATCAAATCTTGAAATTGGACATATATGGAGTTTATATACAAGAAGATCCTATTTAGAGATTAAAAATTTAAATTATATAGTCTGCCGTCTATATAGAGAGTTGGGCACTCTATACATGGAGATCCATGTCCAATTGGAAAGGCGGCTTATCTTTGTCGTCGGAGCGAATTGACTCTATGGTAGACACATTGGTGTTGTAGACCTAATAGTAGTCACACACTAGACTGAACCTAAAGTTGAATTCATTTAATAATAATTTTGTTTCACTTAAATTAATTCTCTTTGATAATCATTTATGTGTCATCTTAATCCTAAAGTGGATTCATGACTCAATGTTTATAGCTTGTATTTTTTGATATACCAAAGGCATAACTTTCGATAAACGAAGGTGCCGTTATTAGTATGTTGGAGACACAACTAATATTAGACAAGAGTATAATCCTCAGACACAAAATCCATAGCTCTCTAACAAAGAGTCAATATTATCCTTTTAAAGGTATTGCTTAGGTAACGGAAAATATAACGAATTCTTGGTCATTTGATACATATGGTAAGCTAATGATATTCAGTTTGTACGTGTTACAAAAGGAATGAAATTTCCAATGGTGAAATAATGAAACTTTGAGATAAAATAATCAGAAGATAAAATAGAATTAAGTCCTTAATATGATTATTGATAACCTGTGGGGATACACATAGTATAAGAGGTCATGGGCAAATACTATATATTATCAAGAGTGTAGCTTCGTGTCCGTAGTGAAGTGCCATTGAAGTTAATAAATAAATGGATAGTTAATCGAGGATTAATTATTTGTCATTATTTTAGCTTGATAATATGTATCCATTGGGTTCCAATGCTAACTCATGAATTCCTTCATGACAGATCAGGTAACTACAGATTACCAAGGGTAAGACAACAGTATATACAAGTCGGACCACGAGACCTGATGAGACGCTTGGGCCACCATTTGGTTCAACTATTAATGGGTGCATGTCTACTAGGAATGGCGCCAATATCTCTATTTTCTAGGAGAATTAATTATTTGATTAATTTTGGAAAATAATTATTTAAATTGGTAGTTGGGATTTTGGATGATTAATTATTTAAATTTGTATTTGAATAATTAATTTAAATCCTAGTTAAATTTGAATTATGGATAATGGTTAATTAATCACAATTATTTAAATTAGATTCTTACTTTAAATAATAGAATTCTAATTTTATAAAGTGTTTGGTAAAGTTGGTTAGAACCAACATTTTAGTTCAAAAAATTGTAGTATGTGAGAGCTTTATATTGTAGCAACTTTTTTTTTCCTTTTTACTGTAGTATGTTAGAGCACTGTATTGTTCTAACTATAAAGTTGGTGCCAACCAACTTTGTCAAACACCCTATAAATTGAATTATTTGAATTGGAGTTGTTCCGGATGATGTAGATAATCACATATCTCTATATTGTGATTGGTTGAAATTTTAGAGATAATCCTCCTAAGGTTGGTGCCACATATAGGGTGAGAAGAGAGACAATCTATTTCCTAATTTTGATAGATTTCTAGTTCTCCTTTTTATGAATTCTATAAATAGGGATCGAAGGTTTTCGTTTATTCTTAAAATGCTTAAGTGCAAATTAAAGAGTAGAACTTAAATTATTCACCTTTAGTAATCCTAGTTCCTCAGCACTTAAGTGGTTGGAAGGAGTGTAGCAGTGGTGGAGATTTGTTGAGTTATAGTCACACACTCAACAATTTGAAAGAACAGAATAATATTAAAGATCTGACGGTAGAAATTTGTTCTTGAAGAGTTGTTCAGTTAGAAGTGTTGTTTTTGGTCTTCAATTAGTACATTGAATTAGATTTAATTTATTATTTTTAGCATTATGAATTAATTTTTTGGTGAATAAATAAAAATTTTAAAATTTTGCTGCATCATTAAATCGATTTTTCCATTACTTTGTCCATAGTAATGTCATCTCAAACTTGCTTAGTGTTAATGGTTGTTTATACATCATGCTCTTTCTGAAGCCTAGACCCAGGATCCTGTTGTTCAACGTGAATGGACCAAATATGTGGACCCAAACCACGCTTGGGGAACGCATGTAGGTCATGGTTTGGTGGACCATAAGTAAACAAATAGGCTTGTTTGTTTAGCTCAATCTTGTGTTAATTTCATTTAGGGGGGCTGGTTTTGTAACACCCACCTATTATATGTAACGGACCACGTTAAGTTAGTAACGTTGATAATGAATTTATTTAATAAATTACGTTATATGATATGATATGTGATGTGCATGTTACTAACTTTTTATGTCAAGTTTTGTGACAGGTGACGACCGCATGGAATCGTTGTGCTCTAGTGTTCATGTGAAATTTTAAATATATGATTTTTTATGATGCAATGATGTATGAATGTTTTATGGTATGGCATTTAATGATAGATCGGTAGGTCGAATATTTAAGATTGGCAGGCCGAACTTCTTGCCCGAGATCGGCAGGCCGAAGAAACCCACCGGCAGGCCGAACTTGTGGAACCGGCAGGCCAAAGAGGGAAAATCAGCAGGCCAAACACGGCTGACGAGCAGTCAGCAGAAATTTCTCCAAAATTATGGCTAAGTTAATTATATTAATTTGATGATTTAATGTGATTAATTGGCATAATAATGGAACATTTTTATCAGTAAGGAAATAAAAGGGTTTGACCTTGCATTAATTTGTATAATTATAAATGATTTCCCATTTTAAGAGGGCAAGATATGGCAAGTGTGACTACTGGATTTAACTTTCTTTCTTTCTCTCCTTTTCCCACGACTATAGCCACCCAACAGTCAGAATTTCCTGACTTAATAAAGGGCAATGAATGCTCATTATACTTGTTACATTAAAAAATTTGTAACATTTCCTTTCCTCAGGTTTTTCTCTCAACTTCTCACGTTTCTCCTCTCATTCACTATCTAAGACATTTTTTTTTCTCATCCTCATTCTTTCTCTTCTCTTCTCCACGAGTTCCTTTTCTCTCTCTCACAAAAATTTTCTGAGAAAAAATTGAAAGAAAATTTTAAATTTTGTTGGTGAAATCAAGAGTTTTGGGAGGAAATTTCAAGGTAAGAACTCAGTTTTCTTTGTGTTTTTGAAAGCATTCTTCTCCTCAATTTTTCTACAATATCTTTCTTTAGGTATTGTATTTGAATTTTTAATATGATATGCATGTGTATGTTATGAGATGATTTTTCTAAGTTTCATGTCTTCTCGGTTTTTATGATATAAATATGAATTTTCTATCTTCTACCCCTCACAGTGAATATTACTGTTTAATCTTGATGTATAAAAAAAAATAATGTTATTCAAGGGGTAAATGTGATGTTTTTCATGATAGTCGTCAAGAATGTACATGTTTATATGTATGATAAATGTATTATATGTTATGAAATTTTTATGGGAATTCATTAAGAAAACTGTTTTAATAAATGTTATTTCTGGATTTTTGTTTATGAAATGTTATATGTTTAAAAGATTTTATGATAATAAAATAATTTCATGCATGATAATATGATGTTTGTATAAAGTTTTAAATTAAAATATATATATTTTAATTATTCGAAAACGTTTTATTTAAAAGATAATTATGTTCAAAATGTATGGTTTGTTTTATATGCTTAAGGTAATTTTTATGATTTAAGAAAAATCATAACAACATGTTTATGTGATGACGATTTTTATGGTTATAAATTATGTTTACAATATGAGATGAGTGTATGTATATGTGAATATTATATGAATGAATATTATGTGTATGGATATTTCATGATAAGTATTGATTTTTATTGTATCCTTAAATGGATAAATGGCATGAACACTCAAGAAGCAAGCACTACGAGACCGCGGCGTCGTCACCAAATCACGTTAATGTTAAGTAAACTATCGTTAAGGTAAGTATATTCTCACCTGCAACATGACACATGTTTTTACAAGGTTTGACGATATGTTCATAATGATAGTCATGATGATTTTATGATGATTTTCCTTAAAGGATTTCTTATGAAAGATTTTCATGATTTTAAGTTATGCATGATGTTTATGGCATGTTTTAAAGTATGAAAAGTATGTATATATGTATTACCTAATAAGTGTTGCACACCCAATGTTATGAAATGTTATGTTATAATGTCATGTTTGGTTTGGGATTAGCTACCCTTCTCCTCTCATGACGGCGCACCTATGATGATGTTTATGGTGCAACACTTGGGCCCTTAAGATAAAAATGGAATAAGTTTTAAAATGGTCAATGTTATGAAAGATATGTTCTATGAAATTGTGCTTAAGGCACTTTTACGATATGATGACAATAATGGTGATGATGATGTTTATGAAATGTTTTAAATTGTGAAAATTATATGTACTTACTAAGCATTAGCTTAATCATGTTTTATATGTCATGTTGCAGATAAGGGTAAGAAAATCATGGACTAGGAGGAGGACATGGGAAGACGTGTGAGCTTATGCACGATGAATTGTAACCGGAAGCACGCCAAGAAGAATGATTTTATGATTTGATCAAGTTATATTTTTGAACATATATTTTATGTTAAGTTTTAAGAATACTTATATTATGGTTTTATAAGTTATTTTATCATTTTTTTAATGAATTATGAACTTTCGCTATATTTTACGTAAAGTTGGTATGTTTTAAATTAAGTTTTTCAAAGGAATTTGGTCTTGGATGGCCTGCCGAACTCTGTGGCTGGCCTGCCGAAGTCTAGAAGTTTGGCCTGCCGATCATATTTTTCGGCCTGCCGAACATGGATGAATTTTTAGTCCGAATTGCAAAGCCTCTGCCGGCCTGCCGGTTGAGGGAACTCCGGCCTGCCGAACTGTGGAAATAAATGAGTTTTAAATGATTTGATGTTTAATGTGGTATGTTGTGATGTTTTGTTAAGTTCTGATTTTTACAACTTGATATACCTATATTATTAAGTAAGTTAATGATTAATTTAAGTATAATTGAATAAATTATGATATGGAATAAGTTAAACCTTGTTATTCTAAAAAAATGATAAGTTTAAAAAAAAAATTTGAAGATATGAATGGATCCTGGTTATGTATGTTTAGGTACTTTTCAAATCAATAATACTGATTAAGTTTGATATTATTTATATGTTTAAAGTTTATGCAAGTACGAACGTATGTATGTAACGACATCTGTGACGTCTGAATTAAGGGGCGTTATATGTTTAAATTAGTTAGGCTTAAAATTGGAACATTGTAGGGCTTGGTGCTTTTATAACATAATATAAATCCCATTTGGACATTATGAGATTTGAAGTATTGCATAATTAATAAATAAAATTCCGTTTTGTCTAATATGTCTATGTTGGTATATATATGTGCAAATATCATAAAGGATCCAATACTTATAAAAGTCCATAATCATGTATATGAAGTGTTTATACCAAAGAGGATATGATTATGTTATACTTAGTATGAATTTGGTTTATAATCGGTAGATAAAGTTGGACACTTTATTGTTGCTAAAGATTGTGATGTTGTATATTCTTAATTTGGTTGAGTGATCTTATCTAGATAATTGTAATTTGATGATTTCTAGATAAAGACATTAGTGTGTTTGGAACACATTAAACCTAGACAAGATAAAATTTAGTTTCTTGTATAATTAGTAATGAGAAATTACAATTCTATCATTATCGATCATTTTATGGATCCTATCTTAATCTTGAAGTAATCAGTAGACTCACATATATTATTATGTCTTTTTAATGTTAATAGTGAGACCCATTAATCCATGATCAAAAGTTTGACATATTAGAGGTGTAATATTATAGGCAATTGGGAACACTTCTTATAGATCATACAAAATCTACAGCTTCTATTAGATAAGATGATAATGTTATATTTTCATGACTATTAATTTAGGAAAACTTAAATGTAGAGATAATATTACTCAAAATCCTTGTTCATTATTCATTCATAAAATATCATCCATTAAAGAATTGATGGTATTTATGGATAAAGAAGTAATTAGAGATGTTATATAGAAATAATAAACCTAGCTCTAATTATGAATATTATTGTGGATGCTATAAACATAGTAAATGATTACATCAATGGACAATTGTCAATGTTTAATGTTTAAGCTTCCATACAACTCATAATTGTTATTAGTTTAATTATGAGATAATTAAAATTATAAATAATTATTAGAGCTTAGATTACATATGTCTATTGAGCCCCTTGTTAACTCCATAATACATGAACATGTACTCTATGATCGTGTAATGTAACTGTATCATATGATTTTCATGAGATATGGTAGTTATCAATGTTTAGAAAAATATCTATTTTAAATGTTAAAATAGATATTACACAATAATTATTTATATTATCAAATTTATTAAATAATTGAGATAATCATAGAAAACATTTAGGAGTATCTCAATTAAGAGATATACATTTAGTCAGCGTAAATCATGGGTTTTTGTCCTTAAATCATACCATTTTTAACAAGACAAAAAGTCATACTTAGAAGCCACTTGATGAATTTGCTCCAGAGAAAAGTCTAGCTGTAAGTTTGACCTTGACATAGCGCATGCTTCTCAGAGTAACTGTCAAAAATTCCCCCTTCTTCCTTTATAGATACCCAGCTCTTTAACTCAGTTCTACACAGAAAGATCAACTTAATCTCTCTTTATTAGCCCAACTCTGGGCATTTTACTCCTCGTTTTCTCCTCTTCGAAGTAAGATCTTAAAAGATCTATTCCTTTTGAACAGTTGCTGCTTTGAGAAAGTTCTTTTATGGTCTGCATCCTTCGGACCTTTCTGGTCTAAGAGTTCTTTTGAGATCCCCTCCGGATTATTTCTAAGACATGCTGCAAGGTCTATGCCGTTCAGATATGCGGACTTTTAGAAGTCACTTCCTTAGATCTCTAGGATATTTTCTTAGCCTTTCCCTCTAGGAAACCACTAAAACCACTACTCCTCTGAAATACCACCCACCATACCAAAAGCATGAATCCCCAGAGCAGTTTTGCTCAAGAGATTGCTTACTTCTCTGGACACCATACTTTGTTTTTTTTTTTTTTTTTTTTAACTCCGTTTTCTTTATCAACTTTTGCTTACTTCTTTGGACACTATACTTTGTTTTTCTACTACTCCGTTTTGTCTTCTTGTGACTTTGCCTTGGTGAAATAGTAATAAAGTAGGCCCTAGGAGCCACTGTCCTTCAGATCATTTCAGATCTAACTATCCCCACTATTTTAGTAGAGGTCCTACTGACTTCGTCTACAAGCTTTTTGAAAACCCTTGATCTCATTCGAAGCACCACCAATAAATTAAAGACGTACGTATTTGCATCCCAACATATCATACACTTAGGACGCATTAGCGGTTGCTGAAAGCCCTCCATCAATTGTGCTCTTTCTAAAAAGTCAACTTGAAGATTTTACTTTTCATCACTTAATAATATAAAAACCATCTAAGGACAATTGTCTCTACACTTTGCCCTTATCCTATCTTTGTCATTCTTTGCCAATTGGATGGCTCATTGATTGTTATTTGCACATTCCTTATCTGCTTTCCTAAATTCTTCTACAAAACCAAATTTCATACCGAGATGAAACCTCGGATCATCCATGTCGACTATTGGACCAGACTCATGAAGCCGCTCTCTTTCCTCATCTTTAGAACCATATAAATTGTTCAGTACCACATTAGTGAGGTCAAATTTAGAGAAAGCTCCATCCATTTCCTCTCTCTGAGAAAACTACTGGCATCTTCATGTCCACGCCTCCTCACTCTAGCATTTTGAATACCCTTAGCAACTGGTACGTCTAAAAACCCTCGTCTAACAGACCAAAAAGTAAGAAAAAGAAATTAAAAACATAAACTTTTTAAATTCCCTAAAAGCATTCTTCAGAAACAACAAATCATATAGACGGATGCACCAACCATAGAATTAAAAAGGTCTACTTTTATACCCAATAAATATCAAATTTTGCCTCCTGAACACTAACAAAACTGTAACGCCCTAAAATTTATTTAATATTATTGTAATGTAAAATGATGAATTAGTGTGTCATAATTAATGTTTCAACATTAATTTGATCATTTGGATAAATTTTGAATTTTAGGTTGTTTTGTTAATTTGATGAATTCAAATGATTTCTTATTGTTTTAAAATGATGTTTTGAGTTTTAAAGCCCAACAATTTGTAAAATGTTAAAAATATTCCGTTTTACAAAACCGTGAGTGGCATTTGGTTTTCGCACAGTAAAACCGCCCACAAATTTTCTCTATTTATTTCCTTTTTCCCTTCCTCTCTCTTCACTCTCCCTGATCTCACTCTCTCTCCTCTCTCTCTCTCCCGTGGTTTCTCTCCCACTCTCTCTCTTGGTTTCTCTCTTTCCCTCTCAAATTTCTTTGAGATTTTTGAATCAAAATTCAAATCCAAGCTTCGGGTTAGCAAGGAGGAAGCTCAGGAACGTGATTTGGCAACCGAGAATGCAGATTGAAGCTTCGATTCGAGGTTAGTTTTGAAATTTCTAAACTTTTTCTAAAATTTTCAATTTTGTGCATTTTTGAAATTTAAGTTCGTTTGAGCTTAGAAAACCTTTGATTTGAGTTAAATGAACTTAGAACAACTAGAATCTAAGCTTAGATTGAAGAAAAATGGATTGTATTCAAGATTTTTCATTTTTCTCCTCATTTTCCTATTTTTGGATTTTTGAGATTTTTGAGTTTAAATCTTGTTTAAATGAGTTTAAAAGTGTTCTAGTATGTTTTTCTATCATCTATGATTGTTTTCCATGCCTAAGATTTGAGAAAAATAGGTTAAAATCAAGATTTGGATTTTGGGGGATCGAAAACCTGTGGTTGGAATTTTTGAGTTTTCCTAGTTCGGCAGGCCAAACTACGTGTTCGGCGGGCCGAATTCAAGGGATCGGTAGGCCGAAGTTCATCTGTCTAGCAGGCCGAACCTGGGAAATGTCCGGCCGACCGGACTTGGTTTTCGGCAGGCCGAACTGCACAGTTCGGCCGGCCGAAGCAGGGAGTCCGACAGGCTGGCAGAGCCTAGGAAAATTTTGTGATTTTCACCCGTTTTTACTGTTTTGAACCCCAATTTAAATTCCAACCTTATAGAATGATTTTAAAAATACAAATGACACACTAGGACATTATGAAATGGTTTAGTAACATAGAATGTCTCGAATTAGATATTGATCGACTTAGTGTGTATCTAGGATTGTTCATGGTTCTGCGGAGCTAACGTATAGTGGACCGGGATTACGGTGTTGGACACCGGCATGAGTATCGAGGTAGGACTTCTACCCCATTCTTTGGTAGCCTAGTTTCAAATGATTTGGCTTTGAAAAATGGTTTCCATAAAAATGTTTTCAATGGTTGTTTGAAAATGAATTTATCGGTTATATTTTAATATACCGTGAACTGAAATGAACTTCATAATGAATGTAAATGACAATACTCGGTAAATGGATTTTGAATGATGATGAAAATAAACACATAGTCATGATGCCATATCAGAGATCGGGTCATGTAACGATCGACCTTGGGGGCAGGTCCCGAAACCCAACTGGACCACTACGGTGATGATATTATTATGGTTTGCCTAGAAAAATAAAAATGATGTTTCTGATCGACCTAATAAACTGTTCTGGGTAAAAACGGTTTTATTTAAATTTATTCATTTATTTATTCAAGGTTTCTTTTAAATAATTCCTGAATAATGAAATGTTTCTTTAAATTAAATTATTTAATAAAATATAGTCTTACTGAGCCTTTCGCTCACATTTTCTCTGTTTTAAAATTTTCCCCCCTTCTAGGTGGTTTCCTATTTAGGTTCGGAGAGGATTCGATGGACCGAACTCAAGAGCAGTCGAAGAATTAGTATATCATTTGTATTATTTAATCAAGGCATGTAATGTTTTTAACTTTCTTTGCGTTTGGACTGTAGTTGTATTATTATTATATCGTCAGTACTATGTGTGTGCACAAGTTGTGGGTCAGTGGGACCCATACTCGCTATGTTTATTATTTATTATTTATTTTCATGCAATGGTTTTTTTTTGAAACTTTCACATTTTATATTTAATTCAACCCCTAAACTCCTGATTTTTAATTAAATTCTTCTTTTAATTAATTTAAATAATCTGTCATATCACCTCCCGTACTCCAGGGCGCTACAGAATGGTATTAGAGCTCAAGGTTATGAACCTTGGGAATTGTGCACACATAGGTTTGACAATGAAATACCTCTGCTAGTCCAAAATTTTGTTTTCAGAAGTGAGAGAATGGCACCTAGACGTCGTTCGACAGCTGACGCCAAGTTCAGAAACGATGAGGGCATGATGAGGTCTATGTTTGCGGCTTTTCGGCAGATGGTAGCCAGGGCTAGACCAGAGGATTCTGATGTTGGTCGTCGGCATACATACTTTAAGGAATTTTGACGTGCGTCTATTCTGACTTTTGATGGTAATGGGGATCCGCAGTTGGCAGAATATTGGCTAGATTCGATCGTAAACCATTTGGATACCCTTGGTGTGCCTGATAAGTATCGTGTGGAGTTCGCTGCATATAAGCTCGAGGGTGGTGCTAACACTTGGTGGAAACAAGCTAAGCGTTTGGAACGCGGTGGTGATATCAGTTGGGACAGATTCGAGGAGCTGTTCTATGATCGGTATTTTTTACAGGGGTATAGAGATCAGAAGGCAGCTGAGTTCTACAGGTTGCAGCAGGGTGATTTGTCAGTCCGGGACTATGAGGCAAGATTTAATGAGTTGGCCAGGTTTGTTCCATCGGCGGTGGCATCGGAGCGTGAGAAGTGTATTAAGTTTCAGGAAGGGCTCAAGGCTCCTATTCGGCGACAGTTGGTTGCTCTGCGACTCAGGAGTTTTGGAGAGCTTGTGTCGTCAACGATATCAGTGAAAAATGATTATGCGCAGTATTGTGAAGATCGAGCAAAGGCTTCAGGAGGATCGTAGAGGAGCGGTAGGAAGAGCACCAGTAGCCGTCCAACTCCGGGGAAGAACAAGCAAGGTGGCGCAAACAGTGATAGCAGCAGTTCATCTGGCAGTGGGCGCAACAATCCCTACAGCTTCCATTGTCATTTTTGTCAACAGCCCGGACACATCAAGAGAAATTGCCCAATCAGGAGTGCCCGTCTTGGATCTCAGACCGAGGAGGATGCCAATCGTCAGTCTCAGCCTCAGATCCTACCTCCGCCTCAGCAGTACTCGCAGTTGCAGTATCTTCAGTTCTCTCCTCAGCAGTTCTCATATCCGGCACAAGGGCAGCAGCCGTAGCATTTTTAGCGCAACGTCCCTCAGTATCGAGCGTCGAGTACAACTAGTGTGCAGTCATCTCCATCTCAGCAGCATAGGCAGAATAATCCCAGACCCAGCAATGTTGGTAGAGGAAAAGAAAAGGCACCAGTGCAGGTTCATGCAATGGCATTGGGTGGTTCAGATTCTCATGTTGGTAACGCGGTTGTCGATGGTACGATCTTAGTTTCTCGATCTTTAGCCCGCGTT
Source organism: Artocarpus heterophyllus (assembly GCA_025403435.1). Taxonomy (NCBI): domain Eukaryota; kingdom Viridiplantae; phylum Streptophyta; class Magnoliopsida; order Rosales; family Moraceae; genus Artocarpus; species Artocarpus heterophyllus. Next base: position 13,288,971 of record CM046353.1, read on the forward strand.
TTATTTGATACCGGTGCCTCTCATTCTCTCATTTCGAGTTCTTTTGTACATGCCTTGGGATTAGAGATAGAAGAGTTTAATGAATCCCTAGTCATAACTTCTCCTTTGGGGCGGGTGTGTGTGAATTGTGTATGTAAAGCTTATAAAATAAAGATTGGGGATAAGATTTTGAAAAGTGATTTGATTGTACTCCCCATGAGCTCATATGATGTAATTCTAGGGATGGACTGGTTGTCTAGATATAATGCAGTTGTGAACTACCAACTTAGAAAAGTGACCCTAGTGTCTGATAGGGGGACGATGATCACTTACCAGGGTGGTGGTGATTGGTTAATGAGTGAGCGTCTCATGAAGTCGTGTCTAGGAGGGCCAAGGAATCTGGGTTGTTGTGCTTTTCTTGCCAATCTAGATTGCGAGCCCTATGCTTTGAGAGGAAGTGTAGCGATTCCGGTGGTTGATGAGTTCGAGGATGTCTTCCCCAACGAGTTGCCAGGATTACCACCGCATCGAAAAATCGAGTTTGGTATTGAGTTGTTTTCGGAGACAGCACCATTTCTATAGCACCTTATCGGATGGCGCCGGCATAAATGAAATAATTGAGGAAGCAACTTCAGGAGCTTGCTGATAAAGGGTATATTCAAAATTGTACATCTCCGTGGGGAGCACCGGTTTTGTTTGCTAAGAAACATGATGGGACTCTCAGGTTGTGTGTGGATTATCGACAGCTGAATCGTGTCACAGTGAAGAATAAGTATCCCTTGCCTAGGATTGATGAGTTGTTTGATCAGTTGGGAGGTTCGCGGTACTTCTCAAAGATTGATTTGCATTCAGGGTACCATCAGCTCAGGATTAAGGAAGAGGATATTCCCAAGACAGCTTTTAGGACTCGATATGGGCATTTTGAGTTTCTGGTTATGTCGTTTGGGTTGACGAATGCTCCGGTAGCTTTCATGGATTTGATGAATAGGATATTTAGGCCGTATCTAGATCAGTTCGTGATCGTGTTCATCGATGATATTCTTGTGTATTCTAAGACTTGGGAGGAGCATGAGCAGCATCTCTAGATCGTGCTTCAGACCCTGCGGGAGCACCAGTTGTATGCTAAGAGGAAAAAGTACGAGTTTTGGTTGACTAAGGTCAAGTTTCTAGGTCATGTCATCTTTGAGCATGGTATTTCTGTGGATCAGTCTAAGATTAAAGCCATAGTGGAGTGGGAACAATCAAGGAATGTAGCAGAGATTCGCAGCTTCTTAGGTCTTGCTGGTTATTACAGGAAATTCGTAAAGGATTTTTTAAAGATTGGAGCTCCGTTGACGAGATTGATCAAGAAAAATGTCAGGTTTGAGTGGGATGAAGATTGTGAGCTTGCTTTTCAGGAATTGAAGAACCGGTTGACTTCAGCTCCAGTGTTGGTTATTCCTAGCAGTGACGAGCCGTATGAGGTTTACGCAGATACTTCAGGGCGCTGACTTGGATGCGTGTTGATGCAGCATGGACGTGTGGTTGCATACGGATTGAGACAACTATGACCTCACGAGCGGAATTATCCTACTCATGATTTGGAGCTCGCGGCTGTGATTCACGGGCTGAAGATTTGGAGGTGTTACTTGTATGGAGCATCATTTTAGGTCTTCTCCGATCATAAGAGTTTGAGGTATCTGTTCACTCAGAGGGATCTTAATTTGAGATAGAGTAGGTGGATAGAGTATATGGAGGATTATGATTTTGCGTTGCAGTATCATCCTAGGAAAGCTAATGTGGTCGCGGATGTGCTTAGCAGGAAGTCTTTAGGGATTCTCGCTTGTTTGGCTTTTGAGGACTAGAGCAGGGATGTGACAGTGAGCGAGTATGGGCTACAGTATCATGAAGACTGTGATTATAGGAGTCACTTGAGAGGTTTAAAGAGAGATTCCTAGTAAGTGAAATTCTGTCACTCTAAAGAATTGTTATTCAATATCTGGAACAATAATTCATATTGTTCTCTTGTGATTATAGGAGTAGTTACCATGAGGAGAATCAAACGATGTGTGACCACTCGCACTCCGATCGTGGAAAGAGAATAGTAAAGAAGATTAGTTGGTTGAGGCTTTTTCGGAAGCAATTCTCAATAGCAGTTCTGTCATGCAAATTCCTATCAGAAGTATGGTTCCAATTTTATAAGGTACCGAAAGATCTTTCATTAATTTATTATATATTGCATGTCTAACTCCTTTATGGAAAAGAGTTTATTTAAAAATTTTTAAAATTTTTAAAAATCTATTGTGTACTCATTTTTCGACAGTTGCAAGAGGTTGAAAGTCATTGATGGCACGATGAAAGGTGATACATTATATAAATTTAGAGCATAAAAAAGCTTTATAATTAAAAAAATACAAAAAGAAACCTCAGTAATTTTTTGCTACCATTGCCACATCAATATGCAAAATAGCAAGACTACCTTTGAAAAAAGAGAGGTGCATTGCATACAAGAATATTTCTCCTTTGCATAATTCTTCTTGGCTTAATGTTTATAACGATACAATAATTTTTTATTTTTTTTTTGTGCTTTTGTTCCTTCGGATATCATGGACAATTCACATGGTGGAGCTAAGTAAATTGCCACAGCTTATTTTGGATGCTAACTTTCAAGCAAAAGTTACAGTACAGTCAAAATATTAATAAATGTTTATTAGAAAGTGGCAAAAGACGATATCAAGTGTATTCTCAGATAGGTTATTTATTAGACATTATTGTAGAGCGTTGAATGTCAGAAGAACGACGAGTTGTGGTTCTCAACCAAGGACAAACAATTGAGGTTTTCTCTTAATGATTTTGCCTTGATATCTGGTTTATATACAGATGACGTCCCCTTCCGTTAAAAAAAGAAAAGAAAATCAAAGCCTATAAAACTTAGCATAGACTCATGAAAACTTATTGGCCTGATGAAAGTGGTGTCATCATGGAAGATGCAGCTAAAGATTAAAAAGGTTGAGCAAAGTACGTACTAAAACTGAGGGCAAAGTGAAGTTGGTATTTGTATATTTATTAGCTGGGTTAAAGACTCAAAGAAGTTAATTGATAAATCTTAGTTTTAATATGTCATTGACGAAAATTCTTCAACAGTTATCTTGAAGGAAGGGAGTTTTATTATTTTACCCTAAACTATCTAAAGAAAAACTCTATGACGACATAGGAAAAAAGGTGTAGTGAGAACAAGACGGATCCTGAACGTAAAGTTTATGGTTGCTCGTGGATATTTCAGGTAAGATTTTTGATATAGACTTATCCTTTTTAAACTTTTCTTCTTTAATTCATTAATTTCTTCTTGAAACATTTTTAAAATCAGACTAATAAAATTAGAACCCTAAGCAACCTCGTAATAACCCTCACGCGACCATATGGTCTTGCAGTGGGAAAATGAACAAATTCTTCGTTGTTCTTTTACTAAACTCACTTTCTTTTTCATGCAAGCGTGAGATTTTGAGGTTAATCTTAACTTGAGAAAGATTATAGCCAGTTATCGATCTAGGAAACCAAATCCTACGGTGGAGGCAATTTATGATGTCCATGTTTTGGATGCCATGAGGTCTGATGAGGTAATTGTAACTTATACTTTATTTTTTCATGTTTAATTTTAACTTTTTGAAGTGGTAATATATTCTCTTGTACTGTCTTTTAGTTTATCATACAACCCATTTTGGCTCCTTCACCGAAGAAGGGAAACGACTATTACAAGAAGCTGGATAGGAGAGAGGACGGTGAAGATGACAGAATTGATCTCTTGACAATACTATTAGAGGGTAATGTTATCTTGTGCAATGCCGGCCCTTCTATTAATGGGGAGGAGTATATATCAAGTCCTACTGCTCACTTTTTCCCAACTGCCTTAAGGTCCTCCCCATCCACCTTGACACATGGCACAACTCTTGCAGTGCATAGTAGGGGTGAAAATTGGGTGGGTTAAGTGAATTTTAAAGATTTTTTAACCCACCTAATTAAAGTTTAGATGAGTTATTTTAAATTTAATCTATCCAATAAACCCAAATTTTAAAAGCACCTAGCCAATGAAAATTTAGGTAGATTGATTGGATTAAACATTATAAAAGGGAAAAAAAGAGTTCAAACTACTAGTTTATCAAAATAAGAAATATATGAAGAAAAACTAAAATTAATTGCATATTAATTGTCTCATAAAGTTCCAAATTCCAATATTATCTCAAAGTCATAAACCAACATAAAAATAAAAGTTTACAAAACAACTCAAATACATAAGCTATAAACTAACAAATAAACTATTATAAAAAACTAAGACAACAAATGCATTTTTAAAGAGATTGTCTGGTGGTACTAGAAACTAGAAAAAAGTATGAAACTAAAGAACTTTGTATAACTATAAAGTTTTTTTTTCCCTAAAATGTAAGATTATATTAAATTACAATATATACATAATAAATATTATATAAATAAATATATATATATTATATTGGATGAGTTCAGATTATCTTAGATTTTAAAAAAATCAACCTAAATCTACCCAATTAAAAAATCAAATTGGGTGAGTTAACACAAATTTTTATTCGAATTCGTTTTATTCTGATTATCTCAGATTTTACTGGGTAGATTTTATAGGATTTGTTAGTGCGTAGGTCCTCTGTTGCAGCCCCAACGTCATCACCTACATGCCCCCCACCCCAACCCCCTCCCAAATTGACCCTTCTTTACCCCTTTTGGAGACCAACAAGAAGAATTGCCCCTACTAGACTGACCCTTCTTTGCCCCTTTTGGAGGCCAACAAGAACAATCAATATTGGACAAGATCCAAACAATGTTGGCCAATCAAAGGCAGTCAAATGTGGCAAGGGTCCATTTAATCATAGGTAGTCAAGTTGCCGAGATAAGGTAGATAGGAATAGTCAAGATGCGGCAATTATGGCCAAGATCAAGTCAGTTACTCTATTTAACCTCCTTGACCCTCGTCCCTACTGTTAGACACGTATGCCCTAAGGAGTAAAGTGTTGTAATATATTTATGGAAACATTTTATCAATAAAGAATTTATTTATTGTTCATATACTATATGTTGTCTTCTTTACATTCATATTTGTTGAATCTATGTTAAGCAAATAAAAGTCTGAGACTGTCGGTCTAAACCTTTAAGAATCAGGCATATGATGGATAGATTATACAGAAGACATGATTCTAAAGGTGACAGTCTAAATCATAAGATGCGCAATCGAGGGAATAAAGTTGGGTGCTTTATTAGGATTATTATGTTGTCTACATCCCTAATGAGAGATGGCTTGTCTTGGCCATCGGAGTGGACTCCGCGAGTAGAAACATTGGTAGATTATCATAGGTGATGATGTATTGAATTGGGACATAAAGTTGAATTGATTTGGATTAATAATTTTGTCTGTACAAATCAATGCACTTTAGATAATCATATGTGTTGTATCTTAATCCTGAAATGACTAATGGGCCTGCTAACTTGACTCATGTCTTTTGATGTACCAAAGGGTGACATCCTGACTTTACGATGGTACATATACCACTATGTTGGAGACATGACTGTTGATAGCGTAGACCTATTATTTATAGATATGGAATCCATAGCTCCATTGGTGGAGTCAATGATATTCTCTTATATGCAGTATCCTATAATTGGAGGACTAGTGTGCTCAACTACTTAGATGTATAGGTGTAACCGAATAGTGTACTATATTTTAATGGTAAGTTTTTCAATTGTGAGATAATGGAATATAAGATAAAAATAATTAGGAAAGGTAAAATGGAATTTATCCTTAAGCCGATTATGAATATCCTATAAGGATATAACACATCATGATATGTCATGAACACTTAGCTAATTTATAGCTTCATAATTTTATATGGTTCGATAGTGCAACTCTAAGCTTTTAGTGGAGTAGCGTTATAGTTGATAATTATAAATATGTATGTGGGATATTACATTTATAATTATCGGAGCTTAAATTACATAGGTCCATCAGGTCCCATTTGCTAGCTCATAATAAATTCTATAACAATACGGCATGTTTTTCTAATAAATTGGTGACTTATGTTAAATTATTAGATTAGCTGAAATTCGATAGGATCAGATAATTCATATATGTTTATCGGTTGAATTAATTTTATAAATTTATTCAAGATCATTTTTTTCAATAAATAGTGAAGTTTTTGATTGTTTTCGAATCAAACAAGCTTGATGCTACTAGGCACATGTACATAATATAACTGAATAAATTGTAGTAATAGGAGATGAGAAAAGTAAAACTCCTGAATAACCAACTAAATTTAACAAATGACTAATATAAGACAATGAACAACCACTGAGTTACTCAAGCTTATCTGGTTCAAGATCCCAATCGTTTCCAAAAGATCACAAAAAACCAATGAACAACCACAGGGTCGTTTAATCTTGTGTTGCTTTATATGGCATGCGTTTGTGTTTGTTTGTTTGTTTGATTTTTTTTTTTTAGGGTACATTTTGTTAACACAAAATTAGAATATGATACAATAATGTTAAATTAGTACACTTTTATCAACTTGATTCTGCTAAGGCAAGTCCCACTATAGTAGCCAACTTCCTTCAACATCGTTGTCATATTTGGCGAAGTTATCAAGTTAGAATTGATTATAAAGATTTTATGAATAGATACATAGTTTTAAATTAATGTACCATCACCATGGTCATGACTATGGTATTTGTCACAACACTAAGATAAGGTCAATAACTCAATCTATACTCGATTTGATTGTTTTTCAATAAGCAGTGAACTTTCTAATTGTTTTTGAAACAAATAAGCTCTATTCTACAAGTGAACATATAGTATTACTGAATTAATTGTACTAACAGAAAATAAGAAGCGAAAAACCCTTAAACGACTAACCCTTAAACGACCAACTAAATTTACGATAAACCAATAAAAGACAACAAATTATTACTGGGTCACTCAAGCTTATTTGATTCAAACGACCCTAATAGTTTCTAAATGACCACAAGAAACTAAGGAATGATCTTAGGGTCATTCAGTCTTTTGTTTCTTTATGTGACAAATGTTTGTGTTTTTTAAGTGTGTATTTTGTTAAAAGTAAATTAAATTTCAATAGTATAACTTTTAATTGGTGAAATATACTTAGATAATAAAAAAAGTGTAGGCTGTCCACTAAATAATAAAAAAGATAGCCATGTTTTCCATCTTGCTCATACATTCTTCATAGGCAACTTCCCTTCCCCTTATGTGCATTGCTAGCTCCTTAACAAAGGAAAAAAAAAGTTTAAATTGTACTTAGAAATGGACAAAATAGTTGGAAGGAAAAAAGGGAACATAAACCCATACTAACACGAGGCATTAGGCTGATTATTTGCTCACTTGGCACTTATGGTAGGTCACCCCTTTCTATTGTGCCTAAGTCTTTATTGTCAATCCCTTTTTTCTCAAATTTGTTCGTTGTGAGGATCCAACTTGAACATTACCGTACTCTTTACGCCTAATTCTTTTTAGCTTACTAGGTTGCTTCTTGAAATTCGGTTGCTCTGGTGGTGTTAATCCTATCTTGGTCCTCATCTTATGGCCTTTATTGGGCATGCAGACATTAGAGTACATTCAATTCTCACCTCCTACAACTACGTGTCTTGCTATTGAGATCAACACATATTTGATCCTTCCAAGAATCATTGATCTCGGACTTCATATGATCACCTCAATATTGAGGTATTGATCGCAAGGATTCTACCTTGAACTTCTTTGATAGTTTGAAAATCTTTGGTGGTCTATTTTGGTGGGGTCATTTGCTTGCTTCTTTCTTGTTAGGAAACAACCTCTTTCTTATGTAGTGGCTAATTAACTCAAGGCATAATATTATTGAATTTTCTCTTGCTTCCACATGAATTGCTCTATTAAGAGCCTCAGAAATACTGTTCAGGAAGACGTGATCACGTACGGAAATGCTGAAACGTAAGGCTCGAGACCAATGAATTGGAAAAACTAAAAATTAAGAGTTTCTTTATGGTTCAAATCCCTATCAAATTTAATTTTTATTATAGGCATAAGAAAATGGATTTTACGAGCAAAACATAAAAATAATGCACTGGGATTTTAATGTCATCGAAACCATTGTTAAATTATCTTCAACATAGGATGATGATAGAGAACATCGTATTATGTGGCACATTTAATGACCGTGTATTTTTTTTTTTTTTACAGAATTTGTCAATAAATGTGGCTTTTCTAGATCGATGCTCAATTTTTTTTCTTAATTTTCAAAAAAAGAAGATTCATTTTTTAAATGGTGTAATATTCATTTTTGTACTAGTGAGAAGTAATATTGAGCGTCCAATTCAGCGTCCCTTTCCAAGTTTTGCATCCATGACAAGTTGAAAGAATTAAAACCTACAGAAACACACACACACAGAGATGTCAAACGATGGAATTTTTGCCTAATTATTAGTTACGTAATTTGTCAAATATTGACCTGCACTGCTATATAATTCATTTCTTTGTACTTTCGCTTTATGCATATTCGTTTTCCCGCCAGAATATATATTTGATCGGATAATTAAAACTCCCTCAAAAAAAAAAAAAAAGGAACTTAGTATAATTAACCTGAGAAGTATACAAATATCTAGTTGTATATTTACACATTATTAAAACATGATGATTGATGAAGATCTATTTTGAACACTTTGCTTAAATAAAAATAATCTTGGCCATTTTAATATTATATATGGGCTTAATTAAAAAATATCCTCCTGGTCTCGAGTTATAACCCCAAACTCCAAAATAATTATATGTCGCCTAACTTCCTCGAACTATTAAGACAAAATTGGACTATGGAATTGAACACTTGTGGATATCTGTAGGGAGGTGAAATTAATCACTTTTCCCATTCAAAATAATAATAATAATAAGAATCACTTTTCAATTTGATGCTAAACTATGCCATTCAGTACTCATATATTTTTCCTCAAAAAAATGATTAGCAAGATTTAGTTATATATATGGTTAATGTGAAGATCCTTAAAACCCCTAAAATCATTCTTTATTTTTTTTATCTTTATAAACATAAGGTATGAAATAAAAATTAAACTCAACTTAATTCCAATTTTTTGCGAATTGGCATCGGATAATTTTATCATAGGCACAAGCCCTCTTCAACTCCTTTTTCCCGCCTCAAGCTTCTCTAAAGCAGGTCTCCTTCAATGCTTCAATACGACGGTGCAGAGGAAATTGAGAAATTTCTCAATTCTTTTAGGGGTTTCAACGTATTATTGGGTTAAGTGACGATATTAATCTTCCTTTTTTCCCCTTTATATTAGCGTATGTGCAACTCACGTGTTCAATTCATCAATAGTTAATGGTCTAGGGAATTAAGCGTTCACATCGATTTTAAACTTCATGGGGTACACTAAAATGGAGTACTACAAATTAAGTTGAAGGCAAATTTATCAAATTGATCAATTTTAAATTATTTTATTTTTAAGTCTATTTTTGGGATAATTACATTCATTTTTTTCTTTGAAAATGGTCTAAATTTTAACATTCATGTAATTAATAGTAAACTCAAACTAATTAATTTGACAATCTTTTTTGTTTTTGAATAATTTCATATTCTTTTTTTTAGGAAATAATTTTATATACTGATAAAACTAAGATTTATAACGTAATAAAACCCCAATCTCCATTTCACAAAAAAAAAAAAAAAAAAAAAAGTCTCGTCTCTCTCCCTCCTCCGTCCTCTATAGTCCTCGCACCCACGCGGCGGTGGCTGAGTTGGAATCCTAGCGAAAGAACGATATATTCTTTCTTTCTTTCTTCTTTCTTTTTTTTCTTTTTTTTTTCTTTCTTTCTTTCTCTTTTTTTTTTTTTTTTTTTTTGAAATGAAAAACACCAGGTTCTAACGGGAGGAAACGGTAGAAATGGAAAGAATACGTCAACAGAAAAGGGAAAAACGTTAGAACTGACTAATCTGTAAACCTAGCTCGAATAATGCAGCACCCAAATAAGAACCAGAAAAACTTAAGCAACAACACAGTAATTAATTACTTATTATTAAATAAGCATGTTAGTCCACATATTTTTAAGTTGTCAAATTGAAGTGAAATATAAATACATATATATATATATATATGTTTTGTTTTTTCTTATGAGAGAAGGAATTAAAGCTTTTCTTATTATTATTATTATTATTATTATTATGCGGGTGGTTTACTGTAATGATGGAACTGCCATTTCTGGACGTACCTATTAGGAATGGTGGTACCTCCATTTTCTTCCGTTTCTACTTTCTCATTGCATAGAAACCTCTTTAAAATGGTATTTCTCTCCACACACAAAACCCTAATTCGTATACATAATGCTGTCAAACCATCTTCTTTTTCCTCTTTTTCTTCTCTTGTAATAACCCAAACAATTATTCAACAATGGCATATCGCCAGCTCGCTTCATTCCCTTCTCCTTCCGAGCCGCCGGTCCCACCGGAGGTCTTCAACAGTTTCCACACCAGCGATCGGAATCTCTTCTGCCGCCTCGTTTTTCAACTCGGCCGAGACCCCACTGAGTCGGCCAAAGTCATAGCTCTCTGGCTCTGGGTTGAGAGGATGAACGTCAACCACTTGGGCCGACACTGGATTCAAAGAGTCTTGCTTCCTTCCTACCCCGGTCCCCTTAACGCCTTCGCAAATGAATCCGTCACGGTCCTCAACTGCATCGAGAGGGATGGACCGGCCCCAGGGCCGATCGATCTCCCGATGTTTCGGACAATGACGGCGATCGCATCGGTGACGCTCCAGGACTTCTATGACGACCGGGTCGATGTCGCCCGCGGCGTTAACAGGATGCTCGAGCGAGTGTGCAATAGGGCTTTCCAAGACTTGATGGCCAGGGCGGTGGAGGAGAGGGCTGCAGCGGCGGCCAGGAGAGCCAATCCCCGGATCGGGCTCGGTCGAGGAGGGAACGCTATTCCAGTGACAATGATGATGAGGGTGCCGTTGCGGTTCGAGCCTATGGTGGCGTCGCCGCCTCCGATGCTGCCCCTTTCGCCACCGCAGCAGTTTATGAGGTTTATGCCGCCGCCGCCGCCGCCGCAGTACGTGCATCGGCCTGGGATGGTGACTCATCCTCATGTGAGGAATTACGTGCGGTACGGTGGCCCTAGTTTTGGAGGAGCAGTTAATCCTAATGATGATCTTCTGGGGGTACGTGGGGTTAATTTTGAACGGGATCATCAGGAATTGAGCGAAAATATGAGGGGTTTGGAGTTGAATGATAATAATATTAACAATGTTGATGGTACTGCTGCTGGAGATCAAGATCGAGAGGAGACAGAAGATCAGACTGGGAAGGATGATGTTCCTGTGGATGAGAGGACTATTTTTCTAACATTTTCAAAAGGGTATCCTGTTACTGAGTCTGAAGTCAGAGATTTCTTCACTAGGTATATTTATGATCTCTCTCTATCTCATTAAAAAATGAAAACAAAAGTTTTTTTTTTTTTTTTGAATCTTTTTATTTTATTTCATGAGAAGTACTACCTTTTTGCTTTCTTTATATAACCCATGAAGATCTGTCTATTTTTTGTTTTGTTTTGTTTTTTAGGGATCAGATGCCGGTATTGTTGCGCATTTTATGGTGAACTAAGTTCTAGTGTAATGTATAATCTCGTCCGTAAAGATTGGAGGGATTTTGTTTATATATATATATATATAATTTGGGGATTATCGGTTTGTAAAGGGAGTTAAGTTATTTTATGTGAACGAAACCCCCAAAATAAGTTTTAAAAGAGATTATTGTTGTTCCTCAAAAAGAAAAGAGATTTTTGTTTAGATTTGGGATCTGAAAACAGTGCATTGTTTTCGTAGATGTAGGGAGGGACAATGATTTGAGTATATACGGTGCATGTTTTTTCCACTTTTCTAAAATAGAACACAAAGTTAAACTAAGATCTATAACTTTTTGTAGGAATTAGACATGTTTCGGTATGTTAAGCCATGAGGATTTGTTTTGTCTTTAGAAATATTGATCGATTTAATTTTTGAAGGTATAGAAGGAGTTTATTCTTATAATAAAAACGACAGTAACAAAAATACGAACATTTGTTCCTGTGATTTGTAATTGACTTACTATTCTTTCTCGTAAAATAACAGGAGTTTTATCGTATTCTTTAGTTATAAATTAAAAAGGGACAAGCGAATAATTCCCGAAAACACAAAACAGAAGCAAAATGATATCTGTTTTTGTGTGTGTGTTGTACTTTCATTACATTCAGATACACATGTATTAGTCTTCTTTTCTTGGAGGAATATTCATGTTATTATATATAGCTGATAATCTTGGACATTGTACTTGATAATTTGAGTGTATGTCTTTTAAAAATGAAAATGAAGGATTAACTTTTCCACAGAAAAGATCATATATATAAGGGCCGGGATTGTTCTTATTATTATCAAGTTGAGATCAAAACCTGAAACAAAACCAAAAAAAAGAGATAAAGAGAGAAAGAGATTGGGTATTATGATTTTGCAATTGGAAAAGTATCTACTCGTATGTGCATTTTAAATAAAGATTTATACTTTCTATTAAATAAAGATTTTTTATAGTGTAATTTGCAATTTGAAATCTTTAATTGTACTTGCATATTCACATTGTTTGTGTGAGCGAGTACATGTTGTTTGTGGACGTGCTGTAAATTTATAAGGTGTTTGGAAGCATTAGTTAAAACTAATGGTTTGAACCAATTTTAGTTAAAAATACTGTAGCATATGAGAGTTTTATATTGTAACATTTTTTCTTGACACTGTAGTATTTAAAAAATTTAAATTGTAACAACACAAAGTTTCGATTCTAACTCATATTGTCAAACACCACAGGATTGAGGCTATATATATGTGTGTGTGTGTATATGAGCAGTTGTTGCATACTAAAAAAAAAAACACAAGACAAGATAAAACGAAAAAGATATTTGTTGTATATATTTTTTTTTACTTTCATTTGGGAACTGTACATGTGCATGTTCATACTTTCATAGAGGATCATATAATTATACTTCTTTCGTGTGCCTTCTTGGACTTTCATTCGGAGAAATGTTGTTCCCCATATACACTTTGTTCCTGTGTTAACATCTCGGTTGTCTTCTTTGTTTCGTTAGGGTTTTTACTTGTTTCATTTTTAAACCAACTCATTTTTGAAGTATCTTGGGGTTTTTTTTTTTTTTTTTTTGGGCTTTTTCTAGTCAGGTATATTTAACGAGACTGAAGTTACACTGTTTTGCTTTCTTTTTATGTGGGATCCTTGCGGTTTAGCTTGTTCTTTGGCTCTTCGTACTACTTTGATAGTTGATATTTCTTTTTTGTTATTCATTATGGAGCCTCTGGCTTCCATTTTTTTTTTAGGAAGACATGAAATCACCAGAATTTGAACCCTGGTGGATACTTGTAAACTTTACTAACCATTTGAAATAGCGTACTTGGTACCTTTGACTTTTGTTTTTTGTTTTTATTTTAATAATTGAGTAGGTTGATTCGTGCACGATGGAATTTTAGTAAGTGTTAACTTAGTTGAAATATACTATCCACTATGTTCTTAGTTGCTTTTTCTCTTTATTTTTTTTTTCAATTTACTCTACTTTTCTTGCAGGAATGTCCATGTTTCATGTATAACATACAATTTTAGTTTGTATTAGATGCAATTTGAGTCTCTCGCTTTCTGGGGAAAAAAAAGAAAGATATTCATTGAATTTTTTTTAATGAAAATATATGAGCGAGGAGTTTGTTCTTATTATTCAGTACATAAAAAAAGAACATGATATAGACAAAAACAAAAAGAGACATGTTATTTTGATTTCCAATATGGAGTCTACAATTGTATGTGCATATCAGTTCAATTTATACTGTTTAATTTTGTGGTGTTCTTGTGGATGCGCAGCAAGTTTGGAGGCCAAGTGATTGAGGCTATCCACATGCAAGATGTTCGATCTTCAAACGAGCAGCCTCTCTATGCGCGGCTTGTTGTTCGGTCCTTGCCGTCTGTTGATGTCATCCTTGAAGGACGCAATAAGGTGAAGTTTTCGATAGCTGGTAAGCACATATGGGCTAGGAAGTATGTGCGAAAAAATGTCCTAAACTTGCCTTCAAAGACAGCAGAAGAGCCTCAGGAATTGCAGTCAGGCAGCTCATCCTGATCTGGAGCGACCGGCCGGCACAAATTTGACGTAATGGGCATTTGAAAGGTTTTCTAATCTTGCATGCATTTGTTGTTTTTTGGTGCCTAAACTCTCTGGTCAGATAGCACATTTCGGTTTTAGACCCTACTCACCATTTTTGTTGGACTGATCAAAATTAATTTAGGGTTTTGAAATCTTTTACCTGTGTTGTTGAATTTCTGTCTCCTTTTTGATTGGAGAAAACTCTAATTTCTTGAGTATTTCTGTCGATGAGATCTGTCACCATGCAGCTGAGCCTGTTTTTATGTTATAATTAATGCCCATTTATTTGGTTTTTTTTTTTTTAATATGCCAGAGTGCTGATAAATTTTGTTGGGGTTGAAAATGTGATTTAGGGTTTTTATTCTTGCTAGGAAATATGCTTTTAACCATTTTTGTTTTGTTGCTTGAATAATGTCCTTTCTTTTGACAAAATTCTTTGGTAGAGATTAAAAAAAATACTATCCCATATTGTGCAATCCTGAGCCGTTGGAATCTTCATTCCCTTTTTTTTATTTGAAATTTTTTTCATTAGATTGACTTAGCTAGATTTGTATATTCTTTGATTTCTACTGTAATTTATATTGATGTGATAAGATGTTTGGAATTGCACAAGATATACCACAGATATCAGAGAGGATTCTGTCTATTAATATCCTTGCCAGGCTTGGCCCATTGCAGGCCTACCACAAGCTCCAGTAGTAGTAAATATCACTGTGGATATCCTGCCCACAGGGCTTGCACTATGGGCAATACAATGTAATTGTGCCACAATAGGAGGTTATCACAATATATATGGTGTTATCTTCTTTGAAAGTTTTTATAGTCGATTTGTCATCTGTGACTTTTGTTTGCTTTGTTTCTCTGTGCTTTATTAAAAGAAAAAAAAAATAAGGTATGCATAATTAGGAGACATTTGGTATCCAAATCTGGACTATTTAGGAGTCAAAAAGTAACTTCCACTAGCACTTCGAAGTGATGGGTTAGTTGTTTATACATGTCTCCACTACGAATATTTTTAAGTTCAAACTTTTTATGTAAGTTGTAACTTCAATTAGTATGAAAATTATTTTCACGTCCTTAATAATATTAGGTTAATGGTATAACTATACCTCCTATTTTTTGTAATTTTTCAATTTATCTTTCTGTTTTTAAAAACTACAAAGGTATCCTTTGAATTTTAAAAATTTGTTTCAATTATTACCCTTGTAGATTTTTTGACTTAAAAACATAAAGATAAAATAAAAATACCCTAAATTAAAACTAATTTGTTTACGAAATATATGTTTCTTCTTAAAAAAATTTAAAAATATTTTAAAATTTAAAAATTCATAAAATTAAGATTTTTTTTTAAATTTGATGTTTTATTTTAGGATTTGTTATGTTTTTAATATATAAAATAATTATCATAACTATTTAAAGGTAGTCATGTTATTTTGCCCAATTTTTTCTATTCGTGAGATGAAATTGAAATAAGTTTTTAAAATTTCAAGGATACCTTTGTATTTTTTAAGAATAGAGGGACAAATTAAGAAATAGTTAAAACTAAGAGGTACAATTATGTAATTAACCTATTTATATAATTATATAATTATAACTCATAGTTTCAACTATTTCTCAATTTGTCCCTCTATTTTTAAAAACTACAAATGCATCCTTTAAATTTTAAAAAATCGTTTCAATTTCAACCTTATAAATAAAAAAAAATTAGACAAAATAATATAATTACCTTTAACTAGTTATGAAAAATATCTTATGGAAACAAAACATAAAAACTCCTAAAACAAAATATCAAATTTCAAGAAAAAGTTCTTAAATTTTATGATTTTCAAACGTTAAGATATATTTTAAAAATTTTCTCAAGAAGAAAAATATATTTTAAAAATAAACTCGGTCTAATTGAGGGTACGTTTGTTTTATCTTTATTTTTTGTCCAAAAAGTTTGTGAGGGATAAAATTGAAACAAGTTTTTTAAATTCAAAAGATATCTTTGTAATTTCTTAAAATAGAATGATAAATTGAGAAATAGTTAAAACTAGGAGGTATAGTTATGTAATTAACCCATAATAATAATAAATTATAAGTTCGCCTCAGTTAATAAGAAAAAAAAAATAAACTTACAATTTTATTTTTGTTTTCATGTCCCCATTATTGTTTTGGGCTCCAACTAACCCTCGGGGTTTTACAACAGTCTAAAGTATTTCTTGAAAGGGGACATGTTTTTGTCGATGAGTTTTGTTGAGTTGAAATCTGGTCTTTATTGTGGGTTTTATGGAGAATTTGAATTTAACATATTAATTTGTTTAGTTTAAAATTTGATTTTGAAGTAGTCCTACTTTGTGGTACAAGCAATAAGACTAGATCTAATTTGGTTGAAATTTTTTCTTTTGGCATCACTCTTTATGATATTGTAATTTCCTTTTCACTTTGAATAATAATAAAAAATCATCCCAAGGAAGAAAACTCCATAATTTAAAGAGGAAAAAGTATACAGTTGGGAAATGGATCAAAGCAAAATTCCACGAACAAGGCCCTGGAGTACAATAATGCAGACTGGAAGAGGAATTCCACCAGGTCAAATTATATATATATCTTCATTTTTTGAGTTCTAAAATTTTTCTTGGTTGTAATTGTTACTAAAGTTTAGGTCCTTGCATGACCGTGGCCAAATTATTAACACATAAATCATCTAATAAGACCTCGCATTCTCATCAACATATTGTTTTGGTACTTATAATAGAGTACTTTAATAATTCGCAGTGAATATATGAGTCTTAATTAATGTACAGGATTGCAATTACTCAGGATCAATAATTTTCTACTATTAAAATTTCAAAGTTACCATCAGCTTAATCTGAGATCAGTTTTTCCAGACATACACACATATATTAATTTATATTTTATCAACATTATGCATTTCAAGATGTACGTTAAGTTACAGAGCCTAATTCAGTATACTAATGAATTACATTTCATTAGAGTATAGCATTATGTTTTTCGGAATTTGTGTGCAAGACATAATGCAAAATACATTTATGAGTGATCAAGATCAGATCATGTTAGTGCAAGGTTCATTTGCATGTATACCTTAGCATTATGTATTGCATTATTTAGAAATCATAAAACATTTGGTGACATCCATGTATTGAATTATTTCATATAGAATCAAAAATTAATACAATATAAGTCGTGATATCAAATATGACGAAAAACCTTCATCTTAGACCCTATTATATAATTTAAACCAAAAGTGCATATTAATAAACTAATCAAATATTTAAAACATATTAAAAATATATATAGAAGTTAAGATTTTAGAATGAGAATTAGGACTGGGTTTGGGGTTGAGATTGGAGATTGAGGTTGGGATCAAGATTCAATGTTCGGGTCAGGATTCGATTTTAGGGTTAGGATTCGAGGCCAGGATGTGAGACTAAGGTCGGGGTCAGGATTTGGGACAGAGGTCTGGCGTTAGGGTCAAAGTCTAGATTCAAAATCGGGGTGCAGTCTATGTCAAGGTCGAGATTTGAGGTCAGGGTCATGATTTGAGACCAAGGTTAGAATCAAGATGCAAGTTTGGAATTTGGGATTGAGATCAAGGTCAAGATTTGAGGTCATGGTCAAGTTCTAGATTTGGGACCAGATTTGATATTGGGGTTGGGGTCAAGAATTGAGACTGGGGTTGGGGTCAAGATTTGGGACCGAAGTCAGGGTCAGGATTAAGATTTGGGGTCAGGATTCAAAATCAAGGTCAAGGTCAAAATTTGGAACTTCGGTTAAGGTCGGCATTCGGGGTCGAGGTCAGTATCAAGATTCAAGACCCTAATCCAACTTCGAATCTCGACCCTAACCCTAATCTCAATCTCAATCTAAACCCCAGTTGCAAATCCTGACCTTTGCCCTAGTCCCAAATCTCTATCCTGACTCTAGTTACGATCTCGATTCTGACTCCGGTCCTGAATCCTGACTCCGACCCCAATCTCGAATTCTGACCTTGACCATGAATCCTGGCCCTGACCTTGTATCGTGAATTCCGACCCCCACCTTGAATCGTGAACCTCAGATCCCAACTCCGACCTTAAATTTCAAATCCCAACCCCAATCCAGGTCGTTACTCTGGACCCCAACCCCAATCTCAGTCCTAAATCCCGACCCTGACTTCAACCCCGATCCCAAATCCCCACCCTAATTCTAGTCTCAAATGTCAACCTCGACCTAGTCATAAATTTAGACCTCAAAACCATGATTCAAATTTATTATATTTATAGTTTAAATACTAAAACAATACAATATGGTGGTAAACAAACATTGTATAGTGTAATGCAATATGTTAATATGGTGCAAAACCAAACAATGTATTGTATAATGCTAATACAATACCAAAAATATAATACAATACAATACGGTATACTAAACATGCCTTTAATCAGCAGATTAGAGAGATACAACTAGAAATCATGATCGATTAGAAATTTAGAGAACCCCAATTTAATTAAAGAAGATATCCAACTTCTTTTATTGATCATATATGGTTTCGTCATGCATGTATAAGTACATACATCTCTGAGAACTTTCTGTTTACAGATTTGTAATTTCTTCAATCTTTTCCGTAAGACATTAATAATGGTTTGTGACAATCTGTTCGAATAATATATATTAACTCCTAGGGGAAAAAAAGTAATAGAATTTAACTTTGTTAGCGCTTTTCCATAAAATATTTGAAAAACTAAAATTTAACTTGTTGGGACTCTTCTAACTAAAAAATTTTAATATTTTTATGTAATAAAATATGCAGAATTTGCCCCTTTTAATATACGCGAGTGTGCGCGCGTGCAGAAAAGGAAACCATGAATTCTTGCAAGGCACATGAATTACAAACAAGATCTTTCAACAAACATTATGTAATTAACAATAATTTATCTTTGTTTATTCTATTTGTATGACTCTTTTCTCTTTCGAAATGAAATATTGTAATAGAAATTAATTCCTTTTAAAGTTAAGAATTCTTAAAATTGTAAATTAATATAGCAGTATGATTCATTTTGGATTTTATGAGGTTTTAAGTTTACCCTATGAGTTTATTAATTTAAAGGTCAAAACTTTGGTATCATTGAAAAATTTTTGAAAATTGCATGTAAATATTGGAATTAAAAAATATTTCAGGGGACAAACGAACAAAATTTGTGAATAAAATTTTGTTGGCAGAGTGGAGAGGCAGCTGTGCGTGGGTCTAAGCTAGCTCTACGCTTTGATTGTCGTATATATGTAGATCTATTTTACTTTTATTAACTGATTTGTATATTGTACAACTGAAATTTCATACCCAAAAATTAATATCACTAATTACTTTAAGCGATATCAGTGGTGTTGAGCACTATAGTAATTATAGAAAATTAATTAACTCTCATAATTTAGCACTTGGGGCATATCTTATTGTAATGTTTAACACGGATATGGAACACGTACTTTTCTTTTGATAAACTACAAAATCAAGACATCAAACATCTTTTAACTTAATTACTAATTAATGAGAAAGCTTAAGATTCCCCAAGAGTCCCATAGGTGGAGTCCATGCGTGGGACACTACCTCTGTGAGGAGAGGCACGGGAAAGTATTTTCCGGCTGCCTCATCATTGATCGCATTCCTAGACACTGAAGAGAGAAAGAGAGAGAGAGATCAGTATGCACTTACTTATAAGGTATGTGGTTACCCATCAAGTCAAACAGTATCAAACAATTTATATGGGTCTCATGTTTGAGCATGTTTCTGGTCATTATGTGGGTCATTTGAAACTTTCTAAAAAATTAAGTTAGATATATCATAAATCTCAAATATAATGTATATGTAATCTCAATGACGTTTGTAGGTACCTATGCAAATTGCTATAGAAGGACCTTCTTTGGGTTAATTTATGTATTGTAAATTCCGAAAAACAACCCTTATACCCCTATAAATTATGTCTTTAAAATCTATGTAGGCAGTTCTAAATTTCAAATCTTAATCTTTCTCTTATTTGGTTTTTTCAGCAAAAGAGAAGAACACTCAAAAGGTATGGCCATCCCGTGATCAATAGAATGCAAAAACAACTAATTATATAATGCACTCTGCACAATATGCATTTGGGTCTCACCAACCGCATTTGGTTTTTCTTGTTCTATGTTTTTTTTTTTCAAAAAAAAAAAAAAAAAAGAGTTGAAAAGGAGTATTGATACTTAAGCCAACTGATCCACTCTACATTGCGTGTGGGTCCCACCCACCATTACCTTTTCTTTTCTTTTTTTTGGCACCACCACTTCGCTTATGATGAGGTTTAGTGCTATGTATAATTTGAGATTGCGTCACGTTTGTTATTTTCTTGAGAAATTCTACGCTAGGATGCTCCCACTCTTAGGGTTTCAAACCAAAATTAGTTCTAATCATAGTTTTAATTCATTTTGCTAAATACCCTAAGTCTAACTACCCAATTACCTTGACATTTATGATATGTACTTATTTTTTATTTACCTATTAATAGAAGGGAATGCCATGATAGAGGGTCTTATGAATGAGACCTGTTTTTTAAGCTGTCAATTTAATCCAATAGTTTAAAAACTTTAAATCCACCTTAGGTCTTCCTTTACACAATCAACATTAAAACTAAAGTTAAAAAACCTAATAATTAGAAAAAACAAATAAACAAAACAAAACGCTTGCCTCTGTTTGAAGGGAGGCTCGATGTCAGTAGCCAGGGGGCTCAACAGTGCCAGATCGATGGTAATCCAAGGTGATCAATCAACTATAAAAGGTAAAATAGGACCAAATCTATGATGGTGGTGTTGCGTCGGCAAGGACCCAAAGCCATCTCCTGTGCGAGAATCACGACCCAAGTGATTGGAGATGAAATCGCCGCTAGGTTAGTCGCATAGTGATCGCGGTTGGTGCGACTCGAACGCTCGACCTCCATCGTGATAGGGTCGCAAAGAATCGCTGCCGTTGGTGGGAGCCTTCATTTCCCCAAAGCTCTCTAGACAAATCTCATCGAGTCCCTTTTTCCTCCTCGACAAAGAGATCAGCTCTTTCAAAGCTCTTCAGTTTCCCCTCCAATGAAACTTTTCCTCTATGATTTGTAAGGCGAAGCTTGTTGCGATCCTTCTTCGACTGGTCAACCTGTGACTCCCTCCCAATGATGGCAGCAGCGACAACGCGGCAAAGGAGGAGATGTGCTTTGGATTTTTTTTGAACAGAGCTTTGACTTTTTTAATATTTAGTTTTTTAATAATTATGGTGTTGTTGAGCTTATTTAACTTATGGTAATCTTTTTTGTTTTTCACTATTAGATATTGATCTAAAGCTAAAAAAAAGTCTTTTCATAAGATCTTTTAAAAGGTCTTATCATAACATTTCTGTTAATAAATTATATATTTTCAAACAAAATGTAGTATAATGATGGCATGTCATAGTCTTAAGAAGGCTAAAATATTAAAAGAAAAAGGTAGATAAAAAAATTCTAACTGATAGTATATGATGATTTTTAAGAGGGATAAAATTATATAAAAAATTAGATGCCAAAAAAATAATTCTAAAAAGAAAAAAATAGATTTCGACTGAATGCACAATCTATTTTTTATAGATCTCGTTTTTTCTTTTTAGTTTTTATCTTTTTCAAAGCCATGACTACGCGCCATCCTCATGCTAGATTCTATAGGAAAATAAATAGCTGATTGGAGGAGTCAAAATCATATCTTTTTGAAGTTTTTATGATAGCGAGATGTTTAAAACTGATGTTGGAGCCAAATATATAGTGTTTGGTTATTTTCGTTGAAGCTAAAATTTTTAGTTATTATATTATAAAACTCTCATATTATAACGTCGATAAAAAAAATAAATAATAATAAATAACACTTATATATTACAGTGTTTGAGCTAAAAGTTTGAGAATCTTTTGCGTAAACAACCAACCGTAAACTTTAATGTAAAATGACTTGGAGATGTCATTACTTAGTTTGGATGATATCCAGAACATTAATAGTACTTCTTGACGACAAAAAAAAAAGTATGGTTGTGTTTGTTGCAAGAGCGATAGAAAGGGAGAATTCAAGGGTGTCATTATCATTTACTACGAATATTTTGGTAATGATAAAAGATATTCTCTGTAAGCTTTGATAATGAAATTAAACACGTGTTAAAGAAGACTCTTATGTAAAATATGCACTTTAATTAGTTTTACATTTTACATAATGTTTTTATACAATTTCTTTTTAATTTCATTAGTGTACATTATTTTTTTGGAAGACATATGTACAATTGCCGTTTAATATTTTTTAGGGTATTTGCAGACTAATATTTTTGTAATATTATAGGTTTACCTAATCGATATCACTATAAACTCAACGAGTAGAAAACACTATTGACTTTTTTTTTTAATAGATAAACATATGTCAAGTCAGAAGTGGCCTCAAGTTTTTCCTCCAAATATCTAAAAAAAAAAAAGGTGGCCTCAAGTCGCAATATTGTAAAATAATTTCAGGGTGCTACTATATGTTAGGTCTTCTTTGAGGAAATCATACTATATAGTTTTCGGGACTCAGTTGAAATTAATTTAATCAAAACCATGAATCACCTATCTTAAATAGTAAGGAAAAAAAATTATAAATTGCCCACATAAGAACGTGACACGACGCGCAACCTATCATGTTTTCACTAATGATATATATATATATATATATATATATTTATATATGTATGTATATGTATATGTATATATGTATGTATATGTATATAGTTGGCCCGTCTATGGAATCAAATTCGAGTAAAAGAGAGAGAAAGGGTGATTGGTGAACATATAACATCTCAAAGAAACTTTTCTATTCGCATACTACGAACAAAATTAGTTACATATTGAAAAAGATTAATTATAGACATATAGAGAGCTAAATACAATGCAGAGGCTTATTAACTACTCTAACTTATAACAACGGCAATTAACCGGCGCCTTTAACAAAATTAGTTGGTTTCAGTAACTCTAACTAATATAAGGTGAACTACTTTGTCTAACACGGCCTATCATGTATACAAGAAAGCAACTAGTTTAGTCTCTAAATAAATTACGGCATAATTTTTTAGAATAATTATGGCATAAAATCTGTATATATACATATATAAAGCTTGAAATGCTGTATTATTATTATTATTATTATTATTATTATTATGTTGGTTGTCTTCTCTTGTTATCGATTCAAAAATATACAATATTGCGTGTGAAAATTACAGGTAATAAGCAATCATACCGTTGCACTTGGTGATCAGAGATCGGAAGACGTTATCAAGAAAATAAAAGTAATATAGGGGATAGAGCACATTAAGTGAAACTAGTTTTGATTTTGCTTTGATTGTACACTACGGATGTTATAATAGTATAATCTATCCTCATGTAAGTAAGAATTAAGTTTAATTACAAAATTTTCCCTCTTAACTGTAGTTCTTATAGCTATGTATTTTTCAATACTTAAAAGATAATATTTATTCTCATATTTATAAAATATTAACGAAAAAACTCTTTTTTATTAGTATTTTTAACAGAACTAACATGTGCAATTCAAAAAAAATAGTGAGTGTAGTTTTATGGTCACGATAACATACATGATCCTGATTAGGATTGTCTTTTATATTTTGGATTGCAATGATTAAATTTGTTATTTTATAACACGTACACACATTCAACACACTTGTGTACTTCTTTCATTTATTTAATAAATTTGAGTCCCAAATAAAGCGAAAATCAAAATCACCAAGAATTTAAACCGATATTTGAGCAATATTAGAGTTGGCAAATCCACTGTCCAATTAGAAGACAGAAAGACGATTTTATTTGAAAAAATAAAATAAAATAAAATAAAATAAAAGAAGATATATTGTTCGAGGGACAGGATAATATATCCTTTGGGGGATCATGAATAGCATATCCGTAGGGGCGATTTTTATTTATATTTTTTATTGCTTGTTTTGTTTGCTTTAGCAGTAGTACAGTAGTATGTTTGTGTCACAAGGAAAGGTCATTCTAAATTATCAGTTACGGCATTGCTTCTGTTTATGTAGTCTGTACCGTGCAGCTTTCACTCATTATTGCACATCTTTTTTTTTTTAAAATGTCATTCATTTCATGCAATTTGTTTTTGAATCTTTTTTTTTTTTTTTTGAAAATTGGATTTACTCATTGCATATAAAACACTATGCAGCCATATTATAACTTATTGAAGTGGTGCGTTGAGGGTAATATATGCTGCTTTTAGCCCATTTTCTCCTTCTTTGCACTCATTTGGCCGTGGTCTACCCTGTATTCTTCTATATATTTGTTTGTTGAACTAATCAATTATGATCAATTATATACAATGGTAGGAGGGAATAAATTGTTGGGTTTGGTGCCCTAAAAGCTGTGACATTGTACATATTATTAATAAATAAATAAAATGACATTTATTATTATTTTGGTTGATTATATGTATTATGAATACATTTATAAACATCAAGAAAATTCCATGATTATTTATGTGACTATAAATTTAGCATATAAGTGTTATTTGCTTAGGGATAAAATTTATAGATAATAATCTAAATAGTCCGTAATAATTAATTAAAGTTTAGGATCTTTAATTAAAAATTACAAGTACGGTCTAATCTCATCTAAAATGAAATAGTCATTATCCGGACTATTAATGTAGAGACATTGGATTTGAGGGGTACTTTATATAATGAGATTATATAGGACTGGACCAGATAAATTATGAATCTCTAATAATCATCCGTTACAAATAGAGTATTCAAATTTATCACTATGATGATCATATATTTGTCAGTCTTAATCCTGAGTATTTATTAGACTCCTATTTATTACATTATGTTTTTTGACTTGCATGGTAAGATTTGTCTAAGCACAGATTATAACTTAGCATCTTGGAAACATAAAGTAATAAATTGCTGGGAATAATATTATACAGATATGGAATCCATTCCTTCCCTATGGAAGTTATAAAAATAGTTCTCTTGAGTGATAATTCAAGATTTGAACAATAGAGCGCTCGTTCATAATAAGATTATGAATTAATTGTTCATTAGAGATTTATTGGAACTCAATGATAAAGATGTAATAAAAGAGGTGAACGGAAATTGAACCTAGCTCTTATTATGAACTATTTATGGAGGACTGACTTATATGTAATGATTATATCAATGGACTACTCGCTAATTTTCTTTGAGTAATTTCACTATAATCTCAAGAGTTCAGTTTCAGGTTTTTAGTAGAGTAACACTGAAACTAATAAATTTGGCACATTAATTAAAGAGTTTGATTAAATGTCAAATTTATTGGAGCTTGGGTTATAGGTCCATAGGTCCCCAATACCACCTCTGTAACACTATATTGGATTTTTGCATAGAATGAATTATACATGTTTAATTCAGAATTTTTGAATTCTGAATTAATTTTTTCACACTTAAATTATTAACGTGACACAAAAAAATGTTCTCTATGACACATAATGAATGTGATAAATGTTATCACATTTAACTGAGCATTAGTTAATTAATTGATTATTGTTAAAATCTATTCTTAAATAAATGTGATTTATTTTTGAATTGAGATATATATATATATATATATATATATATGGTTTTGAACCAAATCTTTTTATATATATATAAGATTTTATAATATATTAATATAATATTATAAAATAAAAAAAAGGAAAGACGTGAAACTGAGTTTCACGCTTTCCACACACACATATATATATGACCGAATCATTGATTCAGTAAAATAAAATAAAATAAAATAAAGGGGGAAAAGGCAAGCGTCCTTTTTTATTAACGGTAACTTATATATATATACATATGCATATGTGTGTGAACCGTGAATGTGGGTGATTCGGGAAAAAGAAGAAACAAAAAAAGGGAAAGTAAAATTACTAATGGCTCAGTTATAAAAAGGGAGAGATAACAGTTATCTCAGTAATTTTTATTCACATAATTTTTAGAGAGAAAAACTGAGAGTTCTTCTCTAAAGAAAAAGGTCTGCTATCTCATGTGTTAAGTACATAGCAAATTTAGAAAAGTGTGAGGAAAATTCATTCTTGCAGTTTGACGCCCACTCGTCTTTCTATTGGTGTGGAGGCCTGGTTTGGAAGATCGTGGTGTCAAAGAGGAAAGCTAGGATACCCTGATAGTCTTTAAAAGGTTAGTACAAATTCCTAAAGCTTTCTGTAATTAAAATTATATATCTATTCCCGATGAACAAAGTTTTCAGAAAATTTTTGTTTGTCAACGATCCGTTCCTTCCGCTACGTTTCATGTTTTAATTCCAACATAAATTACACTCAATTTTTTTTTATTCATGAATCTATATATTTAAAAAATATATATGTCATTAATAAATTAATATCTCACTTACACATTTACTTGATAAAAAAATTAACAAATAACTTAAAATCCCTAATACTATCTGTTCAATTTATACATATTGATATTAATGTCATTGCAGATTTATTCCCTTTTTTTTTGTAAAAAAATGGATCATCCTACCTTCCTCACTCAACCTCATAAGAGAAATTTCTTAAGACCATAGGTAGAAACAACAAAAGAACCTGACCCATAATTTTGTCTAGTAGCATTTTTAGAGTAAGTCGTAATAGCCTAAACCATATTCAACTGGCCCACAAAAGGGCATAATAATAGCCTCACTTTGAATGATAAAAGAGAGTCTTAATAAGTTATCCTCTTATCGTTATATTACTATCAAAAATGGTGATTTAGCATGTGTTTAACAAATCCAGTTTGAACCACTTCTGTGATCAATTATAACGATAGGAGGGAATAAATTATTCTCAATTTTTTATCCATGAATCTATATTACATTAAAAAAATCATTTATGTTATTAACACGTTAATATCTCATTTAACAAGTTAACTTGATAAAAAAAATGATAAATAACTTAAAATACTTAATAGTTTGAACCACAAAAAGTGGTTCAAACTATTTTTGCTACATTATTTTTTTCACGTAATTTAAACGACAAACTGTTCGGGGAAAAAAAAAAGGTTCAAATTGCAGTTACAAAACATCCTATTATTCGGTCAATAGCTTGCGGGGCCTCGTTGATGATCAGTGCGCCCCGTTGATTACATTTGAGCAAATTTCTTATAATGGGAAATTTCGCACTTTGTACCAACGAAAGTTCTCTGTTGAAGCATATATATTTGTGTGTCATTATGTATGTACATATAAAGAAACACACACCAATTTTTTTAATGAAAACTGGGGACGGATTTTTAAAATGGCACATCTATAATATAATGTAACATAATATGATAGGGTAAATTTCACTAACACTCATTATGTTTACTAAAATTATAGACACATTTCTTGGACCAAATTTAATTACATTGACAATCTCTGCTTTTTTTAAAAAAATTACAAAAAGACCCTCTCTGACCGTTACTGTTGATTCTGATTTGACCGTTAGTTTTGTTTATGTGACAATCCGACTGCTCAACCCAGAGCTAAATAAGGCCACGATCAAGAATAAGTATCCTTTTTCAAGGATTGACGATCTTTTTGATCAGCTAAAAGGAGCAACGACATTTTTAAAGATGGATTTATGCTCCAGATATCACTAGTTCCGAGTCAAAGAAGGAGATTTTCCAAAGACAGCATTCCGAACATGTTATGAGCATTATGAGTTTTGCGTAATGTTATTTGAATTGACCAACACTTCGACAACGTTTATGGATTTGAGGTAAAATAAGTTTAAGAATTTTTCGGACATTATAGTTTAAAATGCACAAATTAAAATGCCCCTATATTAGCCAAAATGTTTTTTAATTATTCATGGTATTAGAAATGGCCATCTTGCTCTTACCTAAGATTAAAAAAAATTGAGTTTAATTAGATTTTTTTTGCATTTGTAACCATCAATTTCACTCAAATTATAGATAAAAATGTTTTTTCTTTTATTTTTTTCTTCGAAAAACCTCTTTTTAATTGTAATATTATTGAATGATTTAGATTGTGATGTGTGAAATACTATTAATATTTTTCATCCACTAAAATGTCAAAAAATATAAAAACATTTCTAATACAAACTAGCATTATATCATCTAAATCTTTATTTCTATAAAATTAAAAAATTATAATAAAATTTAAAAACAAAAAAGATACTTTTTTAAAAAAATAAAGAGATCAGATATAAAATTTTAAAATGTTTATTAAAATAATAATTAAAAAAACTCTCCCTCTGTGGCTACACCGCATCTGTAACACCCGAGATTTTTAATGCATTAAAAATGCATTAAGTTGATGATTATATTAAGATAAAAAGTACAATTAAAGAAAAATACTGTATAATATTACAGGAAATTATACAGTATTAGAGCAAAGCAGTATAGCAATTAGACTGTTTAAGGTCATGTAGTACAGAATTGGATTGTGTGGACCACAATTTCTTTTTATACTTTTATAAAAGAAAAGAAGAAAAAAAGAGAGGGAAAATCAGAAAAATCACACAAAATTCGGGTCTCTCTCTCTACTTTCTCTCTCTAGAATTCTCTCTCTCTCCTCAAATCTCGTTTGAGATTCCGGTTTCTTTTTTCGACACCTCCCACACCAATGGGAAGCTTTCGTTGAGCTGAGTCCAACGAGGTGTCGTGCTACCCAAAACGCCGCCGAAAGAAGGCTCACGCGCCGTCCAAAGTGGCGGTGAAACCTATTTCTTTCCGACGTCATTTCTCCGCCGTCCGACCACCAATCAACGTGATCTTGGTGTCTATGAACTCAGCGTGAGCAGAGGAACAAGATGGTATCATTTTTCCAGCTCAATTTTGGCTAGAAAAGCCTCGCCATAGGAGCTCCGTCGTCGCCGTGGAGCCACCGCCGGACCCACCGTCTCCGGCTTCGAGTCTCGATCTCCCCAAGCTCAAAATCAAATTTTAAAACTTGTTTTTCAATTCCCAGATCATGAAAATCATATATAAAGCATAGAAAACCATAATATAACACATTTAAAGCATTTTTCCCAAATTTAAACTCAATTTCACATTTGATTTGAAAATCAAAGAAAAATACAAAAACTTGATTAATTCAATTTTTGTTCAAATAAAGCTTAGATTCATTGTAAAACAAGTCCTATAAGCTTAGATTAAACATTATCTAAGCTCATCAAAGCTCGGATTGCAAAATACAAAGAAAATTGAAAAATTGAAAAAGTTTTGAAATTTTGAAAACTAACCTTGATTCAATCCTTGAATCTTGTTTGTGGTTGCTCAATCACGTTCCCAAGCCCCCAATCTGCTAAACCAAAGCTTGGGCTCGATTTTGAAATCAAAATTTTTGAGAGAATGAGAGAGAGAAAGAGACGGTAAGACGGAAAGAGAGAGACGAGTGATAGAGAGAGAGAGTGATCATGAGAAATGGGAAGGGAAAGGAAGAAGAAAAAGAAAATTTAAAGGCCCAATGGCATTTTCGTAAATATGAGGAAAATGTGGGGTAAAATGTCATTTAATATTTTTAACACTAAAATTCAAATTTTTAAATATGACAAATGCAACAAAATCTTTAAATGACTAAAATTATCAACAAAATTTACACTGGCACACTTAATAACTAAACTTAACATAACTAACCTTATTTTGAAATTCAGGGGTGTTACAGTGGCATTATATATGGAATTGTAATTGGTAAATGAAGTTTGGTGTGGATAATTAGGTAATGATGAAATGTAATCTATTGGAGCAATTGGAGGGGAGATTAAACCTAAGTTGCACATTTTTTACAAGGCAAGAGTACATTAGCCTTGAAGGTAACTAGTTTTTGTCAACGAAACTAGGCAGATGAAATTTAAGCCCTTAATATGATGGTGGATATATGTGGTCTACGTTGTAGTCATAGCTTTCGAACTCCATGAAAAAGTGAAATTGTTGATAGTTGTTGAAGTCGTTGCTTTACATGGATTTAATTGAAGGCCTGTAGACATCGTCACTTTCGGTGTGATGGTTGTCGTATTATTGTGAAGGATATGTTCTTTGTCCTTGGCTTGCGATTGTCGTTTGTTGTGACCCTTGTATTGTTGGAGTGGATGCATTATCTACGCCCTTAACCTTCCAATTTTATTTAAAGCAGGTTTGTCTGTTGTAACCATAACCCTTGCAATTAGTAAAGATTTCAGTAAGCAAAAGAAAAAAAAAAACTATTAGCTTTCAGAAAATTTTAAAAAATTAAATGAGTTCTACCAAACAGGGGATTACTCATAATCGATTATCATAGAAAGGAAAAAGCCCTAAAATTAATCATTTTTGGTATTAAAAATAAATAAATCAATTTGAACAGGACCAAAAAAAAAGACAAAACCACAATAAATAAAACTAGTAAAGATGCCTACCTCGATGACTACACTTGAAGACCTTGTGATACTGATGATCCCTTCCAATAGAGTCTTCGACGGCACAAAGGCAAGAACAAAAGGCCGGCGTATGGACCGACAACTGCTCCTCCAGGAAGAATGGTCTTTAACAAGACATAAATTTTTTCTTAAAAAAAAAAAAAAGATGAAACGTAAAGTCGTTTCTCCTGAATAATTAACTGGAAACCGGCTATACAGCCAACAATATTGGGCTATATATATATATATATATATATATATATATATATATATATAACACTACACACGCGCAGTACACTTCAAAATTAGGATAAGCGCTTTTTTTTTGGCTGAAAAGGCGGGTAAGCGCTTTTATCTCTGGAGGTAATTTAGATGAAAGTAATATGATTTTTGGATCAGTGGTTTGAACTTTAAGTTTAAACTGAAAATAATATACATAACAATTCTAATTCTATAAAATATATATATAACTTAAAATAATATACATAACAATTCTAATTTTATTATATATATATTATGACAAAATAGATTCAAACTAAAATTCTTTATATTTGAACCAATAAACCAAACATCACATCAGATTATTACTACTTTTAATTATATCAGATTATTACTGCTTCTAATTATACACCGCCGTAGCTTTTCTTTTTAGTACATTATATGATATACTATATTGTATGACAAGTATATAAATATTTTGACTTTTGCAATTAAAAGAAAAGAAAATGAATGTATCGAAAGCGGCTAGCGTTCCATGATGATTTGTTTGTTGAGTTGAAATAATTTTTACCAGGAAAAGATTAAAAAAAAAGAAGTAAAAGATATTCTCTAAAATTTTCATCCTATACCATGATCCTGCTCGATATATAAAAAAAAATAATGTAAAAATTTAAAAAAAAGTATGTAAATTAATGCAAAAGGCAACACAATATAAAGTGGCAAAAAGACTTACAAACTTATCCTAATAAAATAAAAAGAAGTATACATGAATTTATTGAAACTTTCAAATTAAAAGATCTAAAAAAGTGAATGACTTTTCACTAAAACCAGATATATACGTTGTGCTTAATTATTATAAAAATGACAATTAGGTGATCTATGAATGACGATATACAATCATATACATTGTGAACATATATTGTTCCAGTAGTAACATTTTATATCTTTCATTAAAAAAAAAAAAAGAGTATAGTTTACGCGTAGATCTCTGTTGGCATTATCCTTGTGGTGGGTCCTATATGATCCCATAATTAAAACAGACCACTACAACCCATTATTTATTTTCCGTTGTAATTTTGCCTCTCACATCACAAGTCTCATGATATTGTCGCTGTCACCCTTTGCTGTATATTTAGGTTATTGTCACTCAAAGGAAAAACCATATTAGTCACTCATTGAAAATTAATCACTTGTAAATGTTAGCTAGTATGTCTAGCTAAATCTATTTATACAGAAAGGTATGTGTATACACACACTAAAGCAAACAAACAGAGTGTATATATATATCTTCTGTGTCTCATAATTAGCGAGAGAGGAAAAAAAAATGGAAGACCTTGGAGCGCAAAGCCATGAAAATGAAGCTCATAAGAAAAATTATAAGCTCTCTTCATCAGAAGCTACAACCATAGGAAATCATGATCAAGCTCAACGACAAAATGGTTCTAAACGAGGAGGCTGGATTACCTTTCCCTTCATTATAGGTACTCTCCTAACAATTATTTCTTAATTATCCTCCTTTCTTTGATCATTTCTCAATTTGTCTGTGTCATCCTTGCGTCGGGATCATGCTAATTTTTTCTGTGTTTTTCATTTATCCTCATTCTTTTGTCACCTTTTTCTCCTTTTTTTTATTATATTATATATGTTGTGCATGTGTGTATATATGTGTGTTAGTTGATGGGGTTAATACGTAACATTTTAATGTTTTTTGTTGGTTTTTGGAATAGGAAATCTGGCGGGCCTTTCAGTGGCCGCTGGGGGATGGGGAGCAAATTGGATAGTGTTTCTGATAACCAAATTCAACATTGGGAGCATAGCCGCTACGAAGATCAACAACGTCGGCGTTGGCTTCATCAATCTCTTTCCGATCGCCGGCGCCATCATTGCCGACACCTTCACTGGAAACTTCACCGTCGTCAGCATTTCTTCCTTCATCGCTTTGATAGTAAGTAATTATTGACAACATGATTTCTAACATTAATTTGTCCATCACTTAATTATAAGCTTTCTGCTTTTGCCAAGTACTTACCAAATTTTCTAGCCACTTTAAGAAAACCAAAATAATTCGTCCCTCCGTCCTGATGCTTGAAAAAGACTCAATAATCTCTCTCTCTCTCCCTCTCTCTCTCTCTCTTTTTCCTTTTCAGAAAAGGAATATTCCTCCAATTTTTGAAAAAGAACAACCTTTTCTTGCATAATATACACTTATGCAATGTTATATAAATATTTAAGCATGTGATATAAAATAGAAAGAAAAAGTTAGAGGAGCATTTTAGTCAACTTTAATCAATACAATTTTGTTGGGTAAATAAGGTGAATAATAACTGATTCTAATTTATGTCTGACGTTGTCCCTCTCCGTTCATTAATAAATAATATATTAAAAAATATATTTGAATCATAGATCTAAATAAGATTCTGTTTATTTGTTATATTTTTATTTCCATTTAATATAATTTTGATCAAATCTAACATTTGAAAACATGTGCCTACACAAAATTAAAGTCATGGTTAAGGGGAAAAAAAATCTCGTAACTACTTGCTCAACTTTTTTCAGGGCATGACAACGATAACCGTAATAGCCGGAATCCATTCCCTAAAACCTTCACCATGTGAGACCGGCTCAACAACATCCTGCGAAAGTCCGACAAAGCTTCAATATCTCTTCCTCTACGCAGCAATGGGGTTAACCACACTGGGAGTGGGCGGCTCTCGCTTCACCATTGCCACAATGGGAGCCGATCAGTTCGACAAAACCGACCACCAAGGAACTTTCTTCAACTGGTTTTTCGTTGTCTTTTATGTCGGAAGCGCCATCAGCTTCGTCGCAATTGTCTACATCCAGGATAATGTTGGGTGGGGAATAGGGTTTGGAATTTGCCTCATCGCGATCGTGATAGGGTTAGTTTTGCTTCTGCTTGGAAAACCCTTCTATCGTCTCGTCAAACCCAAGGGAAGCCCCATCGTGAGCGTTGCACGAGTTGTCGTCGCAGCCATTAGGAAAAGGAATGTGTCGCTTGACAGTTTGGAGAGCTTGGATTACTGTTATGGAACTTCTGGGATGTCAAAAATGGTTCAAAGCACACCAAGTAAAAGTTTCAGGTACTTGTGTATAATATGTTTTTTTTCTTTCTTTTTTTATTTAATACAATATTTTGTTGTACTTATATTGTATAGAATTATTGATGTAACAAAACCCAAATGTCATGTGATAAACAATTGATAAGTTAATGACACTTAATACACAGCTATTTATACTTAAGATTGGTAGAAGGTCTCATGATATGTTGCTAATTATGTCTCTGTTTGTCAAGTAATAATGTTACTAGTGTTTGATTGCTCATTTGACCATAAATGGGTCATATAGTTTGGTGGAGGCAGATTTATTTATTTATTTATTTGGTGGGAAGAGGCTGGTAGGTATTGGTGTAGTACCTTAGACGTTTTTTGTGTTTTTGGAAAGAGTTGAGAATAAAGTTCGAGATAGATTACTTTAATTATTGCTAGTGATCATTTTTCGATTGCTCCTTTCACTCATTCTTTCTTTTCTTAATTCAAAACTTACAGTTCTCAGATTCTAGTTTGAGATTTCCACCTTTTCTTTATTCTTGCAGTGAGGTATTAATTTTGTTGTCCCTCATTGTCATCGTTATTTCCTCTTATATATGTCTATATTAATAAAAATATTTTATTGTAAATTATACTTTTTTAGTTTACTAGTTGTTACAACTAATCTGAAATATTGTGATTTGTTACAATTACTTTTAGAAAGCTGCTAGGTGCTACAATTTCTGGAATTTTTTATAAGAAACTTTGAGATGAGTAATTAATTATAAGTTGGGTCTTGTATTGTTGTGAAAGAAAATATATTTTGTTTCTCTATTAATGAGATCGGATTAGGAACGAGGATAAAAAGTGAAATTTTTCTCAATATGCAAGAGACACGTTTTCATGGATAATTTTATTCATGCGGTTGATATCATCTTTCAACTTTCATATGTATTCTAGCTGGAAACCCATTTTTACAGGTATTATCCATCTTTCAGGCTTTGCTAAAGGCACATCCTGAAAATGATTGCTTGCCGTTACGGCAAATTTAAATCTCTTTGAAAATCATTTGTTATCTATACTGTATAATGAACACTACAATCTTGTCGCTACCTTATTGCTCCACTTTGAAGCAATGTTATTTTAAATGATTAAATATGTGTAATATTATAATATTATATTCCAGGCACTCCCTTCAATGAAATATATATATATATATATATATGTTTGACCTGCAGTGGCCTGGTAATTAGTCAACTCTCCTTTCCCTTAAAATTGACAATTTGGGGGTGGCGCAGCAGTCTTATTATTTTTTTTAATGGACCCAAATTATCTTAAATGGTTATTCAATCGGATTTTGCTATATTATTTAATGTAGAAGCATAAAAATTCCAATTAAAGAACATTTCAAATTTGTTAATGAGATCGAAAAATATAATTAGTTAGACATCATTTTAAACATTAAAATTAAATATGATTCGAATTTTTTTGTTAGTTGTATGGGTATTTTATATGCTGTATTAGATTTGATATCTCCCTCTATATATTCAAATAAAACCTTTGTTTGCCTTTTTTGTTTGATTCGCTTTCATATAAATGGAATTACTCATATTTTTATTTTACATATAAAATTGTACTTGTTGGTTGCCTGGTTGTTGTCTCTTTAATTATTAATCAGCGCACTCGTCTTCTGTATATACAGATTCTTGAATCGTGCAGCGTTGAAAACTGAAAACGACAGGCAATCCGACGGCTCATACCCAAAATCTTGGAGCCTTTGCACGGTGGAGGAAGTGGAAGACCTCAAAACGGTCATGAAAATCCTTCCACTATGGTCAACAGGCATTCTCTTGAGCATCACCATCGCCATAGTCAACAGCCTGGCAACCGTCCAAGCCCTAACCATGGATAGGAAACTGGGGTCCATCAAAATCCCAGCTGGGACTTTCCTAGTCTTCAGCCTCATGTCCAGTGCTGCGTCAATCTTCGTCATCGACCGGTTTCTCCTCCCAACGTGTCGAAAACTCATCGGTCGCCCCATAACACTCCTCCAAAAAATAGGAATAGGGCATGTCGTCAACGCCGTTGGGATGGTAGGGTCCGCCCTAATTGAAGCGCGGCGGCTCCACCTGGCCCGATCGGAGGGGCTAACCCATCAGCCCGGTTCAGTTGTGTCCATGTCGGCCTTGTGGCTAGTGGTGAACCTAGCCATTTTAGGGTTCGGTGAGGGGTTTCATTTTCCGGGACAAGTTGCATTGTACTACCAAGACTTCCCTGAATCATTGAAAAGCACGTCGACGGCTATGATATCGCTCTTGATCGGATTAGGGTATTATCTTAGCGCGGCGGTGATGGATTTTGTTGACCGGACGACCGGTTGGCTGCCTGATAACATAAACGAGGGGAGAGTGGACAATGTGTTTTGGTTGTGTGCAGTGATTGGTGTGATGAATTTCGGGTACTATTTGGTTTGTGCTTGGATGTACAAGTACCAACGAGACCAAAATGCTGCTCATGATGGTGATCAGTAACCTTCTCAAACTGGTCTCTAGTTAAGTTTCTAGCTAATTAAGTTTGATAAATCACCACACAGAAAAAAGAAAAAAGAAAAAAAAGAAGATAGATAGATGAATAATGCAATTTATAAGTAGTACATATGGATGCGCTTTGGAGGTAGTTCTTCATATTGGCCTCCTTTCTTTTCTCTGATCTTCTCTCTCTTGTTTTTTAACTTGAAAGCCTTTCAATTGTAACCGTGTACGACTATTTCTATAGCCAGTGTGATGGTTTTCTGACTACTTCTGGTTTTAAACATATTCAGTCATTAGTGCTGGCTTAATAATTAATTATTATGCATGTTTCTTCCTTTCCCCTAATAAACTAATTGGTTCATTCTAAAACAAAAACTAGCTAATTAATTGATTAGAATTATGAAACAAGAAAATATGACATGTTCGAACTTTCTTCTGAATATGTCACAACATACTACCTAATAAACACTATGCGTACCCATAAAAAGGTGAAGCATTTATTTTTTTTAAGCTAAATCCTAAACAAGTTGGACTTAAATGTTACGTAGATTAAGAATATAAATTATGCATCAAAATTCTAGTTACATGTTTAATTAGATAATCAATTTTTATAACGAAGCTCCAGAAAAAAAAAAAAAAAAAAAAACAGTAATACTTTGTTCGAAATCTTTTAAAATGATGTTTATTTTTAATTCTTTCTAATCACAAATTCACAATTGACGTAGCCATAGAGGAGTCCACAACACTAGCAAAAAAGCAAATAAGTAAGAACCTGAATAAGTGCATAATCTGAAGGCAAATATTTTGGCCAAAACTGTAAAATGACATAAAAATGCATAAACAATTCTTAACAGTTTAAAAAGACTTTAACATGAGCTGAACGTTTAGGCCCCTCAAAATGCAAACATATATGGCTTTCCATATTCCATAGATGAGAACATGGAATAAAATGATACCAAGTTTTCCTCAAACAGTCAATATTTACTTGGTGAATTTCCTATTAATGGAATTAAACACGTCTTGGTTAGTCTTAATCAGCTCAAAAATGCATCTATCTCCTGGTGACAGAGAGTTCTCCTTTGCAAATGCAGACCATCCACCTGAGAGCATATAAGTAGCAGCTGGTGGATAGGCCAATAACTTGACAGGCCAAGACCTCTCCCTAACCTGCAGAAGAGTGTCAGTGTGCGATTTTTCCCTCAAATAACTCCTCTCGAAATTAACCGGCAGATACTGCAGATATGTCAAGAAGATCGAAAGGCATTTGTACAAAGATTTTGTTAATCAATAACGGATTCATGTACTAATTAAAGGCAAAATGAATTTGTACCTATAGGTTTTTTTTTTTTGAACAATAGTTATTTATACGTACCAATGCATTCCTTCCCAGTTGGCCTTGTGCAAAATATATTTTGAAATAGGGAATTTTCGAACAGAATTTGCTGCTGGCGGCTTTGGAAGCTCTCCAAACCCGGCATGAACATGAAGGCTTCTCAATGGCTTGGCCTCTAGAACTATTCTCACCAGCTGAAAACCGTGCATAAGTAACTAATTTACTACACCAATGACCATCATTGTTATGAATAAATTTTTATGGACAAAAAAATGTTCCTAATTACCTAGGGGCTGGTGCCTTAACAATGGAAACTTTAAATAAGATGCCATTGCCATGTATTAGCTCAAAGGTGCATATGTCGCCTTCTTCCAAACTATTGTCGTGTGCAAATGCATTCCATCCATGACAGAACTCTGCTTCGAATTTGTTGAATGATCTGTCTCTTACTCGGTATAGGACTGGCCAACATCTACCATCTGAAACCTCAAGTATAGTATCAACTTCCTTCTTATTAATGTATGTCTTTGCCAAGTTGCATGGGATATGCTTCGGCGAAATGAAAAAGGGAAAGAATCAAAACTGAAACCTTTGCAAGCAAAGGAGAATGAAATAAACAACTTAATTAGACTGGAAACTTAGAAAACTGCGCTTATAAGGTACAGATGAAGCGGGCAAAGCGACAGTGAAGAATGGGTTTTCAGATCGAAAACTGCTAGCTCTAGCTTTCTTGTCGACAGTGTTACGAGGTTCTATTTACTTGAAATTAGGCGTCCCCTTGGCCCTGCGTCAAATGTTGCAGATATAAGTAAAAGAGGAATGATCATACAACTAAAATTCTAAAATATCTAGATTTCATGTTTACCTGGTAACAAGGTGGAATTCACTATTCGATTTTCACAGAAAATGGCAACTTCAAATAAGATCCGAATTCTCTTAGTCAGAACAAAGACACAAACATCACCGACTTTGAAATTGTTGTCCCGAGCAAACTCCCTCCGACCAGTCTCAAATTAAGCTCTTGGATAATTACCATTATAAACTCCAAACTTCACTGACCAAGTCCTTTTATGATCCGCTGATTTAAGAATCACTTCAGCACCCTTACTCAGATACTTTCTCGCGAAGAGACATGGGAAATTGTTAAGTAGAAACAAAAGCAAATTAAAACAAAAAGAATAGGAAAAAGAATTAGGAAAAGGAAAAGGAAGATTAATAATGAGACCGTTATGAGAAAAATGAACACAAAAGATCATCTTACCATTAAACATTTGGCTTGGACAAAGGACGGTTGCATGACAACCATAAAAAAAAGGGTGTTTAGATTTGAAACTACTAGCTCTTTTAAGTGCTTGAGCCTTTTCTTTTTCAGTCAAACGCTTTCTCCTTATAATAACATCCTCAGATTCCCTCCATTTTAGTGGACTAATATTAATGGCTTTCTCTCCACCATTTTCTGATTTATCAGGAGAAACATCAAACATCACTTCAAAAACCAAAAGCATTTCAGATATATACATCTTTTTTCTTCTTTTTTTTTAGCCCATTAACAAAACTAACCACGATTTATATATATATATATATAATTTCAGATTAAGTTAGACAGTCAATGAGTAACTTTTGGTCTAGGGTGAGGTTCGTTCATGTAGCTTTGAGTTTGACCAAGAGGACTGGGTCTCCTTCTCTTGTGGGGCCCAGAGAACTATGATGCTGATCAACGTCATGGTTCTCATGAAAACGTTACTTGGAATTAGAGGAATGATGATTGTATTCTATCTCTGGTCTGAGTCAAATATCAAAACACCGAATTAAAAATTCCCTTCAAATGCAAAAACTAACAAATTCCCACGAACTAGAGTACAATAATCTCTAAACTCTTTCCAACCCTTGTCCATCCACAGCTTCCCGTCATCGCTTTTTGTCAGTCCTACCTCCCATCTCAATGAACCACAATATGGAAGCTTAAGAAATAGGTGATTTGGTAAAGTGCCTGGCCTGCGTAATTTGCTCACAATTCTTCTTGGAATTTGCTGCACATTGCAAGAATACAAAAGTATTATTCTGAAAGAGTGTCATGTATATGTTAAAATTTGTGAAGAAAATATTATATATATATATATATGTGCGCGCGCTTAAAAGCGTGTGTTAGGACAAAATATTATGTTGAAAACTATAATTACTCAAGATCATTTATATCAAATCATCGATATAATTAATGAGATGTGAAAGCCAACTTAAATCCATAGATAAAATATGATATGGGTGACAACAAAATAGCATATTGACTTGGGGACTACAACCCCTTATATAACTGCTAACCCTAACAGTTATTTTTAATTACCAATTTAGCCTATTATAAAATAAATAATTATATTTTGGTCACTACACATAGGAGGCTCACACTTAATAATGCATTAAAAGTGCAAAACATATATTGATTACTTTAATTAGGCTTACCTTATCTGATAGTCTTTAATACACATTTATTTAATATATTAGCCCATATATATTGGATTTATTTTAACAATCTTCCACTCAAGCTATATATAAAACTTTATAAATGTGAATTATTCCTTATGACCTCATGAATTTTGCTATCAAAACCTTATGCATCTGAACAACCTTGTCCATTAGCCATATCAATATAGGACCAAAGTGATCTCTGTTACATTTGTCGTAACTAGACCAATTAATGATCATATATACTAATACAACTAATGACAAAGATCAAGCATAGATGTATAGCATGAAATTCATGCAATGATATCTTAACATGGCTATTTTCAATTGGTCCACCTTAAAACCTTAGTGAGATCAAACCATACCAAAACTAGAGTGTAAATAAACCAAAAACTTTTTTTTGCAGAAAATAACCTCAAAATATGCATAAACTGAAATAATTGAAAATATCTATATTAGAAAAGCATCTAAAATTACAAACTCTCACTAACACTAAATATCCTGAAATGATATCACACCAAACAAGCAATGTGCTCATGAAATATTTTAGGTGGCAATCCCTTAGTAAGCGAATTTGCAATCACGAAGTTTGAACCGATGTGCTCTACAGACAACTGTCCACTTTGAACTCTTTATTTCACAACCAAGAACTTAATATTTATATGCTTTGACTTCGTCGAGCTCCTGTGGTCGTTGAAATATAGAACTGTCAACTTATTGTCACAAAATAACTTGAGTGGTCTTTTAATACTTTCCACTATGTATAGCCCTGTGACAAAATTTTACAACCATATTCCATGATTGGACGCCTCATAACATGTTATGAACTCTGCCTCTATGGTAGATGATACTATAAGAGACTGTTTAACACTTCCAAGAGACAGCACCTCCAGCCAAAAAGTAGACATAGCTTGATGTAAATTTCATACTATCTTGGCATCCAGTATAATCAGAGTCAGTATACCTAATGATCTCAAGCTATTCTGACCTCCGATACGTAAGCATGTAGTTCTTTGTTATCTATAAAACCTCAAAACTCATTTGGCTGCATCCAGTTATCCTTTCCATGATTGCTTAGGTATCTACCCAATATCCCTGTAACGTACGCAATATCCAAACGCGTACAAACCTGAGCATATATTAGATTCCCTACTACTGACGCATAAGGAATCTTCTACATTTCTTGAATCTCAAAATCATTCTTAGGGGACTGATTAAGACTAAACTTGTCTCTCTTAGCCATAGGCGTATCACCTGGTTTGCAATCTTGCATGCCATATCTCTTGAGAACCTTTTCAATATAGCCTTTTTATGATAATCCAAAAATACCCCGAGAGCAATCCCGGTGTATCTCAATGCCTAACATAAAAGAGGCATCACCATGATCTTTCATCTCAAATTTCTTTCATAAAAATTTCTTAGTTTTGTGCAATAAACCTATATTGTTGCTGGTAAGCAAAATGTCATTTATATTGCATTAGAAATTATTACGTAGCAAATTGATCTCAACATAGTTGCTTATATATATTACAAAATTGTATAGGGGTAATCGATGGTACACACGTACTTTTATACCAATAGGTGTCAAGAAGGATGAGTTTTGGAGTTGCAAGAATGTGTACTCGCAGAACATATTGGTAGCATGTTCATTTGACATGAAATTCACATACATGTTGTTTCGATGGGAGGGATTTGTGCATGATTCTCTTGTGTTGGAAGATGTAATATATCACCGTGGGTTTCCAATACCTCGGATCGATTAGTTTTTTAAAATATTTATTTAAAGTTCCCTACCTAACATTTATTTGTGCATACTACATTATGAACCTCTGTATTGTAACGAAATACTACTTGGCAGACTCAGGGTACATGAACAAGAGTTATATGCTTTCTCCATATTGTGGAACTACATATTTTCTATAGGGGTATAACAAATATCAGTTGGGTTTTAACTTGTCTCAGGAGTTCTTTAATTACATACACTCATCGCTTAGGAACTGCATGGAGCGAGGCCTCCGGTGTGTGGAAGACCCGATTTAGAATTTTAAAGAACATGACATGGATAAACAAGTCATGATCCCAATAGCATGTATTGTTGCCCATAATTTCATTAAGATCTGTACCAAAGCAAAGTAGCTGGTGGGGAATGAGATGGGGGAAAGACGATCATATGCGACGGAGGTCAACTCTCTTTTGTAAGATTTCTTTGGTGATGGTATCCTAGTGTTGGCAATAGAAAGGGGACATAGAATTTGATGATGATGGTGTTGATGGCATCGGCAATGAAATCTAGAAGACGTGGTCCGTATTGCCAATCTAGTTAGTCGGAATAGTATGATGCGATACATAGATGAAATGGCTTGGATAATGTGGGAAAATCATCATAATGATTGAATTAAAAAGTATTTTATGAAACTTTTTGAAATTTTTGTTGTCATATATTATGGTACTTTGTGCAACTTGCTTGTATGAAACCATACATGCAATTTTTATATTTTTGTGATGTATTGTTTTACATTTATGTTTTTTGAAGATTGTTTATGTCGTCAAAATTTTAAAATTACTACAATATAAAGCTCTTATATATTACAGATAATTCGTATTGTGTTTTAAATAATTGTTTCTTTTATCATTGTTGTTGTTATAAAGGGAAAAAAATGACAGCAAATATCCCTGTAATTCTTTCCTCTTTTTTTTTTTGTTTTTGATGTAAAGACACATCATGTATTATTATTTTTATCATTTTATTTATTTGCATTAGGGCTGAGTGAGAGATAAAAGGCTGAGTTTTTTATTCGAGGGAGGGCGCAAGTTGATGTGTATTAAGGGGGCTTACACAACCTTTTTTTTTTTTTTTTGAAAAAACCGTCGTAAAAGCCGGTATTTTAGAGTTTTGAATTTGGCACCTTATACGGCTATTTCTCCAAGAAACCATTGTGTAAGCCTTAGTGAAACAACATCGTTTACAATCTATACGACAATATATATTGTATTTATAATTTATTATTAATTATTACTATTAATTATTATTATTATTATTATTGTTGTTGTTGTTGTTATTATTATTATTATTATTATTATTATTATATTACTATAGTTTAATATTAATATTATACATTTACATTTGTACTATTATATATTTCTATTATCAAATAATTATTTTATATTAATATGATAATTATATCTATATTATATAATACTATACTAACCATAATATATTATTAACTTTCAAAAATAATAATAATATTTATTATTGTAAATTATTATTATTACTAATTATTATTATTTTGATATTACTACAATTTAATTATTAATATTAAACCATGAACATTATTGTTAATTCTATAATGTATTATTAAGAATTATAAATTAAGAACATTAATGATATATTATGTTAAGAGAATTATTAATATAATATAATAATATAGTATAAAGATCTCGAAGCCTTGCACCAAGGTTTCCACAAGAAACCATCATATGAGCTCCATGAAACAACACCGTTTTGTCCAAGTTGTATTAATTTTTATTATTGTAAATTAATATTATAAATAATAATTATTATTTTAATATTAGTATAATTTAATTATCAATATTAAACCATGAACATTATTGTTAATATTATAATATATTATTAAAAATTATAAATTAAGAGTATTAATTATATATTATATTACGAGAATTATTAACATGATATAATAATATAGTATAAATATTTTGTGTAAGCTTTGCCCCAATGCCAGGAATGACTCGAGCTCTCCTGAGAAAACAGTGGGCACGCACGGCCATGCCAAAGATGCCCCTGATCGCGCGAATTTCAACCCATGGCCTATGAGATCCCATACCTCGTGGTCGCGCTAAATTGGTGCTCGCGGCCATACATACCTCTTTTAGTTTATGCAACGGTTTTTTTAAAAAAAAAACATGTATGCTTAAGATCATACGATGGTTTTAATAGAAAACCGTCGTATAAAATTGGTCAAATTTCTCCAATAAATTGACCGATTTTGAGATCATAACCTTATCTGCCCAAAGTGACCAACCTGTATAACTA
The DNA here is from genome assembly GCA_025403435.1 of Artocarpus heterophyllus. NCBI lineage: Eukaryota > Viridiplantae > Streptophyta > Magnoliopsida > Rosales > Moraceae > Artocarpus > Artocarpus heterophyllus. The sequence continues at coordinate 13,333,211 of CM046353.1, forward strand.
TTGACGAAGGTCCTCTAGCTAGGTTCATTAAGTCTTGTGAGACGCTTCCATCTTGTGATGTGGAGTACTTGGCATATATGTGTGTTTTAATCCACTCTTGAAAGATCCAGTTGTATTCATCTTCCAACCACTTCTCATTTATTGCTCTTTTTGGGTTCACATTTTTTAATTCCTTCATGTGAACCTCAATGAAAGGCTTTACTTCATGAACATTGTGCAAGACACAAAGATAAGTTTGCACCCATTCCTCTCGATTTACCATTGACGGATTGCTAGTAGATAGTCCTTTAGGCTCAATGTTTATTTTTTTTTGGCATCCTTATTGGTTCCACATTAGACAAGTACTTAGGATAAAATTCAACTAATTCCTCTGCTATGTAACTTTCCATGATGCATCCTTTTGGCCTATTTAGATTCTTCACATAACCCTTCAAAACCTTCATATATCTTTCAAAATGGTACATCTATCTTAAATATACTGGTCCACATAACTTAACTTTATGAACTAAGTGAATCGTTAGATAAACCATGATGTCAAAAAATGATGGTATAAAATATTTCTCAAGCATGCACAAGGTTTGCACCAACTTCGATTGTAGTGAATCTAGCATTTGTGGATCAATGATCTTGGAGCATATTGAATTAAAAAACGAGCATAACTTGGTGATTGCAAATCTTGCATCCTTTGCTAGAACCTCATGTAGTGCAAACGCTAGTAATTGTTGCATCAACACATGACAATGATGTGATTTCATGCCATAAGTTTCAAACCTTCGTTGACACCAACTTTTTAAAGTTTGAAGAATATCCGTCTGGCACTTTCAACAAAGCAAGCCATTTATAAAGCTTCTCTGCTCTCCTCTTGATAATGTGTACTTCATCGAAGATAAGTAAGTGTGGTTACCTCTTTTCTTGGGAAACAAATTAGGCCTAATCTTCATCTCCATAAGATCCAACTGTGCTTTTTCACCATCTTTAGACTCACCTGGAATGTCAAGCAATGTGCTGACTATTGATTTATAAATGTTTTTCTCAATATGCATAACATTCAAGCAATGACGAACGAAAAGTGTCTTCCAAAACAAAAGTTCATAGAAGATTGGTTTCTTCTTCTAAGGTCTATCTATCTCTAGTTTATCCTTACTTCGCTTTCTTTTCCTAGGTACTACTTCCACATTCTTTACCATTGCAAATACTTGTTCACCAGTCAAAGGCCGAGAAAGGTCTTTTTCTTTAGTGTTACCAGCAAAAGCTTTCCTTTGTTTGTGGTAACGATGACAATGATTTCTTGGCAACTATCTTCTCTGGCCAAAAAAATGTTTTCTTACCATTTGTTAACCGTTTGTAAGATGTTTTACACATATAAATAAGACAACCAATAAAACTCTTCACTAAATAACTAGATAAATTGTCATATAAAAGAAAGTTGTTAATTGTCCATATCAACATTGCATGGAGTGCGAATGTCTCTTCTCGGTAAGCATCTCTAATTTCAATTCTATTTTCCCACATCTTCTTTAGCTCATCAATTAACGGTGCAAAGTACACATCAATGTCATTCCCCAGTTGGTGAGAACCCAAAATCAATAGAGTCAATATTAAGAACTTTTGCTTTATGCATATCTTTGGAGAGAAATTGTAGGTAACAAGTATTACAGGCTAAGTGCTATGCCTACTACTCATGTTGCCATACGGGTTCATTCCATTCATCGATAAAGCAAAATTATTTCTTGGATCTGCACTAAACTCAGGATGATGAGTGTAACACCCACCTATTTTATGTAACAGATTATGCTAAGCTAGTAATGATGTTAAGTAATTTTATTAATGATTTATGATTTTATGTTACTAACTATTTATTTTAAGTTTTGTGACAGGTGACGATCGCGTGGAATTGATGTGCTCAAGTGTTCATGTTAATTTCAATGTATGTTTATTTATTATGCAGTGATATCTTGAATGCTATGATGTATAATATTTTAAGGACAATTCGGCAGGCCGGACTTTCAAGTTCGGTAGGCCGAAAAGTCTTCCAAGAATCGACAGGTCGATGGAAACCATCGGTAGGCCGAACTTTGTGAAATCGACAGGCCAATGACAGTTGACGAGCAGTCAGCAGAAATCTCTCTAAATTTATGGTTGAGATAATTAAGTTGATTAGGTGATTTAATGTGATTAATTGGTATAATTATGGATTAATTTTTTCATTTAAGGAAAGGAAACGTTTGACTTTGCATTGATTGGTATTGATTGATATGGTTTCCTCTTTTAAAATCGGTAAAGTATGGTAAGTTTATCTAAATGATTTGACTTCCTCAATTTCCTCTCCTTTCTCCACGAAAATTTAGTCCAGATAGTCAGAAAATTTATGACATAATGGAGAGCATTGAAATTTTTTTTTTATGTTATTGCTCTCTCTCTCTCTCTTCCTCTCACGTCTTCTCTCTCTCTCATTCTGAGACGTTTCTTTTATTCATCTCTTCTTCTTTTCTTCTCCACATTTTCTATTCCTCCTTTCTCTCAAAAATTCTCTGCAAATAATTGAAAGAAAAATTGAAATTTTATTGGTTGAATTTGAAGAAATTTGAGAAGAATCATTTGAGGTAAGAGTTCATTCTCGTTTCAATGAAATTCTTCTTGACATCAGACTGCTATATCTTCCTCTACAAAATTCTGTTTGCTCTGAATTTTTAATATGTTATTCATGTATGAGTTTTGTGATGTTTCTCCAAGTTTCACCTTAATTGGATTTTTCTATGATAAATTATGAATTTTCTATCCTCTACCACTCATAGTAAAATATTATTGTTTGGTTATGCTGCATGAAAATGTGATTTTTGTTCAAGGGGTAAATGTGCTTTGTTTGCTACAAAATTTGGGAAGAATGTTCAGTATATGTTATGTTATGGACTGCAAAGTTTCGTAATGCTTTGATGAGTGAATTATGTGTTATGAAATTTCTATTGAGATTAGGTCAAGAAATTATTTTAACAATGTTAATTTTGGACTTTTGTTTTATGTGACGTTTTATATGTTTAAATGATTTTATTAATGATGAAATAATTTTATGATATTGAAATATATGTTAGTAAGATGTTAGTATGAATTTTAAAATTAAAATATGTGTTTTAATTGTTAGAAAATATTTTCAAAAGATTACTTACTGCCTGTCAAACCTAAGTTAGTTTTATTACTGACTTTCAAATGTGTGTTTTGACCTATTTTGATTTTTGTTGAAGCCAATTTTTGGATATGTTAGGGTTCTATATGTCTACTGTATATGTTAATTTTTGTAGATTTTTCTATGATGTTAAAATGTGTTAACGGGACCTAAGAATAAAGTTGTTCACTGCCTTACTATTGCTGGCAGATTTCATGTTTGAAATGTATGGTTTGTTTTTAGATACTTAATGTAATTTTTATGGCTAAAGAAAAATCATGATAATATGTTTATGTATTAACTTTACCCCTGTCAAGTATGGTGCCTGAAGTATGTGTGAATGTTAAGTTTTTAAGTCTTGAACCCATATAGGTCAGTGAAGTGTATGTGATGATGATTTTATGTTTTTGATGATTATGGTTATGGATGCATGTTATGAATTATGTTTGTAAGAGATGAATGTATGTGCGATGTTATATGAATGGATGTTTTATTCTATGATAATAAGTATTAATTTTATTTTGTATCTTTAAATGAATAAATGGCATGAACACACAAAGGAACGAACACATCGAGACCGCGGCGTCGTCACCAATACATATAAGGTTAAGTAAGCTAGCTTTTAAGATAAGTACATTCTCACCTGCAACATGATATGTTATAAAGATTTGAAAACATGTTCTTGATGATATCTATGATGGATTTTATGATGGTTTCATTTAAAGTTATGCATGTTTGATTATGGCAAATTTCAAAGCATGAAAGTTATATATATATGTATGACCTAATAAGTGTTGCACACCAATGTTATGATATGATATGTTATGATGTCATGCTTGGTTTAGGATTAGCTACCCTTCTCCTCTCATGACGGCGCGCCTACAATGATGATTATGGTGCAACACTTGGGCCCATAAGATAAACTTGAATAAGTTTTAATATGGTCAATGTAGTGAAAGATATGTTTCTATGAAAATGTGCTTAATGCACTATTATGATATGAGGATGATGATGATGATGATGATGTTTATGAAATATTTTTAAATTATGAGAATTATATGTACTTACTAAGCTTTAGCTTATTCAAGTTTATATCATGTTGCAGATAAGGGTAAGAAAGTTATGGATTAGGTGGGGGACATGAGAAGGCGTGTGAGCATAAGAAAGATGAATTGTAACCGGAAGAACACCAATGAAGCAAGTTTTACGATTTAAGCTATGGTTTAATTATTTGAACATATTTTTATGATGTGTTTTAAAGAATACAAGAACTTTGTTTTAATATTTTATTTTATCATTTTAAGAATTTGATCTTCCACATTTTGAAAAGTTGAATTTGTCTTAAAATTAAGTTTTCTAAAAGTTTTTGGCTCTGTCGGCCTGCCGATCATCATTGGTCGGCATGCCGATGTAAGAAAGTTCGGCCTATCGATCTCATTTTCGGCCTATCGAACTTTGAAAGTTTTTAAACCCTATTTTACAGAGCCTCTGTTGGCCTATCGGTGGATGATTTTTGGCTGCCGACCATGTTCGACCTGCCGAAGTCTCCAGTTCTTCCTGCCGAACTGTGGGAGCAAATAGTTTTAAATGATGTGATGTTTCATAAGTTATGATTTTACTATTTGGTATATTTACTTTATTAAAGAATGTTTATGATCAATTTAATATTCAATTGTGTTATTAATAGTATGGACTAAATTATTGAAGGTTGTAAAAAAAAATGTATGTATGGATCCTTGTTACGATTTCTTTAACTACGTTTACAATTAAAGGTCCAAATAAGTATGTAATGTATGAATGTAACAACATCAGTGACGTTCGTAAGGGGGGCGTTACAGGCTTTGGTTTTAGAGAGAATTTTCATTTACAATTCATATCGCCACACGTCAATCCAAGTCCTCCAAGTAAGTATGTTTTAAAAGTTAGATGTTTTGATGCAAGTATAAGGATAAGAATGAGGTTTAGTTGTTCAACGATTAATGTTCAAGTAGTGAAAACCTATCTCATAAATTAGAAGATTATTCATAAGTTCCTAAATCTTTTAAGAAATTGATAATGGATGGCTACAAAAGGATGCAAACTCGCACCCAGACCAACGAAAGGCTTATGACAATGATCTCTGAGCTGCAGAGGCAACTTGAGGATCAAAGAAGAGAAATCGCAAAATTAAGGGCTAATGGCCAGAATGACGACCGTCGAGGCAATGACGAGCCTCCTCCTCCTCCTCCTCAGCCATAAGTCAATGAAGTCCTAGCACCCGCTGTTGAACCAAGAGCGACCTATCAGGAACCTCTTCTAGTCAGATGGAAGAGGGTTAAGCCAACAGACTTTGAGGGTTCAAAGGATCTGTTAGTCACACAAGGATGGTTGAAGACGATTGAGGCCACCTTAAGACTCATGGGCTTTATAGACAATGAAAAGGTCCTCTGTGCCTCGTATTGCCTCACCATGGAGGCTAAAATTTGGTGGGATAGCATCGAACAGAGTCCGAATGTTGAAGAAATGACATGGGATGACTTCCTTCATGAGTTTAACATGAAGTTTTTCCACATGAACATCACAAGGAAGCATTATGAGGAGTTTGAGAGCTTGCGCCAGGGGGATATGTCAGTTATTGATGTGGTGACAAAGTTTGATTAGCTAGCTCGCTTTTGCCCAAGGATGGTTAATAATGAAAATGAAAGAGTCAGAAGGCTGATCAAGGTCCTCAGGCCTAAAATTGTTGTTATCGTTGAGGGCCCAACGTGTTGAGTTTCATTTATCAAAGCTAAAAAGGAACCAGCCTCAGTCGGGCCAGCAAGCTAATAATGCAAACAACCAGAATCGCCCTCCACACAGGAACAATAACAACAACAACAACAACAACAACATCAACAATAACATCAACAATAACAACCAAAACTGGAGGAACAACAAGAGGAAGGGCAATCCTTAAAACTAGTAGGGCCAAGACAACAAGAGGCATAATGATGGTCAACACAATAACAATAGCAGGCGGTTTCAACCATGTGTCAAATGTGGAAAGAAACATCCAGGGGAATGCCGCTTAGGGACAAACCAATGTTTTATTTGTGGGCGTGAAGATCATTTTGTCAAGAACTGCCCCAAACTGATGAATACCAATGCCTCTCAGAGAGCTCCTCCTCAAGCCCAGCTCCATTAGATGCAAGTTTCCCTTGAGGGGCCACTTATCAGTAAAGGGAAACTTGAAGCCCCACTTACGAATGCCCGTATCTATGCCATGACGAAGGAACAAGTGGCTGCTGAAGCCTCAAATGTGGTCACAGGTTAGATAACAAGTTTATCTAATGATGCTTATGTTCTCTTTGATACGGATGCCACACATTCTTTTATATCCACGTCATTTGTTAAAAAGTTAGAGGTTCGTTTAGAGCTTATGAGACAGGGATTCACTACGACACTACCCTCTAGGGAAGTGATATTATCTACGCACTGTCTGCGTACAGTACCCCTATGGATTTTTGATAGGGAACTTTTCGTCGACCTCATTGTGATCGACATGCATGACTATGATATGATTCTTGGGATGGATTTCCTAAGCAAGTAAAATGCTTCCATTGAATGTCAGAAACGAAAAGTGATCTTCCATCCAGAAGGTGATCAAAAGTTCAATTATGTTGGCGAGTCCAGAAAGAAACCCAGCATGTTTTTATCTGCAATGAAAGCAAGAAAGTTATTAGCAAGTGGTTGCATAGGCTATCTGGCGAACATTGTAGACAAAAGCCAAGAAGAAAAGATAAGAATTGAAGATGCGTCTGTAGTTCATGAATATGCAGAAGTGTTTCCTGATGATCTGACAAGTCTACCGCCTGAAAGAGAAGTTGAATTCAAGATTGAGCTCGCACCAGGCACCGATCCAATCTCAAAAGCACCGTACAGAATGCCCCTGTAGAGTTAAAGGAGCTTCACACGCAATTAAAAGAACTACTTGACAAAGGCTTCATCAGGCCGAGTCACTCACCATGGGGAGCTCCAGTTCTATTTGTTAAAAAGAAAGATGGCTTTATGAGACTCTGCATCGAATACAAAGAGGTAAACAAGGTGATAATCAAGAACAAGTATATGTTGCGTCGAATCGATGATTTGTTTGATCAGCTCAAGGGTGCATCTGTGTTTTCAAAGATTGATCTACGGTCAGGTTATCACTAGCTGAAGGTTAAAGAAGGAGATATCCCTAAAACTGCCTTCAAGTCGAGGTATGGTCATTATGAATTTGTGGTTATGCCTTTCGGTCTGACTAATGCACTTGCGGCCTTTATGGATTTGATGAATTGGGTATTCAAGGATTTTCTTGATAAATTTGTTGTTGTGTTTATCGATGATATTCTTGTCTATTCAAAGAGTCAAGAAGAACATGAGGAGCATTTAAGGATTGTTCTGGAGACTTTGAGAAGACACCAGTTATACGCAAAATTTTCCAAGTGCGAGTTCTGGCTTGATAGAGTATCTTTCTTGGGGCATGTTATATCAAAGGCAGGGATAATGGTTGACCCTGCTAAAGTAGAGGCTGTTCTTAGCTGAAAGCAACCGACAAATGCAAGTGCAATAAGGAGCTTATTGGGACTAGCAGGATATTGTCAGAGATTCGTAGAAGACTTCTCCAAGATAGCAGCCCCACTCACGAATCTGACTCGCAAGGGAAAGAAGTATGAATGGACAGAAGCATGCGAGAAGAGTTTCCAAGAACTGAAGAAGAGGCTAACGACAGCTCTAGTATTGGCGATTTCGGAAGGAAATGATGGATTCTTAATTTATAGTGATGCATCCAAGATGGGCCTCGGAGTTGTTTTAATGCAAAATGAAAGGGTGATTGCCTATGCGTCAAGACAACTAAAGGATTACAAAAAGAACTATCCCACTCATGACCTCGAGTTAGCAGCAGTCGTTTTTACATTGAAGATATAGAGACACTATTTATATGGGGTCCAATGCAAGATCTTCACTGATCATCAAAGTCTGAAGTACTTCTTCATGCAAAGAGACTTGAACTTGAGACAACGAAGATGGCTAGAGTTGGTATAGGATTACGATTGTGAAATCCATTATCATCCTGGAAAAGCTAACCGAGTGGCTGATGCTTTAAGTAGGAAGTTAGTTGTCACGTTGATGTCAATGCAAGCAATGCCTCTACCTTTAAGAAAGGAAATTCTAGACTTTGGTTTGGAACTTATAGCAGGTCAGCTCTCAACACTCACTCTTGCTCCAACGATGTATGATGAAATTTGAAGAAAACAAGATGAAGATGTAAGTCTTGTAAGGATTAAGTAGGAAATGAAAAAAGAAAAATGTCAAGAGTTTCGTATTGCAGATGACGAAACTTTATACCTCAAGGACTGCTTATGTGTTCCCAATGTTGATAGCTTAAGGGAAAAGATCTTGGCGGAAATTCATGACACTTCTTACTCTATTCATCCAGGTGCAACAAAGATGTATCATGATCTAAGGGGTAACTTCTAGTGGTTTGGAATGAAACGTGCTGTTGCTTTGTATATGAAGAAATGTTTGACATGTCAGCAAGTCAAAGCTGAACACCAGAGACTTGGTGGTGAATTGCAGTCTATCCAGATACTTGAATGAAAATGGAAGGATATAGCAATGGATTTCATTACCGGTTTGTTTAGAACTATGAACGGTTATGATGCAATTTGGGTAGTTGTGGATCGACTGACTAAGACGGCGCGTTTCATTCCCATCAAGATCACATACTCTATGAAACGGTTAGCAGAACTCTATGCCAAGGAGATTGTACAACTTCATGGGATTCCTAAGTCAATCATCTCAGATCGTGATGGTAGGTTCACATCTAAGTTTTGAAGAGTGTACAGACTACTATGGGAACCAGGCTACATTTCAGTACAGCTTTTCATCCTCAGTCAGACAGCCAAACGGAGAAGAAAAACTTGATTTTAGAAGATATGTTACAGGCTTGTTCTCTCAATTTTAAGACCAGCTGGTGTAAAATGTTGCCATTAACAGAGTTTGCTTACAACAACAGCTACCAGGCGACAATTGAGATGGCACCATATGAAGCTCTGTATGGGCAAAAATGCAGGTCGCCTATATGTTGGCACAAAGCTGGTGAGAAGAAGTTGATAGAAAGCGTCAATGCTAAAAGAACTAATTTTGTTATCGAAACTTCTGAGATGATAAAGTTGATAAGAAGAAGAATAGAGACCGCTCAAAGCCGTCAGAAGAGTTATGCTGACAAGAGAAGAAGACCTTTAAGTTGCACCGATTAAAGGAGTTATGAGGTTTGGGAAGAAAGGCAAGTTAAGCCCAAGATTTATTGGTCCTTATGAAATCATGAAGAGGATAGGCAAGGTGGCTTATCAGCTGAAGTTGCCTTCAGAAATGTCAGCAATGCACGATGTGTTTCATGTCTCTATGCTCAAGAAGTATGTCCTGAACCCTACGCATGTGATTGAGCCACAAGTGATCGAGATACGAGAAGACTTGAGTTACGAAGAAAAGCTAGTAGAGATACTCGATCGAAAAACCAAGACCTTGAGGAATAAAGAAATTCCATTGGTCAAGATGTAATGGTGAAATCATCAAGTAGAAGAAGCTACATGGGAACAAGAAGATGACATGAGATCTAAGTATCTGCAATTATTCTGAGTTTCGAGGATGAAACTTTTATAAGGTGGGGAGAATTGTAACACCCACCTATTTTTATGTAACGGATTATGCTAAGCTAGTAACGACGTTAAGTAATTTTATTAATGATTTATGATTTTATGTTACTAACTATTTATTTTAAGTTTTATGACAGGTGACAATCGCGTGGAATTGATGTGCTCAAGTGTTCATGTTAATTTCAATGTATGCTTATTTATGATGCAATGATATCTCGAATGCTATGATGTATAGTATTTTAAGGATAGTTTGGCAGGCAGAACTTTCAAGTTAGGCAGGCCAAAAATGTTAGACATGTATGCCCTAAGGAGTAAAAATGTAAAACGTTTTTGGAGACATTTTTATCAATAAAGAATTTTTTCTTTCATATATATCAAATCTTGTCCTCTTTACGTTCATATTTGTTGAATGTATGATAAGCAAACAGTAATCTGAGACTGTCAGTCTAAACCTTAAGAATTGGGCATATGATGGACTAATTATGCAGAAGACACGATTCTTAAGGTGACGGTCTAAAACATATGATCCGCAATCGAGGGAATAAAGGTGGGCGCTTTATTTATGTAAAGATTATTATGTTGTCTATATCCCTTTTGGGAGATGGTTTGTCTTGGCCATCGGAGTTGGACTCCGTGAATAGAAACATTGGCATGTTGTCATAGGTGACGATGTGTAGGATCAGGACTTAAAGTTAATTGATTTGAATTAATAATTCTATCTTGGCAAATCGATTCACTTTAGACAGTCATTTGTATTGTATCTTAATCTTGAGATGAATAGTGGGCCCGTTGTCTCGACTTGTGTCTTTTGATGTACCAATGGATGACACCCACATCTCTATAGTGGTATGCATGCCGGTACGTTGGAGGCATGATTCTTGATAGCGTAGACTTGTTATTCATAGATATGGAATCCATAGCTCCTCTTTAGGAGTAATGATATCCTCTTATATGCGTTGTCCTGTAATTGGAAAACTAGAGCGCTCAACCATTTGGATACATAGGTGTAACCGAATGGTATACTATCTTTGGATGGTAAGTTTTCTAATGGTGAGACAATGAAACATAAAATAAAAATAATCGGGAAGGTAAAACAGAACTTGTCCTTAAGCCAATTATGAATAATCATATGGGGATGCGATACACTATGATATGTCATGGAGACTTAGCTACACGAGCTTTGTAATTCTATAAAGTTTGAGAGTGCAGCTCCAAACTTTTAGTGGAGTAGCGTTGGAGTTGATAATTGTGAAATGTATATCTGGGATATTGGGTTTCATAATTATCATGAGCTTGAACTTTATAGGTCCATTTTGATCCCCTTTGCAAGCTCACAAAATCCTGTAACGACACGGCGTGTTTTTTCAATAATTGGTGACTTATGTCGGATTTATCAGATTGGTTTAAAATTTGTAAGAATCAAATAATTCATGTCTGTTTATCGGTTGAATTAATTTTGTAAGAAATTAGTTCAAGATAAACTTGTTGAATTATTGCGATCAGATAATTCTTATCTGTTTATCGATTGTTTTAATTTTGGACAAATTAGAACAAGATAAACTTGTAGAATTATTGTGAATTGATTTATTTTCTTAGAGATTATATTGATAAAGTTTGTTTTGATCAAATATCTTCTCTATTAGGTTATTTGAATCAAAACTGAGACTTTATCCTTTAGAATCTCAGGTGAAAAATAAAAGATTCGTGGAGATTTTTTCTCGGGAGTTCGGCCTGCCGAATGATGTGGTCGGCCTGCCGAACTGGCCTGTTCGGCCTGCCAATCAAAATGTTCGGCCTACCGATCAACGGGAGATAAGATTACGTGTTTTCACGCGGATCTTATCAGATATTGATCCGAACTTGATTCTGTTTCGAGTTTTTGAGACCTAATCTGATATGGAATGACCCCAGGACCAATAGCTATAAAAAGGAAGTGAGTCTCATGATTTAATCAGATCAATTGAGAGATTAAGAGTGATACTCTTCTAGTGAGCATCTAAAAACTCCCTAAGAGCTTTTATTCACAAATCACGAACACTAGCTTTGGGTTCTCTCTAATGGTTGGAAGGACAGTCACCGGTGGAAGAGCTGTACATGTGAGCCCACACTCACTCGGGTTGTGGATAGAGAATAGCAAAGAAGACCAGTTGGTTGAGGCTCTTATGGAACGTTACTTCTCTACACAGGTTGCGGAGGTTCTTCGGCACACTGAGGTTAGTAAGATCTATCTAATTTATACATATAACATGTCAAACTTGTATTTTGGAAATTACTCTGATGAAATTTTTTTTTTAAAATTCCGTTGTGCACTTTGTTTCCAACAATTGGTATCAGAGCCGAGGTTTTTACATAAATTTACAAGTTTGTGATCATGTTATGTGCATAAATTTTGTGATCTTAATATCTCATATGCTTGAATTGAATTTTATAGAGAGATGACACTCTAGGTTTCTATATAATACATATGTTGTCATGGATTATATGGTGAATGTTTATTAATTAATTATGGTTGATTAAATTATTATTTAATTATTTATTAATTAATTAATACCGGTTATGGTTCCTTAGAGATTAGAATGTGTATCTAGGTTTTTCATGTAATTAGATGGCGAACTATCATCTCCGTCTAGGAATTGTTATTTAATTTTTAATTTGTAAGAATTTTGTAATTAAATAATTATTCGAAAAAGACGGATCGAGAAGTCGGATCTAGAAGATTGATGATGGCGCCTCTAGGTATTTCCTGAGTCTCTAATTTTATGTTTTTGAATTGTTGAAAATAAAATTGATGAATTGCATTAAAATTGTATTTTCTAGAATGAGGGTTTTCTGCTCAGTCGGCTTGCCGGACCTCACAGTTTGGCAGGCCGAAGGTCACAGATCGACAGGCCGGACGTGTGGTCCGGCAGGCCGACAGTGGGGAAGAAATTTTGGTGCTCTGCCAGCATGCCGAACTTTCAATTTAGCAGGCTGAACTTTCATGATCGGCAGGCCGATCACCCAGATCGGCCTGTCAACCGAGAGTTGCCAAGTGTCCAGAAAAGATGTAATTTGTTCAGTGCAGTTTTAATTTTATTTTTGGGACGATTCTGTGAAACATTAAATTTGGATATGACCGGAAATATGAAGTATTCGCTTCATACGGGATTAAAGACTTGAAGATGGATATTACATGAAGAAGGATACAGCTTAAGGATTCAAGGATGAAGAATCGATAGATGTCTCGATTATTCTCTTGTAATCTTAGTTTTCTATTCTCTAGGGTGGAACCATAATATTACGGTTATTATTATTTTGCTTGTAGCTTTGCTTGTCTGCATTATAATATGATTTACCATGTATATTGATAACATGTCATATAGGATAGGGAGTGCTGCTCATATTAAAATTGTTCAAGCATAATTTTAAAATAAAACCTTGACTTCAAAAGATTGAGTGGGAGAAGGTTTTTGAAGAAGAGGACCTAAGGCCTCCATCGTTGATCCATAGAAAGAACATGGTAGTCCTGACCCCTAGGAAGGGATTTCTATCATGTACCAGATTGGATCTCTAAAAGGATAAGGTATTTTAGTATGATTTATGGTTGCACACCCCTAGGTGGTGATTATAAATCATGGATAAAATATTGAAACGGTGGTTATACACTCACGTTAATTTTATTATTAACCTCCCCTAGGAGCTTTGTTAATAAAATTAATGGCCAAAGAAATGATTATTAGTATATGCTGGATCATACGGGTCCTGGATGGCATATATTAATCAGGAGGGGATCCATGTTCCTGATTGAATTTGGCATGACTCCCCTAGGAGCTTGTTGAATTCTGAGTTGGGAATTATCGTTGTAAGGTTGTGATATTTTCAAGGTTTTGACACATAAACACATTTGTATGATTTTACATGATTGTGTTATCTTACTAAATTATTATATATGTTTGCTTATGTTTGGTATATGATTCTTTATTGTAGATTGAAAATGTCTAAAAACGCTTTATCATTGATACTTGACAAAAACCAATTAACCGGTGAGAATTATAACGATTGGAAACGGAACCTGGACATCGTCCTATCCTTTGAGAAACTGAAATATGTACTGACAACTCCTTGTCCTCCCGAGCCTACGGGAGACTCAAGTAATGAGCAATTCCAAGCGTACAATCGCTGGAAAGATGCTAATGATCAGGCCCGCTGCTATGTTATGGCTAGCATGAATAACGTGCTGCAGGCTCAACATCAGGATTATGAGACTGCAAAGCAGATCTTGGATAATCTTGAGGACATGTTTGGAGGCCAGGCCATAATGAAGCGGCAAGGGGCGCTTCGAAAACTCTTAAACTATAGACAGAGACCGGGGACATCTGTAAAGGAGCACATGATGTTGGTCATGGGTTACCTCGTTGAGGCTCAAACTAATGGAGCCGACATTGATGCTGAAACTCAGATGACTATGGTCTTTGAGACTCTGTCTAAGGAATTTATTCCATTTAGAGCTACTTTTAATTTAAGCAATAGACTAGATACGACCTTGACAGAAATGATGAAATAGTTACAGGAGTTTGAACTGCTGATCAGGGAGTCTCCTACTGGTGGTGAGGCTAACATGGTAGCTGCTTCTGGTTCCAATCCTAACTCTGGGAATGGAAAGAAGCAACGGGCCAAGAGTGGGAAGTCTTCTATTCCTGCTGCTACCAAGAGCAAGAAGAAGAAGAAGAAGAACCCAAAGAAGCTTAAGTGCTTCTTCTGTGGTAAGGTCAGGCATATAAAGAAGCATTGCAAGGACTTCCTTTCCAAGGGAGGTAGGTGTGATCTTCTATATTTAGAAACTTATTTGGTTGAGGAATCCAGTGACATCTGGGTCATAGATTCTGGTGCAACTAATCATGTTTGTATTTCTCTATAGGGATTCAAAGAAACGAGAAGTCTACTACGTGAAGACTTAACGCTTCGGATGGGCGATGGATCCTTAGTCTGAGCGGAAGCAGTGGGAGATGTCCATCTTTACTTTGATGATTATAGGAATTTAATTTTGCGAGATTGTTTTTATGTTCCTAAATTTAAAAGGAATTTAATTTCTGTATCTTCTTTATTTAAAGACCCTACATGGTATCTTTTAATGAAAAAGTGGTGATTCGTAAAAACAAATCTTTTATCTATTCTGGATGGATGCAAAATAATCTATATTTTATCAAACCTAAGATGGAATTATTGCTTAATGCTGAGATAAATGATAATAACTCAAAAAGACTTAAAACTTCTCACTTTAATAAGACTTATCTTTGGCATTTGCGCCTTGGCCATATAAACCTGAATAGGATTCAAAGGTTGGTAAGGGATGGACCTTTAAGTCACTTAAAGGTGGAATCTATACCTTAATGTGAATCTTGTTTGGAGGGTAAAATGACCAAAAGACCATACGAGTCTAAGGGCAATAGGGCCGAAGGGATTCTAGAACTTGTGCATAGTGATGTTTGCGGGCCGATGAACATCCGGGTATGAGGAGGGTATGAGTACTTCGTCACTTTTATTGACGATTACTCAAGATATGGGTATGTGTACCTAATGCACCACAAAAGTGAAACTTATGATAAGTTCAGGGAGTTTTGGGCTGAAGTGGAAAAGCAATTGGGTAGACCCATAAAGGCACTTTGATCTGATCGAGGTGGGGAATACCTTTCTGATGAGTTCTTGGGACACTTGTTAGAGAATGGGATTTTATCCCATTTGACTGTGCCGGGCACTCTGCAGTAGAATAGCGTAGCGAAGAGAAGGAATAGGACTTTGTTGGACATGATTAGGTCCATGATGAGTTATTCATCATTACCTTTATCCTTTTGGAGATATGCACTAGAAACCGCATGTTATCTTTTGAACAATGTGCCTTCAAAATCAGTCCCTAAAACTCCTCACGAGTTGTGGACAAGATGGAAGACATCCTTAAACCATATTCGCATATGGGGATGTCCGGCTCATGTCCTATTTAAGGATCCGAATTAGTTGGAAGCACGTTCGGAAGTTTGCGTATTTATAGGATATCCAAAAGGGACTAAACGGGGTTATTTTTATAACCCAAAGGAAAATAAAGTCGTGGTTTCAACTAATGCAACTTTCCTTGAGGAGAGTTACATGGACGACTTTAAACCTCGAAGCAAAGTGGTGCTTGAGGAGTTAAGGGGTGATCCGTTAACTCTAGAGGTTCCGAACGAAACCATTCCGATCGGTGTAGAAAAACCAAATAAACCTAAACAACAATCTCAGGGGCTTCGGCGTAGTGGGAGGATCGGCCGTCAACCTGAGAGATATATGTTCAATGGGGAGGTCTTTTTGGCTGAACCGGATGAACATGACAGGGATCCTTATACTTACATGGAAGCTATGGAGGATGTTGATTCAAGACTCTAGACAGAGGCCATGAACATAGAGATGAAGTCTATGGAGACTAATCAGGTCTGGGAGCTTGTTGATCTTCCCGAAGGGGTAAAACCCATAGGGTGTAAGTAGATCTACAAGAGGAAAAGAGGAGTGGAAAGGTCAAAACCTTTAAGGCTAGACTAGTAGCTAAGGGTTATACGCAAAAGGAATGAATCGATTATGAGGAAACCTTTTCGCCTGTAGCCATGCTTAAGTCCATCTGGATTCTCTTGTCCATAGCTGCTGCTCTCGACTACAAGATTTGGCAGATGGATGTCAAGATAGCTTTCCTTAATGGCTATCTTGATGAGTCCATTTATATGGAACAACCAGACGGGTTCAAGGTCGCAGGTCAAGAGGGTAAGGTTTGTAAGCTACTAAAGTCAATTTATGGACTTAAGCAGGCATCCCGTTCTTGGAACATAAGATTTGATCAAGTGATCAAGACTTATGGGTTCTCACAAAATGTGGATGAACCATGTGTTTACAAACACATAAAGGATGAGAATGTGGTTTTTCTACTGCTCTATGTAGATGACATTCTGCTAATTGGCAATGACGTTAGGGCATTGTCATCAGTCAAATTATGGTTGACCAAGTAGTTTGACATGAAGGACTTAGGTGAGGTTAATTTTTTTCTCGGTATCCAGATCTTTCGAGATAGGAAGAACAAAACGATAGCTTTGTCTCAGGTCAGCTACATAGATAAAATTCTTAGAAGATTTGCAATGCAGGATTCCAAGAAAGGTGGGCAACCATCTAGGTCTGGAATTACTCTCTCTAAGAAAGACTCTCCAAAGTCTTATGAAGAAAGAGAATACATGAAGAAGGTGCCTTATGCTTCGGCAGTGGGTAGTCTCATGTATGCCATGCTTTGCACACGACCGGATATTAGCTATGCGGTCGGGATTGTAAGTCAATTTCAGGCGAATCTAGGACCGAACCATTGGGTTGCGATAAAGCATATTTTTAAGTACCTGAGAAGGACTCGAGGGTATATGCTTGTGTATTCGGGTGAGGACTTGACTCCTCTAGGA
This sequence comes from Artocarpus heterophyllus, assembly GCA_025403435.1. Lineage (NCBI taxonomy): Eukaryota > Viridiplantae > Streptophyta > Magnoliopsida > Rosales > Moraceae > Artocarpus > Artocarpus heterophyllus. The sequence goes on from CM046353.1 coordinate 13,350,469, forward strand.
TACACTGATTCGAATTGTCAATCCTGCCTGGATTCTAGGAAATCGACTTCAGGGTTTGTGTTTACTCTGGGTGGCGGTGCCATCAGTTGGAGAAGTGCGAAGCAAGATTGCACTTTGGATTCAACGATGGAGGCCGAGTATGTGGCGGCTAGTGATGCTTCGAAAGAAGCAGTGTGGCTCCGCAAGTTCCTTGGGGATCTTGAGGTAGTTCCTGGTATAGATAAAGCGGTATCACTGTACTGTGATAACAGTATGGCGGTACCTAATGCAAAGGACCAAGATTTCACAAGAAGAGTAAGCATATTGATCTGAAGTATCATGTGATAAAGGACTTCGTTGAGGGCGGGCATGTCATGGTGTGCAAGATCGCGTCAGAGGACAATTTAGCTGATCCATTTACGAAGACACTTACTGGGAGAGTCTTCGAGAGACATGTGGAAGCTATGGGGATGCAAAATTTGCTGTTTTTACTCACTTAGTGCAAGTGGGAGATTGTTAGACATGTATGCCCTAAGGAGTAAAAATGTAATACGTTTTTGGAGACATTTTTATCAATAAAGAATTTATTCTTTTATATATACCAAATCTTGTCCTCTTTACGTTCATATTTGTTGAATGTATGATAAGCAAACAGTAATATGAGACTGTCAGTCTAAACCTTAAGAATTGGGCATATGATGGACTGATTATGCGGAAGACACGATTCTTAAGGTGACGGTCTAAAACATATGATCCGCAATCGAGGGAATAAAGGTGGGCGCTTTATTTATGTAAAGATTATTATGTTGTCTATATCCCTTTTGGGAGATGGTTTGTCTTGGCCATCGGAGTTGGACTTTGTGAATAGAAACATTGGCACGTTGTCATAGGTGACGATGTGTAGGATCAGGACATAAAGTTAATTGATTTGGATTAATAATTCTATCTTGGTAAATCGATTCACTTTAGACAGTCATTTGTATTGTATCTTAATCCTGAGATAAATAGTGGGCCTGTTGTCTCGACTTGTGTCTTTTGATGTACCAATGGGTGACTCCCACATCTCTATAGTGGTATGCATGCCGGTACGTTGGAGGCATGATTCTTGATAGCGTAGACTTGTTATTCATAGATATCTAATCCATAGCACCTCGTTAGGAGTAATGATATCCTCTTATATGCGTTGTCCTGTAATTGAAAAACTGGAGCGCTCAACCATTTGGATACATAGGTGTAACCGAATGTTATACTATCTTTGGATGGTAAGTTTTCTAATGGTGAGACAATGGAACGTAAGATAAAAATAATCGGGAAGGTAAGACAGAACTTGTCCTTAAGCCGATTATGGATAATCATATGGGGATGTGATACACTATGATATGTCATGGAGACTTAGCTACACGAGCTTTGTAATTCTATAAAGTTCAAGAGTGCAGCTCCAAGCTTTTAGTGGAGTAGCGTTGGAGTTGAGAATTGTGAAATGTATATCTGGGATATTGGGTTTCATAATTATCATGAGCTTGAACTTTATAGGTCCATTTTGGTCCCCTTTGCTAGCTCACAAAATCCTGTTACGACATGGCGTGCTTTTCTAATAATTGGTGACTTATGTCGGATTTATCAGATTGGTTTAAAATTTGTAAGAATCAAATAATTCATGTATATTTATCGGTTGAATTAATTTTGTAAGAAATTAGTTCAAGATAAACTTGTTGAATTATTGCGATCAGATAATTCTTGTCTGTTTATCTGTTGGTTTAATTTTGGACAAATTAGAACAAGATAAACTTATAGAATTATTGTGAATTGATTTATTTTCTTAGAGATTATCTTGATAAAGTTTGTTTTGATCAGATATCTTCTCTATTAGGTTATTTGAATCAAAATTGAGACTTTATCTTTTAGAATCTCGGGTGGAAAATAAAAGATTCAAGGAGATTTTTTCTCGGGAGTTCATCCTGCCGAATGACGTGGTCGACCTGTCGAACTGGCCTGTTCAGCCTGCCGATTAGAATGTTCAGTCTGCCGATCAGCGGGAGATAAGATTACGTGTTTTCACGAGGATCTTATCAGATATTGATCTGAACTTGATTCTGTTTTGAGTTTTTGAGACCTAATCTGATATGGACTGACCCCAGGACCAATAGCTATAAAAAGGGAGTGAGTCTCATGATTTACTCAGATCAATTGAGAGATTAAAAGTGATACTCTTCTAGTGAGCATCTAATAACTCCCTGAGAGCTTTTGTTCACAAATCACAAACACTAGCTTTGGGTTCTCTCAATTGGTTGGAAGAAGAGTCACCGGTGGAAGAGCTGTACATGTGAGCCCACACTCACTCCGGTTGTGGATAGAGAATAGTAAAGAAAACCAGTTGGTTGAGGCTCTTCTGGAACGTTACTTCTCTATACAGGTTGCGGAGGTTCTTCGGCACACTAAGGTTAGTAAGATCTGTCTAATTTATACATATAACATATCAAACTTGTGTTTTGGAAATTACTCTGATGAAAAAAAAATTTTAAAATTCTGCTGTGCACTTTGTTTCCAACAAAAAAGTCTTCCAAGAATCGGTAGGCCGATGGAAACCATAGGCAGGCCGAACTTTGTGGAATCGATAGGCCAAAGTGAAGAATTGGTAGGCCGATGACAGCTGACGAGCAGTCAGCAGAAATCTCTCCAAATTTATGGTTGAGATAATTACGTTGATTGGGTGGTTTAATGTGATTAATTGGTATAATTATGGATTAATTTTATCATTTAAGGAAATGAAACGTTTGACTTTGCATTGATTGGTATTGATTGATATAGTTTCCCTTTTAAAATCGGTAAAGTATGGTAAGTTTATCTAAATGATTTGACATTCCCAATTTCCTCTCCTTTCTCCGCAAAAATTTAGTCAAGATAGTCAGAAAATTTCTGACATAATGGAGAGCATTGAAATTTTTTTTTACGTTATTGCTCTCTCTCTCTCTTCCTCTCACGTCTTCTCTCTCTCATTCTGAGACGTTTCTTTTATTCATCTCTTCTTCTTCTCTTCTCCACATTTTCTATTCCTCCTCTCTCTCATAAATTCTTTGCAAATAATTGAAAGAAAAATTGAAATTTTATTGGTTGAATTCGAAGGAATTTGAGAAGAATCATTTGAGGTAAGAGTTCATTCTCGTTTCAATGAAATCCTTCTTGATATCCGACTGCTATATCTTCCTCTACAAAATTCTGTTGGATCTGAATTTTTAATATGTTATTCATGTATGAGTTTTGTGATGTTTCTCCAAGTTTCACCTTAATTGGATTTTTCTGTGATAAGTTATGAATTTTCTATCCTCTACCACTCACAGTAAAATATTGTTGTTTGGTTATGATGAATGAAAATGTGATTTTTGTTCAAGGGGTAAATGTGCTTTGTTTTCTACAAAATTTGGTAAGAATGTTCATGTATATGTTATGTTATGGACTGCAAAGTTTGGTAATGTTTTGATGAGTGAATTATGTGTTATGAAATTTTTATTGAGATTAGGTCAAGAAACTGTTTTAACAATGTTAATTTTGGACTTTTGTTTTGTGTGACGTTTTATATGTTTAAATGATTTTATTAATGATGAAATAATTTTATGATATTGAAATATATGTTAGTAAGATGTTAGTATGAATTTTAAAATTAAAATATATGCATTTTGATTGTTAGAAAATGTTTTCAAAAGATTATTCACTACCTGTCAAACCTAAGTTAGTTTTATTACTGATTTTCAAATGTGTGTTTTGACCTACTCTGATTTTTGTTGAAGCCATTGTTTGGATATGTTAGGGTTCTATATGTCTACTGTATACTTTAATTTTTGTAGATTTTTCTATGATGTTAAAATGTGTTAAATGGACCTGAGAATAAAGTTGTTCACTACCTTACTATTGCTGGCAAATTTCATGTTTGAAATGTATGGTTTGTTTTTAGATACTTAATGTAATTTTTATGACTAAAGAAAAATCATGGTAATATGTTTATGTATTAACTTTACCCCTGTCAAGTATGGTGCCTAAAGTATGTGTGAATGTTAAGTTTTTAAGTCTTGAATCCATGTAGGTCAGTGAAGTGTATGTGATGATGATTTTATGTTTTTGAAGATTATAGTTATGGATTTATGTTATGAATTATGTTTGTAAGAGATAAATGTATGTGCAATGTTATATGAATGGATGTTTTATTCTATGATAATAAGTATTAATTTTATTTTGTATCTTTAAATGAATAAATGGCATGAACACACAAAGGAACGAGCACATCTAGATCGCGACGTCGTCACCAATACATATAAGGTTAAGTAAGCTAGCTTCTAAGGTAAGTACATTCTCACCTACAACATGATATGTTATAAAGATTTGAAAACATGTTCTTGATGATATCTATGATGGATTTTATGATGGTTTCATTTAAAGTTATGCATGTTTGATTATGGCAAATTTCAAAGCATGAAAGTTATATATATATATATATATATATATATATATATATGTATCATCTAATGAGTGTTGCACACCAAGTTATGATATGATATGTTATGATGTCATGTTTGGTTTAGGATTAGCTACCCTTCTCCTCTCATGACGGCGCACCTACAATGATGATTATGGTACAACACTTGGGCCCATAAGATAAAATTGAATAAGTTTTAATATGGTCAATGTAGTGAAAGATATGTTTCTATGAAAATGTGCTTAATGCACTATTGTGATATGATGATGATGTTTATGAAATGTTTTTAAATTGTGAGAATTATATGTACTTACTAAGCTTTAGCTTATTCAAGTTTATATCATGTTGCAGATAAGGGTAAGAAAGTTATGGATTAGGTGGGGGACATGAGAAGGCGTGTGAGCATAAGAAAGATGAATTGTAACCGGAAGAACGCCAATGAAGCAAGTTTTTACGATTTAAGCTATGGTTTAATTATTTGAACATATTTTTATGATGTGTTTTAAAGAATACAAGAACTATGTTTTAATATTTCATTTTATCATTTTAAGAATTTGATCTTTCGTATTTTGAAAAGTTGAATTTGTCTTAAAATTAAGTTTTCTAAAAGTTTTTGGCTCTGTCGGCCTGCCGATCATCATTGGTCGGCATGCCGATGTAAGAAAGTTCGGCCTGCCGATCTCATTTTCGGCCTACTGAACTTTGAAAGTTTTTAATCCCTATTTGCAGAGCCTCTGCCGACCTGCCAGTTGACGATTTTTGGCCTACCGACCATGTTCGGCCTACCAAACTGTGGGAGCAAATAGTTTTAAATGATGTGATGTTTCATAAGTTATGATTATACTATTTGGTATGTTTACTTTATTAAAGGATGTTTAAGATCAATTTAATATTCAATTGAATTATTAATAGTATGGATTAAATTATTGAAGGTTGTAAAAAGAAAAATGTATGTATGGATCTTGGTTACGATTTTCTTAACTACGTTTACAATTAAAGTTCCAAATAAGTATGTAATGTATGAATGTAATGACATCTGTGATGTCCGTAAATGGGGTGTTACAATGGGCTTCAAAAGTCTTCCATTATGGTGAATTCACTACATGCCTAAGCATAATATCGTCGACCTATTTGTCATGATGCCATTGATGATTCTTGGCATGCTCAGTATTTCTAAATAAGCACCTCAAATATGGTACTAGTGGAATATACTACAACACCTTCGTTGGCACTTCTTTCTTACCTTTTTCAGTTGAGAAGACCTAGAGCTAAGATTCCTAGATATTGAACAATAGTCCTTGTAAGTTTTAGAGTTTCTTTCATTAGAATACTCTTTTTATACTTCTCAAATGATCTAAGAAACAATGAAAAATAATTCCCCTTATATAATAGTTAAATTTAAGGTTAGTCCTTATCAGATTAGACTTTAAAATTTGAGTCTTGATCAATTTTTGATAAAAAAATGCGTCAAAAAAGCGAATTAGGATTATCGCACAATCAGCATGCCAAACTCATGCACCGGCCTACCGAACTCACCAACCGACCTGCCGATCGAGCGATAATATAAAAATCTCAATATCTTATTTTACACAGGAATCTTAGATAGAGCCTTAGTTTTAATTCAAATAACCCAATAGAGAAGTTATATGATTAAAACAGTCATATACAGATAATCTCATATTAAATAAAATATTATCCAAATAATTTAACATTTTATCTTGAATTAATTCATAAAATTAATTCAACCAATAAACCAATATGAATTAATAAATCCAATCTATCAAATTTCAGCAATCTAATAATTAGCATAAGTTACTAATATATAGGAAAAACATGTCGTATCATTATAGAAATTATTATGAGCTAACAAAAGAGACCTGATGGACATATATAGGTCAAGTTCCTATAATTATAAAATAACATATCCCGAATATATATATTTTAAAATTATTAACTCTAACGTTATTTTACTAAAAGCTTAGAGATGCACTCTCAAACTATATAAAATTACGAGGCTTCAATAAGCTAATCGTCCATGGATATTCATAATGTGTAATATACCCATAGGATATTCATAATCGGCTTAGGGATAAATTATGTTTTACCTTTCTGATTATTTTTATCAAAAAGGTAAAACGAAATTTCACCATTTGGAAAACTTACTATCCCATAAATAGTATACCATTCGATAACACCTATAAATCCAATTGGTTAGGTGCTACATTTTTTCAATTACTGGATAATGCCTATAATAGATATCATTAATTCAACAGAAGAGCTATGGATTTCATATCTATGAATAACAAGTCTACGTCAATCAAGAGTCATGTATGCGTACCTTCATCGAATTTAGGATGTTACTCTTTGGTATATCAAAAGACACAAGTTAAGAATACAAGCCCATTAATTCATTTTAGGATTAAGATATAACATATATAATTGTCTAAAGTGAATTGATTTAAACAAATTGAATTATTAATCAAATAAATTTAACTTTTTTGTCTCGATCTAATGTATCATTATCTATGACAATTTACTAATGTTTCTAGTCATGGAGTCCAACTCCAATAATCAAGATAAGTCATCTCCCGTTAGGGATGTAAACAACATAACAATCTTAGCATAAATAAAGCGCCTAAATTTATTCCCTCGATTGCAAATCTTTTCATTTAGACTATCACCTTTAAGATTCATGTCTTCCACATAATCTGTCCATCATATCCCAATCTTAAAAGTTTAGATTAACAGTCTTAAACTTTTGTTTACTTATTATATATTCAACAGAAATGAACATAAAGAGGATAACATTTGATATATGAAAATAATAAACTCTTTATTAGTTAAATGTCTCCAAAAACTTATTACATCATTTAATCCTTAAGGTACCTAGTCTAACACTATCATGTGGAAGATTGGTTTCTTTCAATAGTGGGTGAACTGAGTGTTAAATTGTATATCCACATCATATTCCTCTTGTTTAGTACATGGAGATCTGGTGGGGAGTATTGGTCTAGGAAAGCGCTGAAGCACGGCCGTCCATTATCTCCATATCTTTTCCTTTTGTGTGCTTTTTGGGTTTGTTGTGCAAAATGAAAAGTAATAATTGGCTATTGGGGATCGCATGTGCTAGGGATATGCACACATTAGTCACCTTTTATTTACAGACGATAGCATAATTTTCTGTAAGGCGGACGAAGGAAATTGTTGGGCTATTAAGAGGTGCTTCAAAGGTATGAATGGGCATTGGGACAAGTGATTAGTCTACAGAAATCAATGGTGAGTTTCAGTCCCAATTTGTCGAATGATAGGCGTGAATTGATTCTTAGCATTCTCGGCTTTCCTAGTGCAGAATATACATCTTGGATTCCATCTTTTGTGCAAGGAATAAGAGAAAGACTTTTAAAGCGATTCGGGAAAAAGTTAGGAAGAAGCTTCAAATGTGGATGGGATAGCTATTTTTGGTGGGTGGTAGAGAGGCATTAATTAAGGTATTGGCCCAAGTTACATCCACTTACACTATGAGTGTTTTTAAGATCCTGACTACATTATGTGAAGGGCTTCAATCTCTAGTATCTTGTTTTGGTGGGGAAGAAATGAAGCCAATTAGAAGATACATTGGGTTATTAATGCAAAACACGACAGAGGTATGGTGTTCTAGGAAGTGGAGGCATTCAATAGAGCTCTTATGGCAAAACAAGAGTGGCGGATCTTGATGTGTCCTCAATCTCTTCTAGCTTGTGTACTAAAAGAAAGTTATTTTCCTAGTACAACTTTTCTTGAAGCTAGGCTTAGGAATAGCCTTCATATGTTTGGCGAAGTAGACTATGACATCAAGATTTACTTGCCAGAAGGATTTGGTGGAGAATTGGTAATGGTCGAAATGTTAGAGTCTTTGAAGATCTATGGCTTCCTAGATCCGATCTTTTTAGAACCATTACAAGACTGACGGTGGAGCGAGATGATATGTATGTTGTTGACCTCATATCAGAGAGGGGCATTTATTGATGAGTTGTTTTGGGAGGTGGATAGGGATATGGTCTTGAACATACCGTTGAGTGTGCGTAACTGTGAGGATAGTTTGTTGTTGCATTTTGACAGCAAGGACTTTATTCCATTTAATCAGGTTATAAACTAGAAATGGCATCCTAGAATTACGCGGGAGGTTCAACCCGAAGTGGTGATGCTAGTTGGTGGGTGAAACTTTGGGGAGCAGGTGTGCCAAGCAAAATAAAGATTCATATATGGAGGAGCTTTTTTGAAGCTCTCCCGACTGGACGAGGTTTATCCAAGAGGGGTATGATTTCATATTTGGGACGTCCATTGTGTGCAGGGCGAGAAGATGTGCATCGTGCGATATGGGCGTGTGACTACGTACAAGGGGTATGGTCTAATTCGTCCATTTGGCTGTTGTTAAAGATTTTTAAGTCAGGTCTTTTGCTGCTTTGTGCTCATATCTTGGTCGGAAAGGAAGTAGTGATAATATTGCAATCTTCAGTATATTGGCTTGGTGTATATGGCTTAATCGTAATAGAATGGCTTTTGGGGGGAAGGGTAGATAGCATACGGATATCATTGAGCAATGTGGCAAATTATTGGGTGATCTTATAAGAGCTAATGGTATTGATCAGTGCATTAGTAGGGAAAGACGAAATCATGCTAGATTGGGGACGGCACCATCTGATGGGTGTGTTAAAATTAATGTTGATGCCTCTATTGTTGACCGGTTGGGTTTTATTGGGGTGGGTGCTGTGATTATAGATTGTTTTGGGATGGTTTGTTGAGCACTTTCTAAGAGAACTTATGGGCATTTCTCTCCGTACCAGAAAAAATGTTTGGCCATGAGGGAGGGAGTTCGTTTTGCGTTGGTGAATGGTTTTGATGTTTGAAATGTTGAGACGGATGCGGTTAATGTGTATAACACTGTCAAGTCGCCGAGGTGCGCGCTTTTGAAGCCAATGTCATTGAGGACGTTCGAGATGATATCTCTCAAGCTAGTAGTAGCAATGTTTGCTATGCCTCTTGAGATGGAAACAACGTAGCCACTTATTAGCTAAACATGCAATTTCTATTTCTATTATTTCATCCTGGATAGATGTTATTCCTTGTTTTATTTGTCAAGCCGTAAGGAAATATAGTTCTCATTTGCAATAAAATTTCCCAGTTCACTTTCAAAAAAAAAAAAATTAAAGTGGGAAATGGTTTATTTCACTTAAAAAAAATAAACGACTATACCACCACAAACTTGTAATACGTTGCATTAACTTCAACAAATACGAATCAGGATGATCTGCATAGAAACAGTTCCATTTCTACCCACTGTAAATTAAACAGGATCCTCCACTATAGCCTTCATAGCCGAATGGCCCACTTTAGTGTCTCTTTGTCATGGGCCTAGGGTCCTTTTTACCTAGAGAAAATTACATGTTATGCCACCTTCTACAACATTATTTTTTCCATGAAAAAATAATGCCACAATTTTTTTCTCTCTCTTTTTTTTTCATGATTTCCTATTTCTCTCTCTTCTTTCTTCCCCTAGATTTTCCATCTCTCTCCTCTCACTCTCGCTTTCTCTCTGACTTCTTCTTCGTCTCTCTCCTTTGCGCGACGACGACCTTCGTGGGACATCGAGCCTTGCCAATCTCTCTCTCAATGACTCGATCTGAAGCAGCTCGTATGCGATGAAGCGAATTAGATCCACCATTTTGCTCTTCATATACCATAGTGTCACCAGAGAAATTTGGTTCGGATTTGCCACTCACTCACACTCTCTCTCTTTCTCTCTTTCTTTCTTCTTCTTCATTTGTTTCTCACTCTGCATCACAAGATCCGCCATGGCCGAACACCAACTAAGTTGTTCAAATCTATGATGAAGCTCCAGCGAAGCTCGACCTTGAACCATGTTGTAATCTCTGATAAAGCACGATAAAGAACACCGTAGACCAGATCGAGAGACCCATCTCTGGAGACAACCGATTTTCTCTTCGCCTGCAACAACGTTGCCAAAGTTGATTAGATCCGTCGATAGAGAAAGGACATTTAATATTCATGGTGGTTTTTTAGGATTGAATTTATGGTTTTTTTTATTGAAGTCCACTTATTGTTTTTGTTTTGTTTGGCCACCGGCGACGTTGCCTATGCCGGAGACAAGCCAGTGGCCATGAGGAGAGAAAGAGGTGAGAAAGCAAGATAGAAATAAATGTCCCACTCGGATACCGGGAAATATCTCGAAGGGAGATGCGGAACATTTCAAAATGTCCTGGAGGGACACCCAAAAATGTCCCAGAGGGACATGTCAATATGTATGTCTCTGCAAGGCATGTGGAAATGTCTAGCTGGGACATGTAAAAATGTCCTAGTGGAACATATTGACGGTTTTTGGAATGTCTCATCTAGACATATGAAAAATATCCCAATAGGACATGTCTTGTCGAAACATATTGAAATGTCCAGTAAGACGTGGGAGGTTTTTGAAATGTTCCGCCAATACATGTTGAAATGTCCCAACAGGACATGTGGAACTAATAATCTATTTTTTGGCATAAGAAATTTTGATATTTAATGGCATAAATAAAAATTGAGTCTAAAAAAGAAAACATTTATGTGAATTCCCCATTTATCTAGCACTAGTCCACTTTAGTTTGCGAATAACCCAATTTGTTGAATATTTTACTCAAACAATATAAGTAAAGCAAAATAATAAATTTTTCTATCAACTGATTATTTGAGAGAAAGTTATTTCATTTACCAATTAGGTAAATAAAAAAAAAGTTAAATTATTAAAACCAAATTTGATATTAAAAATTTTTAGTTAATTGTGAGAGAAAAATCTAAATGAGACATACTTGAAGGTGATGATTTTAATAGGGACAAATTAGATCAAAGAAAGTATTTCAACAACATACATTTAAAATATAAAATTTTGAGGAAAATACTAAAAAGAAGGGCAAAAATAAAAATTAAAAAAAGATAGAATATTTAGGGAAGAAAAAACAAAGGAAAAGGAGGGAAGCAAAAAACAAAATAAAGGCTTAAAAATAAGGAAAAAATAAAAAGAAAAAATATCTAGAGAAAAAAAAAAGAAAAAAAAAGGTTTAAAGCGAGGAAAAAAGAGGGAAAGGAACTAAAACACACGTTTTGATTGGAAATAGTAGTCTTATGACTCTTATAAAGTATGTAATAATGTAATAGATCACATATGTTCAAAGAATGACAAATTAATAAAGATATAATATTTAGGAAGCAAAGAAAAAAAGTTGAAGAGCAAAAAAAAAAAAAACTTAAAAGAGGGCAAAATGAAACCTATAAAATATTTAGGTAAAAAATAAAGGTTTAAATGAAAAAAAAGGAAGGGATCAAAATACATGTTTCAACTAAAATGTGTGTTTTGGTCGGACAAATAGAGCCACAAGAGCCAAGGCTCATATATGTATATATATGGTAGATGTGTCATCAAAACTACATGATACCCTTCCAAATATCAAACAATAATGAAATTGCCCAAATAAAATAAAAAATGAAAAAAAAAATTTCTTGAACGCAACATGTATTCACTACAAAGAGTCACATGTAAACCACAGGCTAGTTTTTTATGAATAACACAGTTTTAATTTTTAATGTAAATAATAATATATTTTTAAAAATATTTAAGTATATAGTATTTTTACAATAACATGTTTTTTTTAAACACTTGAATTTTTAATTTTACCTCCCTTTTTTCTTTTTCTTTTTTTTGTTTTGATTTTTTGTTATCTCAACGTTGTTTCATATTTTTCTCAACGTCATTTTATACCAAGATAAATTTCATTTTAATCTAAAGAGACTATTTACTTAACATTGTTATATTTTAGTCTATTTATTTTTAATCCCAATAAATGGTAGTCTAATTCCTTCTTTTTATTTTCTTTTTTTTTCGCGTTGATGGGCCTATGACTTACTCCATCTCTAATCTCTAGAAAAAAACTATAATGAAACAAGAAATTTAATTCATTTTGCTTATATGATTGAAGTCTGCACCTGCAAATGAAATTATTTCAACAGAAAACCAAAACGGCAACATATAAATAACCTGTGAAACCGGAGTTGATGGATGCACCTAGAGCTATAAGTTTGCAAACCTGTTACATCAAAATCCTTTGATAAATCATGTGAACGAGACATATCAATACATCTACTGTACTACACAAATTGCCTATATTCATGAAATTAAAAACACATAATAAAATACATAGTATGTTTGAAAAACATAGAAAAATGTGACATTTTTTTTTCCGGGAGTCAGTTTTAGTTGTGTCTTTACGAAAGCTAATAAGGCTGCTCATGGTTTGAATAATTTTATTCTTAGCTTAGTATGATCGAAGAAATCACCTTCAATTGTAAACTCTGTAGTTATACAGGATGCTTATTATAAGAAAAAGAAGAAGAGAAAAACATTTAATTTTTTCCATAACATAGGATGTACTTTAAAAGTTTAAGCACGTCCAATGACATGACACCAGATCATAAACCCAAAAATCCAAAAAGTGGTTAGTAAAGACATGGTGGATTCGAATTGGTTGACAACAAACGTTAGTGAGTGAAACCAAACTCAGCCTAAATTTCCCAAGCAAGCAAAGCTCTGCAACTACTAGTTCATCGGTCACTGTTAGAGTTAAGAAAAGGACAAGAACGCATTATATTCGAAGACACTCTTTTATTTTTATTTTTATTTTTATTTTTATTTTTTTTTCAAAAGCTCTTATTTATGTTTAAAAAATCTTTTTACTCTCCTAGTTATGATTTTATTATTTATAAAACTGTAAGGTTTAATGTAATTTATAATATACTTTTTAAATTAAATCTTAACTGTGCGTTAAATAGGGTTGTTTTTATTTTTTATTTTTATTTTTTATTTTTTATTCTTTTTTTCCCCGCATCTCTTAAGGGCCACCCGCCTTAATACGTTGTTGCCCAAAAAAAGAGGCTTTTCACGCTTTCTCTCTCCTCTTTGTCTCTCTGAAGCCTCAAACCCTGAAAAGCCCTTGATTTTTTCTGGGTTACAACTTTAGAAGATCTAACTTCTAAGCGAGGTACGAATATGATTTCTAACCTAATACGTACTTTTTCTGAGTTTCGAAAGTATCTATTTTTGGCTTTCATTTGTCACATTTTTCACCGATCAATTGTGTTGGATAGATTTGTTCAGTTTTGTTGCTAGGGTTTATCTTTATCAGAGATTACGAATTCCTCAGCTTGATTTTTTTTTTTCTTTTATTTGGAATTGTTGTGTGAATTTACCAAATTAAGGAATTTTGATGGATGAAAACAAGGACGAGGATGTACCAGTCGTTATTGTTTTGGGGTCCACTACAGTGACTGAGAGTGCTATTTCTGCTGCTGAGCACGTTGATGGGGAAACCCTAGTTGTTGGTTCCAAGGAGTGTTGTACGGTCCAGGGTCAGATCGATGGGCCTTTTGATTCCTGCAATGGGGATGATATAATGGTGGAGGTCTTGGGTTCTGAGGTTTATGTTGGTGGGGTTTGTACTAGTGGGAGTGGGGAGAATTTGGTTGATGATGATGATGATAATGATGGTGAGATGGATCGCGGTGTATTGGGCGACGCTGAGGTGGGTTCGGAGGGGCCCGTGGGCCACTCGGTTGGTGGAGATGGCGGTACAATTGATGGATTGGATTCACGCGATGCTGGTGTTTCCGGTGAGGAAGCTTTAAATCAGAGAACGAGGGCTGAAAATGAGGGTTCTTTGGGAGTTTCAGAATCAGTTGAAGAAAAAGCTGAGGTTGCTGTTGGGCTTGAAGTGAGCAAGGCGACTTGGATGATGCTGCAGCGGACGATACAGGGAAGGAAAGTCAGACGGTTGGCGGTGGTGATGCGGCTAGAGATGTGGAGACTCGTGTTGATGATGGTGCTGTTCTGGGCTCTACGGGCAGCGAATTTGAAGCCAATAGTGTGGCGGAGGAGAAGGGTGTAAAAGGAGAAGTGCATGATGGGGGTGAAAGTACGGCTAAGGAAGTGCTTTCTGGTGGGGGTGATGCGAGTGTAGTAGCAAGTAAGCAGGAAGTAGAGGCTCTAGATGAAAAGGTGGGGGATGCTGTCATAAAAAATGGAATAGAAGGTCGCTCAGTTGATTCTAAAGGCGAAGAATGTCAACTTCTTGAGGAAGTTGCTGTAATGGAAGCATAGAAGTGGGAGGTGGATTGGCCGCAGAAGCTGCAGAACTAGATAAGAAATCAATTGGTGCCAAGATCGATACAGTTAATGGTTTGGAGACACACAAAGTTGGGCTTCGTGATGAAAACCATAGGATCGAGACAATGGTGATAAATTCAACAACTGTGGAAAATGCAAGTGCAGAAACCCAAGTTCATGGGGAAAATTCAGCGAATTTAATTTCCAAAGTTGTGGAGGCTGATGCTACTGGTGAAAATTTAAGTTGTTCAGTAGAAAAACAGCAAGTAAAGATTGAGGTAGGTGGTGGTGGCGAAAATCATGGTAATGTGAATGCAGAGGCAGAGTCCTCATGCTAACCATGGTAATGATGATGTTTATGAAATGTTTTTAAATTATGAGAATTATATGTACTTACTAAGCTTTAGCTTATTCAAGTTTATGTCATGTTGCAGATAAGGGTAAGAAAGTCATGGATTAGGCGGAGGACATGGGAAGGCGTGTGAGCATGTGGAAGATGAATTGTAATCGAAAAAATGCCAATGAAGCAAGTTTTTACGATTTAAATTATGGTTAAATTATTTGAACATATTTTTATGATGTGTTTTATAGAATGCAATAACTATGTTTTAACATTTTATTTTATCATTTTAAGAATTTGATCTTCCGCATTTTGAAAAGTTGAATTTGTCTTAAAATTAGTTTTCTAAAAGTTTTTGGCTCTATCGGTCTGCTGAACATAATTGGTCGGCATGCCGATGAAAGTAAGTTCGGCCTGTCGATCTCATTTTCGGCCTTCCGAACTTTAAAAGTTTTTAAACCCTATTTTGTAGAGCCTCTGTAGGCCTGTCGGTTGATGACTTTTGGCTTGCCGACCATATTCGGTCTGCGGAAGTCCCAAGTTTGGCCTACCGAACTGTGGGAGCAAATAGTTTTAAAGGGAGCAATTAGTTTTAAATAATATGATGTTTTATAAGTTATGATTTTACAATTTGGTATATTTACTTTATTAAAGCAAGTTTATGATTAATTTTAATGTGTAATTAAATTATGGATTAAGTTAATTAATGTTGTTTTTTTTTAAAAAAAAATGTATGTATGGATCTTGGTTACGTTTTCCTTAACTACGTTTACATTTAAAGTTCAAATAAGTATGCAATGTATGAATATAAAGACATCTGTAACGTCTGTAAGGGGGACATTACAACTTTAAACTCAATGAGTAGAAAACACTATCGACTTTTTTTCAATGGATAAACATATGTCAAGTCAGAAGTGGCCTCAAGTTTTTCCTCAAAATATCTAAAAAAAAAAGGTGGCCTCAAGTCGCAATATTGTAAAATAATTTCAGGGTGCTACTATATGTTAGGTCTTCTTTAAGGAAATCATACTATATAGTTTTCGGGACTCAGTTGAAATTAATTTAATCAAAACCATGAATCACCTATCTTAAATAATAAGGAAAAAAAATTATAAATTGCCCACATAAGAACGTGACACGACACGCAACCTATCGTGTTTTCACTAATGATATATATATATATATGTATATGTATATATGTATGTATATGTATATGTATAAATTACATCCAGTAGGTCTCGTTCACTCTCTGTACTTCCAGCATCTATGCATTTTTTAGTAAAACGTGAGCGGATTGTTAATTGTCTATTTTAATTTGGACTTTCTAATTTGTTGACAAAGGCCATCAATTTTGGAATTGCTTCACTTAATTATGTCCTGGAGAAAATCAAAAAGGAACATATAATAAGTTGGCCCGTCTATGGAATCAAATTCTAGTAAAAGAGAGAGAAAGGGTAATTGGTGAATATATAACATCGAAAAGAAACTTTTCTATTCGCATACTGTAACGCCCTGGAATTTATTTAATGTTATTGTAATATAAATAATGAATTAGTGTGCCATAATTAATGTTTCAACATTAATTTGATTACTTGATTGGATTTTGAATTTTTGGTTGTTTTGTTAATTTGGTAAATTCAAATAATTTCTTATTGTTTTAAAATGATGTTTTGAGTTTTAAAACACAACAATTTGTAAAATGTTAAAAATATTCCGTTTTACAAAACCGTGGGCGGCACATGGTTTTCGCACAGTAAAACTGCCCACTGTTTCTCTCTATTTATTCTCTCTCTTCCTCCTCTCTCCTCACTCTCTCAGATCTCTCTCTCTCTCTTCTCTGCCGTGAGCCCCTCTCTTCCTCTCCCACTTGGTTTCTCTTATTCTCTCTCAAATTTTTGAATCAACTTCGAATCCAAGCTTCGAGTTAGCAAGGAGGAAGCTCGGGAATGTGATTTGGCAACTGAGAACGCGGATTGAAGCTTCGATTCGAGGTTAGTTTTGAAATTTCTAAACTTTTTCCAAAATTTTCAATTTTGTGCATTTTTGAAATCTAGGTTTGCTTAAGCTTAAAAAACCTTGGATTTGAGTTAAATGAACTTAGAACAACTAGAATCTAAGCTTAGATTGAAGAAAAACGGATTGGATTCAAGATTTTTTATTTTTCTCCCCATTTTCTCATTTTCAAATTTTTGAGATTTTTGAGTTTAAATCTTGTTTAAATGAGTTCAATGTGTTCTAGTATATTTTTCTATCAACTATGATTATTTTCCATGCCCGGGATTTGAGAAAAACAGGTTAAAATTAAAATTTAGATTTTGGGGATTGAAAAACCCGTGGCTAGAATTTCTGGGTTTTCCCACTTCGGCAGGCTGAACTACGTGTTCGGCAGGCCAAATTAAGGATCGGCAAGCCGGTGTTCTTCTGTCCGGTAGGCCGAACCTAGGGAATGACCGGCCGACCGAACTTGGTTTTCGGCAAGCCAAACTGTGCAGTTCGGCTGGCCGAAGCAGGGAGTCCGGCAGGCCGGCCGAGCATGGAGAATTTTGTGATTTTTCACCTGTTTTCACTATTTTGAACCCCGATTTAAATTCCAACCTTATAGAATGATTTTAAAAATGTAAATGGCACACTAGGACATCATGAAATGGTTTAGTAACATAGAATGTCTCGAACTAGATATTGATCGACTTAGTTTGTATCTAGGATCGTTCGTGGTTCTATAGAGCTAACATATAGCGGACCGGGATTACGGTGTGGGGCACCGGCACTAGTATTGAGGTAGGACTTTTACCCCATTTCCTTGGTAGCCTAGTTTCAAAATGATTTGGCTTTGAAAAGGATTTCTATTAAAATGTTTTCAACGGTTGTTTGAAAATGAATTTATCGGTTATATTTTAATATACCGTGAACTGAAATGGACTTCATAATAAATGTAAATGACAACACTCGGTAATTAGGTTATGAATGATGATGATAATAAACATATGAGCATGATGTCATATCAGAGATCGGGTCGTGTAGCGATCGACCTTAGGGGCAGGTCCCGAAACCCAGCTGGGCCACTACGGTGGTGATATTATTATGGTTTGCCTAGGAAAAGAAAATGATATTTTTGGTTGTCCAAGTAAATTGTTCTAGGTAAGAACAGTTTTACTTAAATTTGTTTATTTATTTATTTAATTAAGGTTTCTTTTAAATAATTCTTGAATAATGAAATGTTTCTTTAAATTAAATTATTTTATAAAACATAGTCCTACTGAGCCTTTCGCTCACGTTTTATTTGTTTTAAATTCCCCCCCCCCCCCCCCCCCTCCTTTCTAGGTGGTTTTTCATTTAGGTTTGGAGAAGATTCAACATACAGGATCTAGGAGCAATAGAGGGACTAGTAGATTAATTTGTATTATTTAAATCAAGGCATATAAGATTTTAACTTTATTTGTACTTGGACTGTGATTGTATTTATGATATTGTTAGTAACATATGTGTGCACAAGTTGTGGGTTGTGGGACCCATACTTGCTATGTTTACTCTTTAATATTAATTATTCATGCTATGGCTTTCTTTAAATTTCATAGTTTATATTTAACTCAAACCCTTAAACTCTTGATTTTAATTAAATTCTCATTTAATTAATTTAAATAATCCATCACGTCACCTCCCGTACTCCGGGGCGTGACAGAATGGTATCAGAGCTTAAGGTTATGAACCTTAAAAATTATGCACACATAGGTTTGACAATGAAATACCTCTGACAGTCCAAATTTTATTTTTAGAAGTGAGAGAATGACACCTAGACATCGTTTGACAGCTGACATCGAGTTCAGAAATGATGAGGGCATGATGAGGTCTATGTTTGCGGCTTTTCGGCAGATGGCAGCCAAGGCTAGACCAAAAGATTCTACTGTTGGTCGTCGACATGCGTACTTTAAGGAATTCTGGCATGCGTCTATTTTGACTTTTGATGGTAATGAGGATCCGCAGTTGGCAGAGTATTGGCTGGATTCGGTCTTGAAGCATTTGGATACCTTTGGTGTGCCTGAGGAGTATCGTGTGGAGTTTGCTGCGTATAAGCTCGAGGGTGGCGCTAACACTTGGTGGAAACAAGCTAAGCGTTTGGAGCGCGGTGGTGATATCAGTTGGGACAGGTTTGAGGAGCTGTTCTATGATCGATATTTTTCGTAGGGGTATAGAGATCAAAAGGCAGCTGAGTTCTACAGATTGCAGTAGGGTGAGTTGTCATTCTGGGAATATGAGGCAAGGTTTAATGAGTTGGCTAGGTTTGCTCCATCAACGGTGGCATCAGAGCGTGAGAAGTGTATTAAGTTTCAGGAAGGGCTCAAGGCTCCTATTCGACGATAGTTGGTTGCTCTGCGGCTTAGGAGTTTTGGAGAGCTTGTGTCATCGACGATATCCATGGAGAATGATTATGTGCAGTATTGTGAGGGCCGACCCAAGGCTTCAGGAGGACCGCAGAGGAGCGATAGGAAGAGCACCAGTAGCCGTTCGACTCCGGGGAAGAGCAAGCAAGGTGGCACAAATAGTGGTAGCAGCAGTTCATCTGGCAGCGGGGGCAGCAATCCCTACAGCTTCCATTGTCATTTTTGTCAGCAGCCCAGATACATCAAGAGGAATTGCCCGATCAGGAGTGCCCGTCTTGGATCTCAGATCGGAGAGGATGCCAGTCGTCAGTCTCAGCCTCAAACCCTACCTCCGCCTCAACAGTACCTGCAGTTGTAGTATCCCCAGTTCTCTCCTCAACAGTTCTCATATCAGGCACTGGGGCAGCGCCCGCAGCATTTCCAGTGCAGCGTCCCTCAGTATCGAGCACCGAGTATAGGTAGTGTACAGTCATCTACATCCCAGCAGCATCGGCAGAATAATCCAGGACCCAGCAATATTGGTAGAGGGAAAGGAAAGGCTCCAGTGCAAGTTCATGCAATGGCATCTGGAGGTTTAGATTCTCATGTTGGTAACGTGGTTGTTGATGGTACGATCTTGGTTTCTAGATCTTTAGCTCGCGTTTTATTTGATATTGGTGCCTCTCATTCTCTCATTTCGAGTTCTTTTGTACATGCCTTGAGATTAGAGATAGAAGAGTTTAATGAACCCCTAGTCATAACTTCTCCCTTGGGGCGGGTGTGTGTAAATTGTATGTGTAAATCTTGTAAAATAAAGATTGGGGATGAGATTTTGAAAAGTGATTTGATTATACTCCCCATGAGCTCCTATGATGTAATTTTAGGGATGGACTGGTTGTCCAGGTATAATGCAGTTGTGGACTGCCAACTTAGAAGAGTGACCCTAGTGTCTGATAGGGGGACGATGATCACTTACCAAGGTGGTGGTGATTGGTTAATGAGTGAGCGTCTCATGAAGTCGTGTCTAGGAGGGCTAAGGAATCTGGGTTGTTGTGCTTTTCTTGCCAACCTAGATTGCAAGCCCTATGCTTTGAGAGGCAGTGTAGCGATTTCGATGGTTGATGAGTTTGAGGATGTCTTCCCCGACGAGTTGCCAGGATTACCACCGCATCGGGAGATTGAGTTTGGTATCGAGTTGTTTCTAGGGACATCACCGATTTCTATGGCATCTTATCGGATGGCGCCAGCAAAAATGAAAGAATTGAGGAGGCAACTTTAGGAGCTTGCTGATAAAGGGTATATTCGAAATAGCACATCTCTGTGGGGAGCACCGGTTTTGTTTGCTAAGAAGCATGATGGGACTCTCAGGTTGTGTGTGGATTATCGGCAGCTGAATCATGTTACGGTGAAGAACAAGTATCCCTTGCCTAGGATTGATGAGTTGTTTGATCAGTTGGGAGGTTCGCGGTACTTCTCAAAGATTGATTTGCGGTCAGGTTATCATCAGCTCAGGATTAAGGAAGAGGATATTCCCAAGAAAGTTTTTAGGACTCGATATGGGCACTTTGAGTTTTTGGTTATGTCGTTTGGGTTGACGAATGCTCCGGCAGCTTTCATGGATTTGATGAACAGGATATTTAGGTCATATCTGGATCAATTCGTGATCGTGTTCATCGATGATATTCTTGTGTATTCTAAGACTTGGAAGGAGCATGAGCAGCATTTCCAGATCGTGCTTCAGACTCTGTGGGAGCACCAGTTGTATGCTAAGAGGGAAAAGTGAGAGTTTTGGTTGACTGAGGTCAAGTTTCTGGGTCATGTTATCTCGGAGCATGGTATTTCTGTGGATCCGTCCAAGATTGAAGCCATAGTGGAGTGAGAACGACCAAGGAATGTAGCGGAGATTCGCAGCTTCTTAGGTCTTGCTGGTTATTACAGGAAATTTGTAAAGGATTTTTCAAAGATTGCAGCTCTGTTGACGAGATTGATCAAGAAAAATGTCAAGTTTGAGTGGAATGAAGATTGTGAGCTTGCTTTTCAGGAATTGAAGAACCGGTTGACTTCAGCTCCAGTGTTAGTTATTCCTAGCAGTGATGAGCCGTATGAGGTTTATGCGGATGCTTCAGGGCGCAGACTTAGATGCGTGTTAATGCAGCATGGACGTGTGGTTGCATACGGATCGAGACAGCTACGACCTCATGAGCAAAATTATCCTACTCATGATTTAGAGCTCGCAACGGTGATTCACGCTCTGAAAATTTGGAGGTGTTACTTGTATGGAGCGTCGTTTCAGGTCTTCTTCAATCACAAGAGTTTGAGGTATTTGTTCACTCAGAGGGATCTTAATTTGAGGCAGCGTAGATGAGTAGAGTATATGGAGGATTATGATTTTACGTTGCAGTATCATCTCGGGAAAGCTAATGTGGTAACGAATGTGCTTAGTAGGAAGTCTTCTGGGATTCTCGCTTGTTTGGCTTTTGAGGACTGGAGTAGGGATGCGACAGTGAGCGAGTATAGGCTACGGTATCGTGAAGACTGTGATCTTAATTTGAGGTATTTGTTCACTCAGAGGGATCTTAATTTGAGGCAGCGTAGATGGGTAGAGTATATGGAGGATTATGATTTTGCGTTGTAGTATCATCTCGGGAAAGCTAATGTGGTAACGAATGCGCTTAGTAGGAAGTCTTCTGGGATTCTCGCTTGTTTGGCTTTTGAGGATTGGAGTAGGGATGCGACAGTGAGCGAGTATAGGCTACGGTATCATGAAGACTGTGATCGAGTTTCGGTATATCATGTAGAAGCGACCCCAGCTCTTGTTTGGATGGTGAAGCAAAGTTAGTGGCAGGATCGGCATTTGCAGGGGATTTGGTCATAGATTCAGAACGGGGAGCAGTTTGAAGAATGGAGCGTGCATGCATATGGATCGTTGTATTTCTGGGAGCGTCTTGCAGTTCCAACTATCGCCGAGGTGACGAAAGCCGTTTTGGACGAAGCTCATAGGTTTCAGTTCGCTATTCATCCAAGGAGCACAAAGATGTATCGCGATTTGAAGAGGCAATATTGGTGGAGAGGCATGAAGAAAGATGTTCGAGAGTATGTGGCCAAGTGTACGACATGTCTTCAGGTGAAAGTCGAGCATCAGAAGCCTGCAGGTCAGCTTTAGCTGCTTCCTATTCTAGGGTGGAAATGGGAGCATGTGACTATGGATTTTCTCATAGGCTTGCCAAGGACGGAGCAGCGGCATGATGCAGTTTGGGTCATGGTCGACAGGTTGACGAAATTGGCATATTTTATTCCGTTTAGGTCGACGTGTTCGAGGAAGATTCTCGGGGATTTATATCTGCAGAACATTATGAGGTTGCATGGAGTTCCTTTGTCCATCACTTCTGATCGAGACACCAGGTTTAATGCTAAGTACTGGAGGAGTTTTCAGGAGGCCTTAGGTACGGATTTGAACTTCAGTACGCGTTTCATCCTCAGACTGATGGGCAGTATGAGCGGGTTATTCAGATTCTCGAGGATATGTTGCGTGCCTGTGAGTTGGACTTTGGCAAAAATTAGAGACAATGTTTGCATCTGGCGGAGTTCGCATACAACAATAGCTATCAGGCGAGTATTGGTATGGCGCCGTTTGAGGCATTGTATGGGCGACTGTGTCGGTCACCTGTGTATTGGGCCGAGCCGGAAGATAGGGTTATTCTTGGACCGGATGAGATCCGTGATAGCAACGAGAAAGTCACGGTGATTCGAGATCGATTGAGGGCAGCTCAAAGTCACGGTGATTGGAGATTTTGTTCTCTTGAAGGTATCGCCTCGTAAGGGAACTATGCGGTTCGGAGTGAGTGGGAAGCTCGAGCCGAGGTATATTGGGCCGTTCAAGATCACTCAGCGTGTTGGTGTGGTTGCTTATCGGCTTGATCTTCCACCCAAACTTTCTCATGTTTACGATGTGTTCCATGTGTCGATGCTTAGGAAGTGTCCGCCTGAGCAGGGTAAGATAGTTTCATTTCACGATGTACAGGTTCAGGAAGATAAGACGTACAAAGAAGTGTCGATTCAGATCATCGATCGAAAAGTAATTAGTTTGCGACGTCATGAGATACCATTGGTAAAGGTCGTGTGGCAACGTCATAGGGCTGATGAAGCCACCTGGGAACTAGAGTCGAGTATGCGAGAATTGTATCTGCATTTGTTTTGTTTCTGAAATGAGATGTAAATTTCGAGGGCAAAATTTCTTTTAGGGGTGGAAAGTTGTAACGCTCCGGAATTTATTTAATGTTATTGTAATATAAATGATGAATTAGTGTGCCATAATTAATGTTTCAACATTAATTTGATTACTTGGTTGGATTTTGAATTTTTGGTTGTTTCGTTAATTTGGTAAATTCAAATGATTTCTCATTATTTTAAAATGATGTTTTGAGTTTTAAAACACAACAATTTATAAAATGTTAAAAATATTCCGTTTTACAAAACCGTGAGCGGCACATGATGTTCGTACAGTAAAATCGCCCACCGTTTCTCTCTATTTATTCTCTCTCTTCCTCCTTTCTCCTCACTCTCTTAGTCTCTCTCTCTCTCTCTTCTCTGCCGTGAGCCATTCTCTTCCTCTCCCACTTGGTTTCTCTTATTCTCTCTCAAATTCTCTCTCAAATTTTTGAATCAAATTCGAATCCAAGCTTCAGGTTAGCAAGTAGGAAGCTCGGGAACGTGATTTGGCAACCGAGAAAGTGGGTTGAAGCTTCGATTCGAGGTTAGTTTTGAAATTTCTAAACTTTTTCCAAAATTTTCAATTTTGTGCATTTTTGAAATCTAGGTTTGCTTGAGCTTAGAAAACCTTGGATTTGAGTTAAATGAACTTAGAACAACTAGAATCTAAGCTTAGATTGAAGAAAAACGGATTTGATTCAAGATTTTTCATTTTTCTCCCCATTTTCTCATTTTCGGATTTTTGAGATTTTTGAGTTTAAATCTTGTTTAAATGAGTTCAAATGTGTTCTAGTATGTTTTTTTCTATCAACTATGATTGTTTTCCATGCCTGGGATTTAAGAAAAATCGGTTAAAATTAAAATTTGGATTTTAGGGATCGAAAAACCCGTGGCTGGAATTTCTGGGTTTTCCCACTTCGGTAGGCCAAACTACGTGTTCGGCAAGCCGGATTAAGGGTCGGTAGGCCGGTGTTCTTCTGTCCGGTAGGCCAAACCTAGGGAATGACCGGCCGACTGAAGCAGGGAGTCCGGCTGGCCGGCTGAGCATGGAGAATTTTGTGATTTTTCACCCGTTTTCATTGTTTTGAACCCCGATTTAAATTCCAACCTTATAGAATGATTTTAAAGATACAAATGGCACACTTGGACATCATGAAATGGTTTAGTAACATAGAATGTCTAAAACTAGATATTGATCAACTTAGTTTGTATCTAGGATCGTTCGTGGTTCTGTGGAGCTAACGTATAGCGGACCAGGATTACGGTGTGGGGCACCGGCACGAGTATTGAGGTAGGACTTCTATCCCATTTCCTTGGTAGCCTAGTTTCAAAATGATTTGGCTTTGAAAAGGATTTCTATTAAAATGTTTTTAACAGTTGTTTGAAAATGAATTTATCGGTTATATTTTAATATATCGTGAACTGAAATGGACTTCATAATAAATGTAAATGACAACACTCGGTAATTGGGTTATGAATGATGATGATAATAAACATATGGGCATGATGCCATATCAGAGATCAGGTCGTGTAGCTATCGACCTTGGGGGCAGGTTCCGAAACCCAGCTGGGCCACTACGGTGGTGATATTATTATGGTTTGCCTAGGAAAAGAAAATGATATTTCTGGTTGTCCAAGTAAATTGTTCTGGGTAAGAACAGCTTTACTTAAATTTGTTTATTTATTTATTTAATTAAGGTTTCTTTTAAATAATTTCTGAATAATGAAATATTTCTTTAAATTAAATTATTTTATAAAACATAGTCCTATTGAGCCTTTAGCTCACGTTTTAATTGTTTTAAATTTCCCCCCCACCTTCTAAGTGGTTTTCCATCTAGGTTTGGAGAAGATTCAACGGACAGGACCTAGGAGCAATAGAGGGACTAGTAGATTAATTTGTATTATTTAAATCAAGGCATGTAAGATTTTAACTTTATTTGTACTTGGACTGTGATTGTATTTATGATATTGTCAGTAACATGTGTGTGCACAAGTTGTGGGTCTGTGAGACCCATACTCGCTATGTTTACTCTTTAATATTAATTATTCCTGCTATGGCTTTCTTTAAATTTTCATATTTTATATTTAATTCAAACCCTTAAACTCTTGATTTTAATTAAATTCTCATTTAATTAATTTAAATAATCCGCCACGTCACCTCCCGTACTCCGGGGCGTGACACATACTACGAACAAAATTAGTTACATATTGAAAAAGATTAATTATAGACATATGGAGAGCTAAATGCAACGCAGACGCTTATTAACTACTCTAACTTATAACAAGGGCAATTAACCGACGCCTTTAACAAAATTAGATGGTTTCAGTAACTCTAACTAGTATAAGGTGAACTACTTTGTATAACACGGCCTATCATGTATACAAGAAAGCAACTAGTTTAGTCTTTAAATAAATTACGGCATAATTTTTTAGAGTAATTATGGCATAAAATCTGTATATACATACATATATAAAGCTTGAAATGCTGTATTATTATTATTATTATTATGTTGGTTGTCTTCTCTCATTATCGATTCAAAAATATACAATATTGCGTGTGAAAATTACTGGTAATAAGCAATCATACCCTTTTCACATCACTGTAGCATTTGGTGAGCAGAGATCAGAAGACGTTATCAAGAAAATAAAAGTAATATAGGGGATAGAGCACATTAAGTGAAACTAGTTTTGATTTTGCTTTGATTGTACACTACGGATGTTATAATAGTATAATCCATCCTCAAGTAAGTAAGAATTACGTTTAATTACAAAATTTTTCCTCTTAACTATAGTTCTTATGGCTATGTATTTTTTAATACTTAAAAGAAAATATTTATTCCCAGATTTTTAAAATATTAGCGCAAAAAAATCTTTTTATTAGTATTTTTAACAGAACTAACATGTACAATTCAAAAGAGTAACGAGTGTAATTTTATGGTCACGATAACATAAATGATTCTGATTAGGATTGTATTTTATATTTTGGATTGCAATGATTGAACTTGTTATTTTATAACACACACATTCAATACACTTGTGTACTTCTTTCATTTATTTAATAAATTTGAATCCCAAATAAAGCGAAAATAAAAATCAGCAAGAGTGTAAACCGATATATTAGCAATATTAGAGTTGGCAAATCCACTGTCCAATTAGAAGACAGAAAGAAGATTTTATTTGAAAAAATAGAATAAAATAAAATAAAAGAAGATATATTGTTCGAGGGACAGGATAATATATCCCTTGGGGGATCATGAATAGAATATCCGTCGGGGCGATTTTTATTTATATTTTATTGCTTGTTTTGTTTGCTTTAGCAGTAGTACAGTAGTATGTTTGTGTCAGAAGGAAAGGTCATTCTAAATTATCAGTTACGGGATTGCTTCTGTTTATGTAGTCTGTACCGTGCAGCTTTCACTCATTATTGCACATCTTTTTTTTTTTTTTTTAAATGTCACTCATTTCATTCAATTTGTTTTTGAATCCTTTTTTTTTTTTTTTGAAAATTGGATTTACTCATTGCATATAAAACACTATGCAGCCATATTATAACTTATTGAAGTGGTGCGTTGAGGGTAATATATGCTGCTTTTAGCCCATTTTCTCCTTCTTTGCACTCATTTGGCCGTGGTCTACCCTGTATTCTTCTATATATTTGTTTGTTGAACTAATTAATTATGATCAATTATATACAATGGTAGGAGGGAATAAATTACACTCAATTTTTTTTATTCATGAATCTATATATTTAAAAAAAATATATGTCATTAATAAATTAAGGTCTCACTTAAAACATTTACTTGACAAAAAAAAATTAACAAATAACTTAAAATCCCTAATACTATCCGTTCAATTTATACATATTGTTATTAATGTCATTGCAGATTTATTCCCTTTTTTTTTTTCTAAAAAAATGGATCATCCTAACCTCCCCACTCCACCCCATAAGAGAAATTTCTTACGACCATATGTGGAAACGACAAAAGAACCTGACCCACAATTTTGTGTAGTAGCATTTCTAGTGTAAGTCATAATAGCCTAAATCATATTCAACTGACCCACAAAAGGGCAAAATAACAGCCTCACTCTGAATGATAAAAGAGAGTCTTAATAAGTCATCCTCTTATCGTTATATTACTATCAAAAATGATGATTTAGCGTGTGTTTAACTAATCTAGTTTGAACCACTTATGTGATCAATTATAATGATAGGAGGGAATAAATTATTCTCAATTCTTTATCCATGAATCGATATTACGTTAAAAAAAAATCATTTATGCTATTAACACGTTAACTTGATAAAAAAAATTAACAAATAACTTAAAATACTTAATAGTTTGAACCACAAAAAGTGGTTCAAACTATTTTTGCTACATTATTTTTTTCACGTAATTTAAACGACAAATTGTTCGGCCAAAAAAAATGTTCAAATTGCGATTACAAAACATCCTATTATTCGGGCAATAGCTTGCAGGCCCCGTTGATGATGAGTGCGCCCCGTTGATTATATTAGAGCAAATTTCTTATAATCGGAAATTCCGCATTTTATACCAACGAAAGTTCTCTGTTGAAGCATATATATTTGTGTGTCATTATGTATGTACATATAAAGAAACACACCAATTTTTTTAATGAAAACTGGGGACGGATTTTTAAAATGGCACATCTATAATATAATGTAACATAATATGATAGGGTAAATGTCACTAACACTCGTTATGTTTAATAAAATTACAGACACGTTTCTTGGACCAAATTTAATTACATTGACAATCTCTGCTTTTTTAAAAAAAATTACAAAAAGAGCCTCTCTGATCTTTATTATTGATTCTGATTTGACCATTAGTTTTGTTTATGTGACAATCCGACTGCTTGACCCAGAGCTGAATAAGGCCACAATCAAGAACAAGCATCATTTTTCAAGGATTGACGATCTTTTTGATCAGCTAAAAGAAGCAATGGCATTTTCAAAGTTCGATTTATGCTCCAGATATCACTAGCTGTGAGTCAAAGAATGAGATTTTCTAAAGACAGCATTCCGAAGATGTTATGAGCATTATGAGTTTTGCGTAATGTTATTTGGATTAACCAATGCTTCGACAACGTTTATGGATTTGAGGTAAAATATGTTTAAGGATTTTTTGGACATTATAGTTTAAAATGCACAAATTAAAATGCCCCTTATTAGCCAAAATGTTTTTTAATTAATTATGGTATTAGAAATGGCCGTTTTGCTCTTACCTAACATATAAAAAAAAATGAGTTTAATTACATTTTTTTGCATTTGTAACAATAAATTTCACTCAAATTATAGATAAATTTTTTTCTTTTATTTTTTTCTTCAAAAAATCTCTTTTTAATTGTAATATTATTGAATGATTTAGATTGTGATGTGTGAAATACTATTAATATTTTTCATCCACTAAAATGCCACAAAATATAAAAACATTTCTAATACAAACGAGCATTATATCATCTAAATCTTTATTTCCATAAAAGTAAAAAATTATAATAAAATTTTAAAACAAAAAAGATACTTTTTTTAAAAAATAAAGAGATCAAATATAAAATTGTAAAATGTTTATTAAAATAATAATAAAAAAACTCTCCCTCTGTGGCTACACCGCATCGGTGAGAGGGACTGCAATGGCTGGTTGAGGATGTGGGCGACGAAGGTTGTCGCGGGGGGTGGGGTAGGGGGAGGGGGTTGGTTGGTTCCGCAATCCATACGTGGTCGATGGGTGGTAAGGTGAAAGGGGGAGGTGGACTGGGCTGGGCTAAGGCTAGGGCTAGGGCTAGGGCTTGGGGCTGTGTGATGGCATTGGAGTGGTGGGAGGAGAGGGTGGGCTGTTGGAGCCTGGAGGGTGGACAACGGCGTGGGAAAGGTGGGAGAGGTGGCAAGGCGTGATTGGGTGTGGATGACTGGGGGCAGGGGGACAAACGTGGTTGTTGGATTATGGGCTAGGTATTTTTCTTGTGATTTAAGATTCTTTTGTTAAAGATCAAATGGCTGTAATTTGCCCTTTTTAAAATCAATTCTTGAGATTAAAAGGGTATTTTTATCATTTCATATAAAAATTAATAGAGTTAATAATATTTATATATATATATACACACATATATATAGGACTGTGATACAGATCCACCGGCGGATATTTTCTGCCCTTACATGGCGGGTAATCAGGGGTATAATTATTGAAAAGTTAAGTTGTTAGAGGCCCATGTGGCCATATTTGTAAGAGATAAATTGAAGGGGAACCGGCTGTTAGTTGTGGAGTGAATGAGTTGACTTTGTAACGCTGTAATTTATTGGGAATGAAAGGGACATTTGAAGGGACAAATTTGTACGGATTGGAATCGAGAAACGACCACGTAATTATCAGTTAATTCAATGTAACCTGGCCTAATCGTTCACGTAACTTTTATTTTGTTTTAATTATTTATAATATTTTAATGTCTATGTCTATCCTCTTTTAATAATATTTTATGGAAACAAAGAGGTTGGGTAGAAGGGCATCGTAACTCTTTTTCTTTAATCGTAACCCCAAGTTGATCTCAACGTAAAAAATTGTTTAACTTCTTCAAATTTAAAAAGGGGCCATTGTTACCCCAAATTGATCTAAACGTAAGACTATTTTGTTTATTTTCCAAATTTAAATAGGTCGCATTATATATGGAATTGTAATTGGTAAATGAAGTTTGGTGTGGATAATTAAGTAATGATGAAATGTAATCTATTGGAGCAATTGGAGGGGAGATTAAACCTAAGTTGCACATTTTTTAAAAGGCAAGAGTACATTAGCCTTGACGGTAACTAGTTTTTGTCAACGAAACTAGGCAGATGAAATTTAAGCCCTTAATATGACGGTGGATATATGTGGTCTACATCGTAGTCATAGCTTTCGAACTCCATGAAAGGGTGAAATTATTGATAGTTGTTGAAGTCGTTGCTTTACATGGATTTAATTGAAGGCCTGTAGACATCGTCACTTTCGGTGTGATGGTTGTCGTATTATTGTGAAGGATATGTTCTTTGTCCTTGGCTTGCGATTGTCGTTTGTTGTGACCCTTGTATTGTTGGAGTGGATGCATTATCTACGCCCTTAACCTTCCAATTTTATTTAAAGCAGGTTTGTCTGTTGTAACCATAACCCTTGCAATTAGTAAAGATTTCAGTAAGCAAAAGGAAAAAAAAAAAACAAAAAACAAAAAACTATTAGCTTTCAGAAAATTTTAAAAAATTAAATTAGTTCTACCAAACAGGGGATTACTCATAATCGATTATCATAAAAAGGCAAAAGCCCTAAAATTAATCATTTTTGGTATTAAAAAAATAAATAAATCAATTTGAACAGGACCAAAAAAAAGACAAAACCACAATAAATAAAACTATTAAAGGCCTACCTCGAGGACTACACTTGAAGACCTTGTGATGATCCCTTCCAATAGAGTCGCCGACGGTACAAACGCAAGAACAAAAGGCCGGCGCATGGACCGACAACTGCTCCTCCAGGAAGAAATGGTCTTTAACAAGACATAAATTTTTTCTTAAAAAAAAAAAGATGAAACGTAAAGTCGTTTCTCCTGAATAATTAACTGGAAACCGGCTATACAGCCAACAATATTGGGCTATATATATATATATAACACACTACACACGCGCAGTACACTTCAAAATTAGGATAAGCGCTTTTTTTTTGGCTGAAAAGGTGGGTAAGTGCTTTTATCCCTGGAGGAAATTTAGATGAAACTAATATGATTTTTGAATCAGTAGTTTGAACTCTAAATTTAAACTGAAAATAATATACATAACAATTCTAATTCTATAAAATATATATATAACTTAAAATAATATACATAACAATTCTAATTTTATAATATATATATATTATGACAAAATAGGTTCAAACTGAAATTCTGTATATTTTAGCCGATGAACCAAAAATCCTATCAGATTATTACTGATTCTAATTATACACCGCCAGAGCTTTTCTTTTTAGTAAATTGTATGATAGACTATATTGTATGACAAGTATATAAATATTTTGACTTTTGCAATTAAAAGAAAAGAAAATGAATGTACCGAAAGCGGCTAGCGTTCCATGATGATTTGTGTGTTGAGTTGAAATAATTTTTACCAGGAAAAGATAAAAAAAAAAAAAAAAAAAAAAAGAAAGTAAAAGATATTCTCTAAATTTTTCATCCAATACCATGATCCTGCTTGATTTATAAAAAAATAATGCAAATTTTTTTTTAAAAAAAAGTAAGTAAATTAATGCAAAAGGCAACACAATATAAAGTGGCAAAAAAGACTTACAAACTTATCCTAATAAAATAAAAAGAAGTATACATGAATTTATGGAGACTTTCAAATTAAAAGATCTAAAAAAGTGAATGACTTTTCACTAAAACCAGATATATACGTTGTGCTTAATTATTATAAAAATGACAATTAGGTGATCTATGAATGACTATATACAATCATATACATTGTGAACATATATTGTTCCAGTAGTAACATTTTATATCTTTCATAAAAAAAAAAAAAAAAAAAGAGTATAGTTTACGCGTAGATCTCTGTCGGCGTTATCCTTGTGGTGGGTCCTATATGATCCCATAATTAAAACAGACCACTACAACCCATTATTTATTTTCCGTTGTAATTTCGCCTCTCACGTCACAAGTCTCATGATATTGTCGCTGTCACCCTTTGCTGTATATTTAGGTTATTGTCACTCAAAGGAAAAACCATATTAGTCACTCATTGAAAATTAATCACTTGTAAATGTCAGCTAGTGTGTCTAGCTATATCTATTTATAGAGAAAGGTGTGTGTATACACACACTAAAGCATACAAACAGAGTGTATATATATATCTTCTGTGTCTCATAATTAGCGAGAGAGGAAAAAAAATGGAAGCCCTTGGAGCGCAAAGCCATGAAAATGAAGCTCATAAGAAAAATTATAAGCTCTCTTCATCAGAAACTACAACCATAGGAAATCATGATCAAGCTCAAGGACAAAATGGTTCTCAACAAGGAGGCTGGATTACCTTTCCCTTCATTATAGGTACTCTCATAACAATTATTTCTTAATTATCCTTCTTTATTTGATCATTTCTCAATTTGTCTGTGTCATCCTTGTGCCGGGATCATGCTAATTTTTTCTATGTTTCTCATTTATCCCCCTTCTTTTGTTACCTTTTTCTTCTTTTTTTATTATATTATATATGTTGTACATGTGTGTATATATGTGTGTTAGTTGATGGGGTTAATATGTAACATTTTAATGTTTTTTGTTGGTTTTTGGAATAGGAAATCTGGCGGGCCTTTCAGTGGCCGCCGGGGGATGGGGAGCAAATTGGATAGTGTTTCTGATAACCAAATTCAACATTGGGAGCATAGCCGCTACGAAGATCAACAACGTCGGCTTTGGCTTCACCTGTCTCTTTCCGATTGCCGGCGCCATCATTGCCGACACCTTCACTGGAAACTTCACCGTCGTCAGCATTTCTTCCTTCATCCTTTTGATAGTAAGTAATTATTAACAACATTATTTCTAACATTAATTTGTCCATCACTTAATTATAAGCTTTCTGCTTTTGCCAAGTACTTACCAAATTTTCTAGCCACTTTAAGAAAAACAAAATAATTCATCCCTCCGTCCTGAT
Source organism: Artocarpus heterophyllus (assembly GCA_025403435.1). NCBI lineage: Eukaryota > Viridiplantae > Streptophyta > Magnoliopsida > Rosales > Moraceae > Artocarpus > Artocarpus heterophyllus. Next base: position 13,383,679 of record CM046353.1, read on the forward strand.
GCTTGAAAAACACTCAATAATCTCTCTCCCTCTGCCTCTCTTTCTCTCTTTTTCCTTTTCAGAAAAGGTATATTCCTCCAAATTTTTGAAAAAGAACAACCTTTTCTTGTATTATATACACTTATGCAATGTTATATAAATATTTAGGCATGTGATATAAAATAGAAAGAAAAAGTTAGAGGAGCATTTTAGTCTACTTTTATCAATACAATTTTGTTGGGCAAATAAGGTGAATAATAACTAATTCTAATTTATGTATGGCGTTGTCCCTCTCTGTTCATTAATAAATAATATATTAAAAAAATAGATTTCAATCATAGATCTAAATAAGATTCTATTTATTTGTTATATTTTTATTTCCATTTAATATAATTTTGATCAAATTGGAAACATGTACGTACACAAAATTAAAGTCATGGTTAAGGGGAAAAAAAATCTTGTAACTACTTGCTCCACTTTTTTCAGGGCATGACAATGATAACCCTAATAGCCGGAATCCATTCCCTAAAACCTTCACCATGTGAGACCGGCTCAACAACATCCTGCAAAAGTCCGACAAAGCTTCAATATCTCTTCCTCTACGCAGCAATGGGGTTAACCACACTGGGATTGGGTGGCTCTCGCTTCACCATTGCCACAATGGGAGCCGATCAGTTCGACAAAACCGACCACCAAGGAACTTTCTTCAACTGGTTTTTCGTTGTCTTGTATGTCGGAAACGCCATCAGCTTCGTCGCAATTGTCTACATCCAGGATAATGTTGGGTGGGGAATAGGGTTTGGAATTTGCCTCATCGCGATCGTGATAGGGTTAGTTTTGCTTCTGCTTGGAAAACCCTTCTATCGTCTCGTCAAACCCAAGGGAAGCCCCTTCGTGAGCATTGCACGAGTTTTCGTCGCAGCCATTAGGAAAAGGAATGTGTCGCCTGAGAGTTTGGAGAGCTTGGATTACTGTTATGGAACTTCTGGGATGTCAAAAATGGTTCAAAGCGCACCAAGTAAAAGTTTCAGGTACTTGCGTATAATATGTTTTTTTTCTTTCTTTTTTTATTTAATACAATATTTTGCTGTACTTGTATTGTGTAGAATTAATGATGTAACAAAACCCAAATGTTTTGTGATAAACAATTGATAAGTTAATGACACTTAATACACAGCTATTTATACTTAAGATTGGTAGAAGGTCTCATGATATGTTGCTAATTATGTCTCTGTTTGTCAAGTAATAATGTTACTAGTGTTTGATTGTTCATTTGACCATAAATGGGTCATATAGTTTGGTAGAGGCAGATTTATTTACTTATTTTTTTGGTGGGAAGAAGCTGGTAGGTTTTGGTGTAGTACCTGTCACGCCCCGGAATACGGGAGGTGACGTGGCGGAATATTTAGATTAATTAAAAGAGAATTTGATTAAAAACTGAGAGTTTGAGAATCAAATTAAGCAATAAATTAAGAGATTTTTCCACCACATTTGATAAACGAATTTATAAATATTTAGCAAATAATAATAATTAAATAAAAACCGCGAATATGGGTTCCACAACCCACAACTTGTGCACACACATGGTTCTGACAATATCATAAATACAATTACAGTCCAAGTATAAATGAAATTAAAGTCTTACATGCCTTGATTAATAATACAGAATATAAATAAATTCTCCTATTGCTCCTGAGTTCGGTCCGAAGAATCTTCTCCAAACCTAAATGGGAAACCACCTAGAAGGGAGGGGAAATTTAAAACAGATAACGTGAGCGAAAGGCTCAGTAGGACTAAGTTTTATAAAATAATTCAATGCAAAGAAACATAACATTATCAGGAGTTATACAGAAAGGGAACTTGAATAAATAAATAAATAAATTGAGTAGAACCGTTCTGACACAGAACAGTCTACTCGTCAAATCAAAACACCAGTTTACTTTTACCTAGGCAAACCATGAAATCACCACCGTAGTGGCCCAGCTGGGTTTCGGGACCTGCCCCCAAGGTCGATCACGACCCGATCTCTGATATGGCATCATGCCCATGTGTTTATTATCATTATCATTCAAAACCCAATTACCGAGTGTTGTCAATTACATTCATTATAAAATTCATTTCATGTCACGGTATATAAAAATATAACCGATAAAACCATTTTCAAACAACCGTTGAAAACATTTTGATAGAAATCCTTTTCAAAGCCAAATCATTTCAAAACCAGGCTACCAAAGAAATAGGATAGAAGTCCTACCTCAGTACTCGTGTCGGTACCCCACACCGTAATCCCGATCCGCTATACGTTAGCTCCACGGAACCACGAACAATCCTAGATACAAACTAAGTCGATCAATATCTAGTTCGAAACATTCTATGTTACTAAATCCTTTCATGATGTCCTAGTGTGCCATTTGTATCGTTAAAATCATCCTATAAGGTTGGGATTTAAATCAGGGTTCAAAACAGTGAAATCGGGTAAAAATCACAAAATTTTCCATGCCTCGGTCGGCCTGCCGGACGCCCTGCTTCGGCCTGCCGAACTGCACAGTTCGGCCTGCCGGAAACGAGGTTCGGCCTGCCGATCATTTCCCCAGATTCGGCCTGCCGGTCGGAAGAACACCGGCCTGCCGATCATCACTCCGGCCTGCCGAACATGAACTTCGGCCTGCCGAACTGGGAAGATCCAGAAATCCCAGCCACGGGTTTCTCGATCCCCAAAATCCAAATCTTGTTTCTAACCTGTTTTTCTCAAATCCCAGGCATGAAAAACAACTATAATTGATAGAAAAACATTCTAGAACATGTTTGGAATCATTTAAACAACATTTAAACTCAAAATCCTCAAAAATCCGAAAATGAGAAAAAGAGGAGAAAAATGAAAATCTTGAATCCAATCCGTTTTTCTTCAATCTAGGTTTAGATTCTAGTTGTTCTAAGCTCATTTAACACAAATCCATGGCTTTCTAAGCTAAAACAAACTTAGATTTCAAAAACACACAAAATTGAAAATTTTGTAAAAAGTTTAGAAATCTCGAATCTAACCTCGAATCGAAGCTTCAATCAGCGTTCTCGGTTGCCGAATCACGTCCCCGAGCTTCCTCCTTGCTGTTCCGAAGCTTGGATTCGAATGGAAATCAAAAATTTTTGAAAGAGATTGAGAGAGAGAGGGAGCTGCCGAGAGAGAGAGAAGAGAGAGAGAGTTGAACGTGAGAGTGAGGAGAGAGAGAGAGAAGAGAGAAATAAATAGAGAAAATCGGTGGGCGGTTTTACTGTGCGAAAACCATGTGCCGCCCACGGTTTTGTAAAACAGAGTATTTTTAACATTTTACAAATTGTTTTGTTTTAAAACTCAAAACATCATTTTAAATCAACAAGAAATCTTTTGAACACATCAATTTAACAAAACAACCAAAAACTAAAAATCCAACCAAATAATCTAATTAAAGTTAAAACTTTAATTATGGCACACTAATTCATCATTTACATTACATTAATGTTAAATAAATTTTGGGACGTTACAACTCTCCACCCCTAAAAGAAATTTCGTCCTCGAAATTTACAACTCCTCTCAAAAACAAAACAAATGCGGATATAACTCCCGCATACTCGACTCTAGTTCCCAAGTGGCTTCATCAACCCCGTGATGCTGCCACACGACCTTTACCAACGGTATCTCACGACGACGCAAGCTAATCACTTTCCGGTCGATAATTTGAATCGGCACTTCTTCGTACGTCGTATCCTCCTGAACCTGCACATCGCGAAACGATACTATCTTATCCTGCCCAGGTGGACATTTCCTAAGCATAGACACATGAAACACATCGTGCACATGAGAAATTTCGGGCGGAAGATCAAGCCGATAAGCAACCACACCAACACGCTGAGTGATCCCGAACGGCCCAATATACCTCGGCGCGAGTTTCCCACTCACTCCGAACCGCATAGTTCCCTTACGAGGTGACACCCTCAAGAGAACAAAATCTCCAACCGCAAATTCTAAAGGTCTACGTCTCCTATCCGCGTAGCTCTTCTGCCGACTCTGAGCTGCTCTCAACTGATCCCGAATCACCGCGACTTTCTCGTTGCTGTCACGAATCTCATCTGGCCCAAGAATAACTCTATCTTCCGGCTCGGCCCAACACACAGGTGATCGACACGGTCGCCCATACAATGCCTCAAATGGTGCCATACCGATACTCGCCTGATAACTGTTGTTGTACGCGAACTCCGCCAAATGCAAATATTGCTTCCAATTCCCGCCGAAGTCCAACGCACAAGCACGCAACATATCCTCGAGAACCTGAATGACCCGCTCAGACTGCCCATCAGTCTGAGGATGAAACGCCGTACTGAAGTTCAAATCCGTACCCAAAGCCTCCTGAAAACTCCTCCAGTACTTAGCATTAAACCTGGTGTCTCGATCAGAGGTGATGGACAAAGGAACTCCATGCAACCTCACAATGTTCTGCATATACAGCTCCCCGAGAATCTTCCTGGAACACGTCGACCTAAACGGAATGAAATGCGCCGATTTCGTCAACCTGTCGACTACAACCCAAACTGCATCATGCCGCTGCTCCGTCCTCGGCAAACCTGTGAGAAAATCCATCGTCACATGCTCCCATTTTCACCCTGGAATAGGAAGCGGCTGAAGCTGACCTGCAGGCTTCTGATGCTCAGCTTTCACCTGGAGACACGTCAAACACTTGGCCACATACTCGCGAACATCTTTCTTCATGCCTCTCCACCAATAGTGCCTCTTCAAATCACGATACATCTTGGTGCTCCCCGGATGAATAGCGAACTGAGACCTATGAGCTTCATCTAGAACGGCTTTCGTCACCTCGACGATAACTGGAACTGCAAGACGCTCCCGGAAGTACAACGATCCATCTGCATGCACGCTCCATTCCTCGAACTGCTCCCCGTTCTGAATCCGCGACCAAATCCCCTGCAAATGTCGATCCTGCCACTGACCTTGCTTCACCATCCGAACAAGAGCTGGAGTCGCTTCCACATGATACAACAAAACTCGATCACCGTCTTCATGATACTGTAGCCGATACTCACTCACTGTCGCATCCCTGCTCTAGTCCTCAAAAATCAAACAAGCGAGAATCCCTGAAGACTTCCTGCTAAGCGCGTCTGCGACCACATTAGCTTTCCCGGGATGATACTGCAACGCGAAATCATAATCCTCCATGTACTCCACCCATCTGCGCTGCCTCAAGTTGAGATCCCTCTGAGTGAACAAATGCCTCAAACTCTTGTGATCGGAGAAGACCTGAAACGATGCTCCATACAAGTAACATCTCCAAATCTTCAGCGCGTAGATCACCGCTACAAGCTCTAAATCGTGAGTAGGATAATTCCGCTCGTGAGGTCGTAGCTGTCTCGATCCGTACGCAACCACACGTCCATGCTGCATCAACACGCATCCAAGTCCACGCCCTGAAGCATCAGCATAAACCTCATACGGCTCGTCACTACTAGGAATAACTAATACTGGAGCTGAAGTCAACCGGTTCTTCAATTCCTGAAAAGCAGACTCACAGTCTTCATCCCACTCAAACCTGACGTTTTTCCTGATCAACCTCGTCAACGGAGCTGCAATCTTCGAAAAGTCCTTTACAAATTTCCGGTAATATCCAGCAAGACCTAAGAAGCTGCGAATCTCCGCTACATTCCTTGGTCGTTCCCACTCCAATATAGCTTCAATCTTGGACGGATCCACTGAAATACCATGCTCTGAAATGACATGACCCAGAAATTTGACCTCAGTCAACCAGAACTCACATTTTTCCCTCTTAGCATACAAATGGTGCTCCCGCAAAGTCTGAAGCACGATCCGAAGATGCTGCTCATGCTCCTCCCAAGTCTTAGAATACACAAGAATATCATCGATGAACACGATCACAAACTGATCCAGATACGGCCTAAATATCCTGTTCATCAAATCCATAAAAGCTGCTGGAGCATTCGTCAACCCGAAAGACATAACCAGAAACTCGAAGTGCCCATACCGAGTCCTAAAAGCTGTCTTGGGAATGTCCTCTTCCTTGATTCTGAGCTGATGATAACCTGACTGCAAATCAATCTTCGAGAAGTATCGCGAACCTCCCAACTGATCAAATAGCTCATCAATCCTAGGCAAAGGATACTTGTTCTTCACCGTAACACGATTCAACTGCCGATAATCCACACATAACCTGAGAGTCCCATCGTGCTTCTTAGCGAACAAAACTGGTGCTCCCCACAGAGATGTGCTATTCCGAATATACCCTTTATCAGCAAGCTCCTGAAGTTGCTTCCTCAATTCCTTCATTTCTGCCGGCGCCATCCGGTAAGGTGCCATAGAAATCGATGATGTCCCTGGAAACAACTCGATACCAAACTCAATCTCCCGATGCGGTGGTAATCCTGGCAACTCGTCGGGGAAGACATCCTCGAACTCACCAACCACCGGAATCACTGCACTACCTTTCGAAACATAGGGCTCGCAATCTAGATTGGCAAGAAAAGCAAAATAATCTAGATTCCTTCGCCCTCCTAAACACGACTTCATGAGACACTCACTCATTAGCCAATCACCACCACCCTGGTAAGTGATTACCGTCCCCCTATCAGACACTAGGGTCACCTTTCTAAGTTGGCAGTCCACAACTGCACTATATCTGGACAACCAGTCCATCCCTAAAATCACATCATAGGAACTCATGGGGAGTACAATCAAATCACTTTTCAAAATCTCATCCCCAATCTTTATTTTACATGATTTACACATACAATTCACACACACCCGCCCCAAGGGAGAAGTTATAACTAGGGGTTCATTAAACTCTTCTACTTCTAATCCCAAGGCATGTACAAAGGAACTCGAAATGAGAGAATGAGATGCACCGGTATCAAATAAAACGCGAGCTAGAGATCTAGAAACCAAAACCATACCATCGACAACCGCGTTACCAATCTGAGAATCTGACCCTCCAGATGCCATTGCATGAACCTGCACTGGCGCTTTCCCTTTTCCTCTACCGACATTGCTGGGTCCTGCATTACTCGGCCGATACTGCTGAGATGGAGATGACTGCACACTACCTGTACTCGGAGCTCTATACTGAGGAACACTGCGCTGAAAATACTGCGGCTGCTATCCTCGTGTCGGATATGAGAATTGCTGAGGAGAAAACTGCGGATACTGCAACTGCGGGTACTGCGGAGGCGGAGGTAGGGTCTGAGGCTGAGGCTGAGACTGACGACTGGCATCCTCCCCGGTCTGCGATCCAAGACGAGCACTCCTGATCGGGCAATTCCTCTTGATGTGTCCGGGCTGCTGACAGAAATGACAATGAAAGCTGTAGGGATTGCTGCGCCCGCTGCCAGACGAACTGCTGCTGCCACTGGTCGCACCGCCTTGCTTGCCTTTCCCCGGAGCTGGACGACTACTGGTGCTCTTCCTGCCACTCCTCTGCGGTCCTCCTGAAGCCTTGGCTCGGTCCTCACAATACTGCACGTAATCATTCTCCACGGAGATCGCCGACGACACAAGCTCTCCGAAACCCCTAAGCCGTAGAGCAACCAACTGCCGCTGAATAGGAGCCTTGAGTCCTTCCTGAAACTTGATGCATTTCTCACGCTCCGATGCCACAGCTGATGGAGCAAACCTAGCCAACTCGTTAAACTTTGCCTCATACTCCCGAACTGACATATCACCCTGCTGCAATCTATAAAACTCAGCTGCCTTCTGATCTCGATATCCCTGCGGAAAATACCGATCATAGAACAGATCCTCGAACTTGTCCCAACCGATATCGCCACCGCGCTCCAGACGCTTAGTTTGTTTCCACCAGGTGTTAGCGCCACCCTCGAGCTTATACGCCGCAAACTCCACACGATACTCCTCAGGCACACCAAGAGTATCAAGATGCTTCAAGATCGAATCCAACCAATACTCTGCTAACTGCGGATCCCTATTGCCATCAAAAGTCGGAATAGACGCCCGCCAAAATTCCTTAAAGAAAGCATGCCGACTACCAACACTGGAGTCTTCCGGTCTAGTCCTGGCTGCCATCTGCCGGAAAGCCGCAATCATAGACCTCATCAGGCCCTCATCATTTCCGAACTCGGCGTCAGCTGTCGAACGACGTCTAGGTGCCATTCTCTCACTTCTGAAAACAAAATTTGGACTGTCAGAGGTATTTCATTGTCAAACCTATGTGTGCACAATTCCCAAGGTTCATAACCTTGGGCTCTGATACCATTCTGTCATGCCCCGGAGTACGGGAGGTGACGTGGCGGAATATTTAGATTAATTAAAAGAGAATTTGATTAAAAACTGAGAGTTTGAGAATCAAATTAAGCAAGAAATTAAGAGATTTTTCCACCACATTTGATAAACGAATTTATAAATATTTAGCAAATAATAATAATTAAATAAAAACCGCGAATATGGGTTCCACAACCTACAACTTGTGCACACACATGGTTCTGACAATATCATAAATACAATTACAGTCCAAGTATAAATGAAGTTAAAGTCTTACATGCCTTGATTAATAATACAGAATATAAATAAATTCTCATATTGCTCCTGAGTTCGGTCCGAAGAATCTTCTCCAAACCTAAATGGGAAACCACCTAGAAGGGGGGGAAATTTAAAACAGATAAAACGTGAGCGAAAGGCTCAGTAGGACTAAGTTTTATAAAATAATTTAATGCAAAGAAACATAACATTATCAGGAGTTATACAGAAAGGGAACTTGAATAAATAAATAAATAAATTGAGTAGAACCGTTCTGACACAGAACAGTCTACTCGTCAAATCAAAACACCAGTTTACTTTTACCTAGGCAAACCATGAAATCACCACCGTAGTGGCCCAGCTGGGTTTCGGGACCTGCCCCCAAGGTCGATCACGACCCGATCTCTGATATGGCATCATGCCCATGTGTTTATTATCATTATCATTCAAAACCCAATTACCGAGTGTTGTCAATTACATTCATTATGAAATTCATTTCATGTCACGGTATATAAAAATATAACCGATAAAACCATTTTCAAACAACCGTTGAAAACATTTTGATAGAAATCCTTTTCAAAGCCAAATCATTTCAAAACCAGGCTACCAAAGAAATAGGATAGAAGTCCTACCTCAGTACTCGTGCCGGTACCCCACACCGTAATCCCGATCCGCTATACGTTAGCTCCACAGAACCACGAACAATCCTAGATACAAACTAAGTCGATCAATATCTAGTTCGAAACATTCTATGTTACTAAATCCTTTCATGATGTCCTAGTGTGCCATTTGTATCATTAAAATCATCCTATAAGGTTGGGATTTAAATCAGGGTTCAAAACAGTGAAATTGGGTAAAAATCACAAAATTTTCCATGCCTCGGTCGGCCTGCCGGACGCCCTGCTTCGGCCTGCCGAACTGCACAGTTCGGCCTGCCGGAAACGAGGTTCGGCCTGCCGAACATTTCCCCAGATTCGGCCTGCCGGTCGGAAGAACACCGGCCTGCCGATCATCACTCCGGCCTGTCGAACATGAACTTCGGCCTGCCGAACTGGGAAGATCCAGAAATCCCAGCCACGGGTTTCTCGATCCCCAAAATCCAAATCTTGTTTCTAACCTGTTTTTCTCAAATCCCAGGCATGAAAAACAACTATAATTGATAGAAAAACATTCTAGAACATGTTTGGAATCATTTAAACAACATTTAAACTCAAAATCCTCAAAAATCCGAAAATGAGAAAAAGAGGAGAAAAATGAAAATCTTGAATCCAATCCGTTTTTCTTCAATCTAGGTTTAGATTCTAGTTGTTCTAAGCTCATTTAACACAAATCCATGGTTTTCTAAGCTAAAACAAACTTAGATTTCAAAAACACACAAAATTGAAAATTTTGTAAAAAGTTTAGAAATTTCGAATCTAACCTCGAATCGAAGCTTCAATCCGCGTTCTCGGTTGCCGAATCACGTCCCCGAGCTTCCTCCTTGCTGTTCCGAAGCTTGGATTCGAATGGAAATCAAAAATTTTTGAAAGAGATTGAGAGAGAGAGGGAGCTGCCGAGAGAGAGAGAAGAGAGAGAGAGTTGAACGTGAGAGTGAGGAGAGAGAGAGAGAAGAGAGAAATAAATAGAGAAAATCGGTAGGCGGTTTTACTGTGTGAAAACCATGTGCCGCCCACGGTTTTGTAAAACAGAGTATTTTTAACATTTTACAAATTGTTGTGTTTTAAAACTCAAAACATCGTTTTAAATCAACAAGAAATCTTTTGAACACATCAATTTAACAAAACAACCAAAAACTAAAAATCCAACCAAATAATCTAATTAAAGTTAAAACTTTAATTATGGCACACTAATTCATCATTTACATTACATTAATGTTAAATAAATTTCGGGACGTTACAGTACCTTAGACGTTTTTTGTGTTTTTGGAAAGAGTTGAAAATAAAGTTCGAGATAGATTACTTTAATTATTGCTAGTGATCATTTTTCGGTTGCTCCTTTCACTCATTCTTTCTTTTCTTAATTCAAAACTTACAGTTCTCAGATTCTAGTTTGAGATTTCCACCTTTTCTTTATTCTTGCAGTGAGGTATTAATTTTGTTGTCCCTCATTATCATTGTTATTTCCTCTTATATATGTCTATATTAATAAAAATATTTTATTGTAAATTCTACTTTTTTAGTTTACTCGTTATTACAACTAATCTGAAATATTGTGATTTGTTACAATTACTTTTAGAAAGCTGCTAGGTGCTACAATTTCTGGAATTTTTTATAAGAAACTTTGAGATGAGTAATTAATTATAAGTTGGGTCTTGTATTGTCGTCAAAGAAAATATATTTTGTTTCTCCATTAATGAGATCGGATTAGGAACGAGGATAAAAAGTGAAATTTTTCTCAATATGCAAGAGTCACGTTTTCATGGATAATTTTATTCATGCGGTTGATATCATTTTCCAACTTTCAAATGTATTCTAGCTGGAAACCCATTTTTACAGGTATTATCCATCTTTCAGGCTTTGCTAAAGGCACATCCTGAAGATGATTGCTTGCCGTTACGGCAAATTTAAATCTCTTTGAAAATCATTTGTTATCTATACTGTATAATGAACACTACAATCTTGTTGCTTCCTTATTGCTCCACTTTGAAGCAATGTTATTTTAAATTATTAAATATGAGTAATATTATAATATTATATTCCAGACACTCCCTTCAATGAAATATATATATATATATATGTTTGACCTGCGGTGGCCTGGTAATTAGTCGACTCTCCTTTCACTTAAAATTGACAATTTGAGGGTGGCGCAGCAGTCTTATTATTATTTTTGTAATGGATCTAAACTATCTTAAATGGTTATTCAATCGGATTTTGCTATATTATTTAATGTAGAAGCATGAAAATTCCAATTAAAGAACATTTCAAATTTGTTAATGAGGTCGAAAAAATAATTAATTAGACATCATTTTAAACATTAAAATTAGATATGATTCGAATCTTTTTAGTTAGTTGTATGGGTATTTTATATGCTGTGTTAGATTTGATATCTCTCTCTATATATACAAATAAAACCTTTGTTTCCCTTTTTTGTTTGATTCGCTTTCATATAAATGGAATTACTCATATTTTTATTTTACATATAAAATTGTACTTGTTGGTTACCTGGTTGTTGTCTCTTTAATTATTAATCAGCGCACGCGTCTTCTGTATATACAGATTCTTGAATCGTGCAGCGTTGAAAACTGAAAACGACAGGCGATCCGACGGCTCATACCCAAAATCTTGGAGCCTTTGTACGGTGGAGGAAGTGGAAGACCTCAAAACGGTCATGAAAATCCTTCCACTATGGTCAACAGGCATTCTCTTGTGCATCACCATCGCCATAGTCAACAGCCTGGCAACCGTCCAAGCCCTAACCATGGATAGGAAACTGGGGTCCATCAAAATCCCAGCTGGGACTTTCCAAGTCTTCAGCCTCATGTCCAGTGCTGTCTCGATCGTCGTCATCGACCGGTTTCTCCTCCCAACGTTTCGAAAACTCACCGGTCGCCCCATAACACTCCTCCAAAAAATAGGAATAGGGCATGTCATCAACGCCGTTGGGATGGTAGGGTCCGCCCTAATTGAAGCGCGGCGGCTCCACCTGGCCCGATCCGAGGGGCTAACCCATCAGCCCGGTTCAGTTGTGTCCATGTCGGCCTTGTGGCTAGCGGTGAACCTAGCCATTTTAGGGTTCGGTGAGGGGCTTCAATATCCGGGACAAGTTGCATTGTACTACCAAGACTTCCCTGAATCATTGAAAAGCACGTCGACGGCTATGATATCGCTCTTGATCGGATTAGGGTATTATCTTAGCACGGCGGTGATGGATTTTGTTGACCGGACGACCGGTTGGCTGCCTGATAACATAAACGAGGGGAGAGTGGACAATGTGTGTTGGTTGTGTGCAGTGATTGGTGTGATGAATTTTGGGTACTATTTGGCTTGTGCTTGGATGTACAAGTACCAACGAGACCAAAATGCTGATCATGATGGTGATCAGTAACCTTCTCAATTTGGTCCCTAGTTAAGTTTCTAGCTAATTAAGTTTGATAAATCACCACACAGAAAAAAAGAAAAAAGAAAAAAAAAGACAGATAGATGAATAATGCAATTTATAAGTAGTACATATGGATGCGCTTTGGAGGTAGTTCTTCATATTGGCCTCCTTTCTTTTCTCTGATCTTCTCTCTCTTGTTTTTTTAACTTGAAAGCCTTTCAATTGTAACCGTGTACGACTATTTCTATAGTCAGTGTGATGGTTTTCTGACTACTTCTGGTTTTAAACATATTCAGTCATTAGTGCTGGCTTAATAATTAATTATTATGCATGTTTCTTCCTTTCCCCTAATAAACTAATTGGTTCGTTCTAAAACAAAACTAGCTAATTAATTGATTAGAATTATGAAACAAGAAAATATGACATGTTTGAAATTTCTCCTGAATATTTCACAACATACTACCTAGTAAACACTATGCGTACCCACAAAAAGGTGAAGGTTTTTTTTTTTTTTAGCTAAATCCTAAACAAGTTGGAGTTAAATGTTACGTAGATTAAGAATATAAATTATGCATCAAAATTTCTAGTTACATGTTTAATTAGATAATCAATTTTTATAACGAAGCTCCAAAAAAAGGAAAAACAGTAATACTTTGTTCGAAATCTTTTAAAATGATGTTTATTTTTAATTCTTTCTAATCACAAATTCACAATTGACGTAGCCATAGAGGAGTCCACAACACTAGCAAAAAAGCAAATAAGTAAGAACCTGAATAACTGCATAATCTGAAGGCAAATATTTTGGCCAAAACTGTAAAATGACATAAAAATGCATAAACAATTCTTAACAGTTTAAAAAGACTTTAACGTGAGCTGAACGTTTAGGCCCCTCAAAATGCAAACATATATGGCTTTCCATATTCCATAGATGAGAACATGGAATAAAATGATACCAAGTTTTCCTCAAACAGTCAATATTTACTTGGTGAATTTCCTATTAATGGAATTAAACACGTCTCGGTTAGTCTTAATCAGCTCAAAAATGCATCTATCTCCTGGTGACAGAGAGTTCTCCTTTGCAAATGCAGACCATCCACCTGAGAGCATATAAGTAGCAGCTGGTGGATAGGCCAATAACTTGACAGGCCAAGACCTCTCCCCGACCTGCAGAAGAGTATCAGTGTGCGATTTTCCCCTCAAATAACTCCTCGCGAAATTAACTGGCAGATACTGCAGATATGTCAAGAAGATCGAAAGGCATTTGTACAAAGATTTTGTTAATCAATAACGGATTCATGTACTAAATTAAAGGCAAAATGAATTTGTACCTATAGGTTTTTTTTTTTTTTGAACAATATTTATTTATACGTACCAATGCATTCCTTCCCAGTTGGCCTTGTGCAAAATATATTTTGATATAGGGAATTTTCGAACAGAATTTGCTGCTGGCGGCTTTGGCAGCTCTCCAAACCCGGCATGAACATGAAGGCTTCTCAATGGCTTGGCCTCTAGAACTATTCTCACCAGCTGAAAACCGTGCATAAGTAACTAATTTACTACACCAATGACCATCATAGTTATGAATAAATTTTTATGGACAAAAAAATGTTCCTAATTACCTAGGGGCTGGTGCCTTAACAATGGAAACTTTAAATAAGATGCCATTGCCTTGTATTAGCTTAAAGGTGCATATGTCGCCTTCTTCCAAACTATTGTCGTGTGCAAATGCATTCCATCCATGACAGAACTCAGCTTCGAACTTGTTCAACGATCTGTCTCTTACTCTGTATAGGACTGGCCAAGATCTACCATCTGAAACCTCAAGTATGGTGTCGACTTCTTTCTTATTAATGTATGTCTTTGCAAAGTTGCATGGGATATGCTTTAGGCCAAATGAAAATGAAGAGAATCAAAACTGAAACCTTAGCAAGAAAAAAAGAATGAAATAAACAACTTAATTAGACTGGAAACTTACAAAACTGCGCTTGTAAGATACCTATGAAGGTGGCATAGCGACAGTGAAGAATGGATTTTCAGATCGAAAACCGCTAGCTCTTTCAAGATCAGCTCTAGCTTTCTTGTCGCTGAGGTTCTACTTGAAATTAAGCGTCCTCTTGGCCCTGCTTCAAATGTTGCAGATACAAGTAAAAGAAGAATGATCATACAACTAAAACTCTAAAATATCTAGATTACATGTTTACCTGGTAACAAGGTGGAATTCGCTATTCCATTTTATCGGAAAATGGCAACTTCAAATAAGATCCGAATTCTCTTAGTCAGAACAAAGACACAAACATCACCGACTTTTAAATTGTTGTCCCGAGCAAACTCCCTCCAGCCAGTCTCAAATCTAGGTCTTGGATAATTACCATTATAAACTCCAAACTTCACTGACCAAGTCCTTTTATGATCCGCTGATTTAAGAATCACTTCAGCACCCTTACTCAGATACTTTCTCGCGAAGAGACATGAGAAATTCTTAAGTAGAAACAAAAGCAAATTAAAACAAAAAGAATAGGAAAAAGAATTAGGAAAAGGAAAAGGAAGATTAATAAGGAGACCGTTATGAGAAAAATGAACACAAAAGATCAGCTTACCATTAAATATTTGGCTTGGACAAAGGACGGTTGCATGACAACCATAAAAAAAAGGGTGTTTAGATTTGAAACTACTAGTTCTTTTAAGTGCTTGAGCCTTTTCTTTTTCAGTCAAACGCTTTCTCCTTATAATAACATCCTCAGATTCCCTCCATTTTAGTGGACTAATATTAATGGCTTTATCTCCACCATTTTCTGATTTATCAGGAGAAATATCAAACATCACTTCAAAAGCCAAAAGCATTTCAGATATACACATCTTTTTGCTTTTTTTTTTAGTCCATTAACAAAACTAACCACAATTTATATATATATATATATATATATATATAATTTCATGATTAAGTTAGAAAGTCAATGAGTACCTTTTGGTCTAGCGTCAGGTTCGTTCATGTAGCTTTGAGTTTTACCAAGAGGACTGGGTTTCCTTCTCTTGTGGGGCCCAGAAAACTATGATGCTTATCAACGTCATGGTTCTCATGAAAACGGTACTTGGAATTAGAGGGATGATGATTGTATTCTATCTCTGTCTGAATCAAATATCAAAACACTGAATTAAAAATTCCCTTCAAATGCAAAAACTAACAAATTCCCACGAACTAGAGTACAATAATCTCTAAACTCTTTCCAAGCCTTGTCCATCCACACCTCCCGTCATCGCATTTTGTCAGTCCTACCTCCCATCTCAATGAACCACAATATGGAAGCTTAAGATATAGGTGATTTGGTAAAGTGCCTGGTCTGCGTAATTTGCTCACAATTCTTCTTGGAATTTGCTGCACATTGCAAGAATACAAAAGTATTATTCTGATAGAGTATCGTGTATATGTTAAAATTTGTGAAGAAAATATCATATATATATGTGTGCACACTTAAAAGCGTGTGTGTTAGGACTAGGGCCGTACAAAAACCACCCTGCACCCGCCAACCTCTCACGCCTGCGCCCGTCCATCTCGAAAAAAGCAAGTTTACGTTAGCAACCCACTGGCGGGCAGGTTGAACCCACCCATCAATATATTTAGGTGGGCAAGTTTGGTTTTAAGTTTTTTAGGACGGGTTCAAACCGAACTTATATTTAAAAAAAATTATCATTTATTTGATTTTGTTCTTATTTTAGATATGATTGAACAATCCAACACTCCAAGCACGGGCTCGGCTGCCTCTTGATAGATTAGAAACTGAAAATTCTCCTATTATTTTGTGAAATGGTCAAAGTTCAAATCAAGTAAGTTAGTAGAGAAAAGCCCTAAAAAGAAAAAGAACACTTGACTTTGTTCATCATTTCATTTGTAGCATTCTATTATTTTCGAACCTAGTGAATAGGCTTTAATCTTTATGAACTCTTGACTTTGTTCATCACTTCATCTGTAGTTGATGTTTATTGTAGCAGTGAATGATTATGTTTCTTAATTTTTATTTTTTGAATATAGTTACTGTCTTTAGGCATCAAACATTCTTGTTGTTAGGAATGCTTTATGTATTATCATCTTATATTTTCTACAAATTTTCTTCACTTTTTAAAAAAATGGTCCAAAAAATTATATTGTGCAATAGTATAGGTCTAAACTGCCTCAACCTGCCCGCAACCACCCAAAACCAAACCAAAACCACCTGCCATGTGGTGGGCGGTTTGTAGGTTGATTACTCGCCAACCCGCAGTCCAAAAAACCCGCACCGCACCTGCCCCAAAACCGTCAAACCGCCCGCTGTTCACCCCTAATTAGGACAAAATATTATGATGAAAACCATAATCACTCAAGATCATTTATATCAAATCACCAATACAATTACTGAGATGCAAAAACTAACCTAAATCCATAGATAGAATATGATTACTAAGTCTGTAGATAGGTGACAAAAAAATAACGTACCGACATAGGAACCATAACTCCTTTATATAATTGCTAACCTTAACAGTTATCTTTAATTATCAATTTAGCCTATCATAAAATCAATAGTTATAATTTGGTCTTTATATATAGGAGGCATACACTTAATGATGCATTAGAAGCCCAAAACCTATATTGATTACTTTAATTAGGCTAACCTTATCTGATAGTCTTTAATACACATTTATTTCAAATATTAGCCCATATATATTGGATTTATTTTAACAATCTTCCACTCAAGCTATATATGAAACTTTACAAATGTGAATTATTCCTTATGAGCTCATGAATTTTGTTGTCAAAACCTTATGCATCTAAACAATTTTGTCCAGTAGCCATATCAATATAGACCAAAGTGACCTTTGTTACATTTGTCATAACTAGACCCATCAATGATCATATATACCAATACAACTAATCACAAAGATCAAGCATAGATAGATGTATAGCATGGAAATTTCATGCAATGTAATCTTAACATGGCTATTTCCAACTGGTCCACCTTAAAACCTTAGTGAGATCAAACCATACCAAAACCAGAGTGTGAATAAACCAAAAACTTTTTTCTGTAGAAAATAAACTCAAAATATCCATAAACTGAAACAACTAAAAATGACTATATTAGAAAAACATCTAAAATTATAAACTCTCATTAAAACTAAATATCTTGAAATGATATCACACCAAACAAGCAGTGTGCTCATGAAATATTTTGGGTGGCAATCCCTTAGTAAGCGTATCTGTAATCATGGAGTTTGTATCGATGTGCTTTATAGACAACTGTCCACTCTGAACTCTTTACTTCACAACCAAAAACTTAATGTCTATATGCTTTGACTTCGTCGAGCTCCTATGGTTGTTGGAATATAGAACTATCAACTTATTGTCACAAAATAACTTGAGTGGTCTTTGAATACTATCCACTATGCACAGCCCTACGATAAAATTTCACAGCCATATTCCATGATTGGACGCCCCATAACATGCTATGAACTCTGCCTCCGTGGTAGATGATACTATAAGAGACTGTTTAGCACTCTTTCAAGAGACAGCACCTCTAGCCAAAAGTAGACGTAGTCCAACGTAAATTTCATACTATATTGGCATCCAGTATAATCAGAGTCAGTATACCTAATGATCTCAAGCTGTTCTGACCTCCGATACGTGAGCATGTAGTTTTTTGTTCTCTGTAAATACCTCAAAACTCATTTGGCTACTATCTAGTGATCCTTTCCAGGATTGCTTAGGTATCTACCCAATATCCCTGTAACATACGCACTATCTGAACGCGTACAAACCTGAGCATACATTAGACTCCCTGCTATTGACGCATAAGGAATCTTCTACATTTCTTGAATCTCAAAATCATTCTTAGGGCATTGATGAGGACTAAACTTGTCTCCCTTAGCCATAGGGGTATCACCTGGTTTGCAATCCTGTATGCCATATCTCTTAAGAACCTTTTCAATATAGCCCTTTTGTGATAATCTAAAAATACCCCGAGAGCGATCCTAGTATATCTCAATGCCCAACACAAAAGAGGCATCACCATGATCTTTTATCTCAAATTTCTTTAATAGAAATCTCTTAGTTTTGTGTAATAAGCCTATATTGTTGCTGTTAAGTAAAATGTCATCGACATATAAGCTAGAAAAATATACTTACTCCCACTGAACTTATGGTATATACAATCATCGACCACATTCATCTCAAAACCAAACGAGATAATAACTTGATGAATTTTATAATATATCTTACCAAAGGCCTGCTTAATCCTATAGATGGATTTCTTTAACTTGCAAACCATCTTCTTTGTTCTCTTAATACAAAGTTTTTCATTTGCACCATATAGATTGCTTCACCAATGTTGCCACTGAGAAACGTAGTCTTAACATCCAACTGATGAAGCTCAAGATCAAAATGCGCCACTAATGCCATTATAGTCCTAAAAAAGTCTTTCGAAAAAACTAAAGAGAAAGTCTCTTTATAATCGATACCCTCTTTCTATGTAAAGCTTTTAGCAATTAGATGAACCTTGTACCTTTCCACATCGCCTTTTGAATCCCTCTTGGTCTTAAATATCTATTTACATCCAATAGGTTTTACTCCTTCAAGAAATTGGACAAGATCCCAAACATCATTGTCCTTTCATGGACTTTTTTCTCATTCATAGCATCAATCCACTCTTGAGATCTAAAACTTTTCATGGCTTGATGAAAGTTGATTAGATCATCTTCCACCACACCAATGTCATACTCATGTTCTTAGAGAAATACAATATAATAATCTAGCACCGCACTTCTCCTTTCTCTAGTGGATCTCCTTAATGGTGTAGGTTCTTCAGGTGGTGGAGTTTGTTCTTTTGGAACAATTTCTGGAAAGGATGGTTCTCCTACATTATCTTGGTTTGGGTCTGCTTCTTGAACAATGTCAGGAATAGGAGCCTGATCAATCTCAATAACAGCTGTAAGAATATTTACATATTCTTCTTCAAATACAAAGTCCCTAACCTTATCTCTCCCTGCAAACTCGACATCCTCAAAGAATCGGGTGTTTCCCATCTTAAAATCAACTTAATCGTAGGATCATAAAACTTGTATCTCTTAATCTTTCAAAGTATCCAATAAAATAACAACTTACCATCTTTGAGTCCAGTTTCTTTTCATTAGGCTTATAAGGCCTTGCCTCAACTGGACATCCCCAAACATACAGATGCTTTAAACTAGGTTTCTTGCTTGTTCAAAGTTCGTAAGAGTTTTAGCAATTGCTTTACTTGGAACCCTATTAAGGATAATGTTGTAGTCTTAAGTGCTTCTCCCTAGAGTGATTTTGGTAAGGTAGAATAAGAGATCATACTCCTTACTATGTCCTTAAGTGTCCTATTTCATCTTTCAACAACACCATTCATAGTGGGCCAACTCGGCATGGTGTACTATGGGACGATACCGTATTCCTCTAAGAATTTAGCAAACAGTCCTAGACGTTGTTCAACTAAACTGTTATATCTACCATAGTATCCACCGCCACAGTTAGATCTGACGCTTCTAATCTTTTTACGGAGTTGCTTCTCAACTTCAACCTTTTAATTTTTGAACACATCTAGTGACTATGACTTTTCATGAATGAGATATATGTAGTCATATCAAGAAAAATTGTCTATGAACGTTATAAAATATCGTTTACCACTCCAAGAAACTATAGGGAATGACCCACAAATATCTATATGTATAAGTTCTAAGACGTCTAAAATCTTGTTAGCTTCAAATCTCCTTTTATTGGTTTGTTTCCCCTAATCTCTTATGCCATAATATAACTGAATTCTTATTAGTTAATTTTCTTTTTATACCTCGAGTATTTAATTGCAAGGATTCATTAAATAAAGCAATTGTATCAATTAAATAAAGATTATCATAACCTGATAAATTACCAGAACCAACCATTTTTGAATCATAAAACAAACTGAATTTTTCATTTCCAAATGAACAAGAATAACCAGATTTGTCCAAAGCAGAAATAGAAATCTAATTCCTTCCAAAAGATGCTACAATAAATGTTTCATCAATATCCAAATAAAATCCAGTCTTTAACAATAATCTAAATTTTCTTATTGCTTCAACTTCAACCTTCTTGCCATCACCCACATAGATGTATCTTTCACCATCATGTGGCTTTCGACATATCAGACAACCCTACATAAACACACTGATGTAACTGGTTGTATCAAAATCTATCTACCAATTTTGCTTAGGTACCAAGGGTAAATTAACCTCTGAGTAAACCAAATCAAGAAGCATACATTTCCTAACACGCCTTGTACAAGGAAGGTACAAGGTACAAGGCTTGCTAAAAGTGTACTTGTTTCAGCCTTTTTTTTTGGCAAATCTCTTCTCAATGTTCTCGAGGAACTCTTTGGCTATCTTTATCGTTTCCGATATAGTACCCATGAATGCTTTTGGAATGGCCTTCTTTATGATCATCACACACATGCGATTTGACTTCTCACACCTTTCCATGTCCCTCTTTTCATCAGAGGAATTGTTATATGTAAGAGGTGTAGGAGAAGGAACCCTTAATGCAAGGTCGAGATCCATGACTCCGGGAACTATAAGGAGGTTCTCTTGCCATGATTTGAAGTTGCTACAATTCAGCATAAGAATGAAATTGGTGTTGGCAGTAATGTTTGAGGCAGAACTAGTGGTTGAATCAGAGAAGAAAATAAACAAACCCAAAAACAAGATCACATAAGAATCCAAAATAACGATAATAAATCCCCTTATCTCAAGATACCGGGCACTCTATTAATATTTAGTCTTTGGATAAAAATATTAACTTGTAGATAATATCTTAGTACAGTAATCAAATACTGACAATAAGAACGTGTTACCCAATAAATCTTCCTTTAGGCCGGTTTGTTGTTCACATGTAAAACTAAATAATCATTACATGTTTATCACCATAGGTGCAAATGCAATTCTGTCAATATTGGCCTTCATTTAGGCCGATCAATATTCACATAAGTTACATGGACATGAACGTTTATATTTCAAAACAAATTAATTTCCACAAGAAAGGATACTTTGGTGATATGTTGCTTCAATTAATTCATCTCAAAATATATATAAAATACCAATATTTGAATTTAAAATTGCACCAAAAATGACCAAACTTAAAATAAAAAATAAAAATTTTGATCAAAAGTCAACCAATCAAAGTCAACCGGCCAACTTGACTAGTCAACCTGACTAGGTCGAGGCTGGACTAGGTCAGGTAGACCCAACTCGAATTTAACCCCTAGGTGCTTTCTGGTCATAGGCTGAATTAGGCCCATGTATTTCAACTGAATTTTTTTTTTAATAACCTGGTCACCTAAGGGTTTAACCCTTGGGTGCTTTACTGGTCACGGGCCCAATTAGGCCCATGTAGATTACTTAATGTTCTAGGCTAAAGCCCAAAACTTCTTCAGAGAACCCTTGGGGTCTTCGAACCCTAGGGGATGTCTAAGCAGCTCGACAACCACCACCTTCTATGCCATAGTCAGATGGCAGCGGCTGCTTCTCTGGTCGACGCAACTGTGTCGATGCTAAAACTTTACAACCTCTTTTTTATTCTTTATGCGGCGACCAAGGGCTGTCGCTTGTTTGGTCTGGCCGCAGCTTCCTCACCTACGCGGCCTGATGACCTTGCCCAAACAAGGCCAATGCTGGCAGTGGCAGGCCAGCCACCTGCGAAAGCCTATAAGGTCTCCCTTTTTTATGCGATGGCCAAAGGCTGCTGCTTTCCTGCTCCGCCGTGGCCTCTTTGACTTTTTGGCGTGGTCGATCCCACTATCAACGGCAATGTGCCGCTGGCCACATTCATCTTTATTATTTTATGCACGGCTGCCTTGTATATATTATTACATATACATTATTTCATTCACAATATATGTATACGTAAAACTGAATCCATAAACAATCAATTATATATATTTATATAAAATATGTATATAAAACAAATTCAACCGAATAATTAATTCCTCAAATTTTTCTAAATAATTGTTCTCAAATTCAACAATTTTAAAGAGCCATAGATTGTTAAATTTAAGAATTTTCCTATAAGAATCATATCTAGTAAATTATTGATTCCTAATGATTTAACATTATGAGGGTCTAAATACCACTTGTTAGAATAAAATATTGTGATAAAAACCATTATCACCCAGGATCATTCATGTCAAAGCACCAAGATAATTAATGAGATGCGAAAGCTAACCTAAATCCATAGATAAAATATGATTCCTGAGTCAGTAGGTTGAGGATCTTTCAAGTCTAGTACATAAGTCCTCCTTCAAAGAATGTCTCTGTAATTTCTCTGTAGATGGGTGATAAAAAAATAATACACATACTGACTTAGAGACCACAACTCCTTTATATAACTGTTAGCCCTAACAGTTATCCTTAATTACCAATTTACCCTACCATAAAATCAGTAATTATATTTTAATCTCTACACATAGGGAGCTCATACTTAATAATACATTAAAAGCCTAAAACCCAAACTGATCACTTTAATTGGGCTAACATTATCTGATAGCCTTTAATATATATTTATTTAATATATTAACCCATATATATTGGATTTATTTCAAGAGCTTGTTGTTCCGAAGAGTGTCTTGAAGAATAATCTTGAAAAAGTGGGGAGCAGTAGGAGAAAATTTCTTGTCCACGTGGTCTTCACGGCCACCACTAGCCATACTTGAATTTCAAATGGGTCTTGATCTTGTAAAATTTTTTGACTATATATGATGATTATGTATATATATACATACATATATATGTGTGTGTGCATGGTTCATATATTTAGAAGAGAGTACGGAGGCTTGAAAAAGCTACGCTGATCATGATCACAAATGATTCCTGATGATCTAATTAGGCATATTAACCGTCGTTTCCACACTAGTATGCCCAATGAAGGTAAAAGATCGTATGTATGCCAAAATCGAGATATGCATGACGAATCTATTAACTTAAAATCTATCGTATTGATTATTAACCGCTTTGGAAAAGCTGTAAATTACAAAACTTGTCTCAATTTTCATGTTAACCTGTAATTATATATGATCATGTCCGCATGTTGTCTTAGATTTACTCATAGTAACCCATTCAGTTGCTTAATTTTTTTATAATAGTTAATCATTTATTTATTTATTAACACCTATACAATATTATGAGTTAAAAATAAAAGAAAATTATATTCTTACTTTTATAGAGATATTATGTAATATAACATTATACTGAAAATTATATATATTATATCATATTATATGTAATATATTTAATTCAAAAATATAGCGTAAAATTAAACGGGGCGGATAAACCTGTAATAGGGTCGAAGAACTTTATACCCCTCCCCTCCCTGCCTCATAACTCGTAACGGATTACATTATTAACCCATTTACAATCCTAATATGTTTATAAATAGGTTTTTCTTGCCCCGTTTAAGACGGATCCCCGCTACGTATACAAGTTCATGGATAAAATTATAATATTTAGATATATAAAAGAAAAGTTCATGAGATTGGAAAGAAAAATAAAGTAATGGGAGTGAGCATCATTTATTTCCTTTCTAATGTTTACCTATATGATGGTATAATGGTAAACAATCTCATTCCCTTTTCAATTTTTACTTACTTATAGATGGAGATCTTATTATTTAATGTAATTATTAAAATATCATTTTTATATAATTTACTAGCCATAAAAATATAAGCATTTTGAATTTTAAGATCTAAGCTCTTGTTTGGAAGCCCAGTTTGAACCAACCGTTCTAATCCAAACTAAAACGGTTGTTTGGCCATCATCGGTTAGAATTGATCTAGCCTAAAATCGATTTAAACTAAGCATTTCAGTTCAAACCCTCTCATTTTCCTATCCAACGGTTTCACTCTAGTTTTACCTTTCTCCTTTGAATGCATTTAACCCTAGCCCTTCTCTCTTGTTCTTTTTTCTTCTTTGTTTTGCTATAGTTTTCCCTTCCTCCTTTAAACACATGGAACCCTGGCCCTTCTCTCTTTGTCCCCTTCTTCTCCGTTTTGCTCTAGTTTTCTCTTTCTTCTTTGAACACATGAAACCGTAGCCTCTCTCTCTTGTTCCCCTTCTTCTTTGATAATATGCAATAGTCAACCACACTCTGATTTTCATCTCTAATGCTCTTTGGTTTCTTGTATTCTTCGATCTCATAGAACCTTAATGCGGCCTCCGATTTTTTTTTCCAGTCTTGCTCTACCCAAACCTACATTCCGATCTCTTCTCCAGTCCTAAATGGCATCGTTTTTGAGACCTCACCCACAACTTTCAAAGCCCAACTCTCCCACACTATCTGGTGACAAATTATGCAGACCATCCAAACGCTGGCAAACGCAAGCCTGAGACGGCCTTTCAAAGCATATGTCAAGACAAGGGTTGTTCACATCGTACTTCTGGCAGAAAAAACCCTTGCAATCGACGAAGAAGAATGAGAGCTGTTTTAGAATCTTGATTAAGTCGTCGTTGTCATCCACCAGTTTTAACTTTTCAATAATGTTGTTTCTAAACTTCCATTTATTTTCACGTATGATCTGTGTGGATTATTGTTTTTATGCTTTAAGACCTCTAGATTATCATGTATGGATTGTCGTTTTTATGTTGATCTAGGTCTATTGTTGTTGTATTGTGATTAACTCTTATTTGGAATGCTGTTTTCTGTTCTAAACCATTTTGAACATGCCATTTTATGTTGATCTAGGTATGTTATTGTTGTTTTGTGGTTATCTCTTGTTTGGAAGGTTGCTTTCTCCTATAAACTGTTCTAAGCTTGACGTTTGATGTTGATCTGGGTCTGTTGATGCCATTTTATGATTAGCACTTCTCTAGAATTTTTATTTTCAGCTATAAACCATCCTAAACCTGTAGTTTTATGTTGATGTAGGGTCTATTGCTATCGTTTGGTGATAACCTCTAGTCTGGAATGTCGTTTTCTATTATAAACCGTTTTGAGCCTATCATTTTATGTTGATCTAGTTTGTTGTGGTCATTTTGAACTTGCTTTGGTCTGGAATGTTATTTTTTGCTCTAAACTGTTCTAAGCCCATCGTTTTATGTCATTACCATGTTTTGTGGATTGTCATTTTCACCTGAGACTGTTATTTTTTGTTGTTCTAGTTGAGAACTGGTCTGCTTTGGAAGTTTGACTACTTATTGAGCCGGTTTTGTGCATTTCTTATAAGGTAATGAACTTGTTGCTCTTACTTATGGCCCTTGAAGCTATGTTGTCGGTACACACCCAGTTTGTTATTGTTTGTTACTATTAGTTGCTAGTATTTGTTCTATGTTGTTCTTCATTGTAAGAGTTTATCATGGTAGTATTTGATGCTAAGGGTCATAATAAAGGCACAAATGAAAGTGTTGATTACACTAATTCTGAGCCTATTTTGTTTTCTAATAATTTGTTATAACATGTTAACGTGAACTGTCCTAATATATTGTTTAAATTTGAACTTTGTGGCTGCCAAAAATAAATAGATGTCTAGAAATTCTGAGAACGAGTCTAGCAATTGGACAAACGAGAGGAAAGGTGAGTTGATTACATTGTTACAAAACCACGTAGTTGATCTAGGTATGAGCGGCTACACTAAGAGATAGTATGAGGGGTAGGCAACAATTTTGTCCATATCTCTTTAGAAAAGAAAAAAATAACCTACCTGAAGTTAGAAATGAAAAGGAAAATCTGCAAAAACAGTAGATTGCCTTAAATTATTTGTAGACTGCCATGGGCCAAGAGTATGACCTCATAAGTAGAGTTGTTACCGATAATCTTTGGGAGAATTTTAAAAAGGTATTAATGTTAGTTTTTTTAATATATCAGTAATGATGATAACCTAGGTTTAAAACTTCCCGTAATTAATTTTGTTCGTTGTCCAATTGTGATGTTGAAATAGAAATTTCCTGTTGCAAAGACTTCGAAAAGAGATGTCGTCTCGAGCTAAAACCATAATACATGATTTTTTGCAAAGTCCACTGCTTTAGGTTCTTTTGCATCTGGTACTGCATCCTCATATGCCTGTAAATTTAACGGGGGAAAGGAGACACAGGTTGATGTAGACATTGATGTTGGTGACGATTTAGATAATGATGCCACTGAGGATGTGCAAGGAAGATTAAAGAAGTTTCAATCTAGACATGGTAGCGTGGGAAAAAGAATGGCATAGGCCTATGTTGACGAAATGTCGCATGCTACAAATAACAATCTAACTGATTGTTGTAGAATATTGGCGGAAAATGGTTATAAATGCAAACGGGTAAAGTTGCAAGTTAAATTTAAAGATGACATTGACCTTTAAACCCAAAGATCTAAAAAAATGAAAATACTTGGAAACTAAAGTGGGGCTTGTAAGTCTGTAAAAATAATTCAAAATGCTCCGGAGTCTTTAATGCTAAATATAAGAAATAAAATACAAATAGGAAACTTAAAATTAAAATATCTAAAATTTTAAATGGATGTTTACAAAATAAGTAAAGATATAGCTGTGCAACTTTAGTCAAAGTAAATAAAATAAATTCAAATAACAAATAAGACAGAACTTATAAAGGTTCAATCAACTACTTGGAATGTTCAATTCATGTACCATTCATGCACCAATAAAGTTATAAGGAGAGTATATAGATTCGAATAGCGAGGAGCATCGACAAAATCCATGACACCGTGGATCGATCAACTAACATGAAAGAAGAAAGTAAGGAGAATGAGTACACAATGCCCAATAGGAAATCGATTAACCACCTCTCAGTTTTTCTTACTATTAATTTATCATTTATAAAAACCTTATGAAGTTAATCAACAAATTATATCAATATAGTATCAAGTTCACATTTTATCAAATGAATCAACAATTTAGAAATATGTGATCATCACTCAAATTCTTTCACATATGTCCCGGGTTGTTAGTGAAGGAAAGGTGTAACACCCCTGAATTTTAAAAATGGAATTAACTATGTTAAGCTTAATTATTAAGCATGCCAAGTGTGAATTTAATTGTCAATTTCAGTCATTTAAGATTTTATTGCAATTGTTATATTTAAAAATTTGATTTTTAGTTCTTAAAATACCAAAAGATATTTTTACACCACATTTTCTCTATATTTACAAAAATGCCCTCGACCCTTTTATTTTTCCCTCTCTCTCTTTCTTTCTTCATTTTTTTGTCTCTCTGTCATCTCTTTTTCTCTCTCTCTGCACACTCTCTTTCCCTCTCTTCTTCTCTAATTTTCTCGCAGATTTGAGCAAGAAACAAGTTCGAATCATCAAGTTGTTCATCCAAAAAGTCATTGAGGTTAGCCTCCTCTTTCTCTTTAAAATTTCATGTTTTATTTTCAGTTTTTAAAATTTTCTTTGAATGTTGAATCCGAACTTCGATGAGCTTAAATAATGTTCAATTTGAGTTTGTAAGACTTGTTTTAGCATGGATTTAAGCTTTATTTGAACAACAATCGATTTAAACAAGTTTTCACATTTTTCTTTGATTTTCAAATCAATTGTGAAACTAAGTTTAAATTTGAGGAAAATGATTTCTAGTTGTTTTAAACTATGTTTCTATGTGATTTTTATGATCTAGAAATTAAAGAACATGTTTAAATTTAGGTTTTGAGTTTAGGGAGGCTGAAACTCAGAACCTAAAAATTTTCATAGTTTGCTAGTTCGACATGCCAGATTCATAAGTTCGGCAAGCCAGATTCATGTCATCAGTAGGCCAGACTCAAGTGAGTTTGGTAGGCCTGTTTTGGAGTTCAGTAAGCTGAACTATGCTGGGTCGGTAGGCTGAATCAGGATGATCGACACGCCGACTATGAACTTTGAAATTTGTATGTTTATTTCTAGTGTTAAATGTTTAATGATTTAGAAATGTTTTAAAAAGGATTATGGTTTTGTATTATAATTATTTTGAGTCAAAAGGCACATTGATAATTAAACTAATATAATGATATTTGTTAAATGTGACTTCTAATTTTAAATGCAGTTTTCAAGGTTTTAAACACATATAGAGCATATATTAAATTTTATTTGGAACTTACATTATTGGATTTCAAATGAGGTATGATATACATATATTTCTATCCCCTTTCTTTGATAGCCCCTTTTTTAAAAATTATTTTGGCTAAAGTTTATTTCTTAAATGTTCTCTTTTAAGAATAATTTCTGATTGAGATTGAAGTTATTTTTATCCATTTAAGGAAATTATTTTAGTTATTATTTTTTATTCCTAAAACCCGTACGGTGATGTTTTATTAAATTTTGTACAAGTAAGTGTTTTTGTTGATTTGCTAAGATTTGAGATTTATTTCAGTAAGAATGATTTATGAACAATCCTTTTGTTTTGACTACTATTTTTAAACAACTTGTTTTTAAATAATTATCCAACTGAGCCTTCCGCTCACGTTTTTCTATTTTTAAAATTCCCCCTTTTAGGTTTGAAGAGGAAGGAAGGTCCTAGGATCATAACCTGGCTCTATGTGTAGAAATGGTATTTCTATAGAATTGTGGTATGATGCATGTACTGTACAACTTGTCCCAATCTGACGTTGATGTCATGTCGTCTTTGTGAGTTTCTATATTTTTAATTTATTTCAAAGACGATGATTTACAATGGTTTTCAGTAGTCTTGTATTACTATTATTATTATTATTATTTGTATTTTATTTACCTACCCACCTCCATGGTAAGCCACCACGTGATGGTGAATGATCATAGGATCTTGGCCCCACCTTCGTGACATTCACGTGATGGTGACCATCAATGATATTTATTTACTTTTTACATACATTCATTTACTTTTCTTTATTTACCTTGTTTAATCTGCCTTATTTACCTTAATTTTAACTTCTTTAATGAAAACTTACTGACCCCATCTCGAGGCATCACAAAAGGAAAGAAGGAAAGATTTATAACAAGTTTCGTTGTACCCCGAATGAGCACTTCATGTCCGTTGTACCCGAAAAGGGGCACCTCGTGAGATAGGCCATATAGCAACAATGGTACCATCGATATGAAATGTCCATTGTACCCAATAAATAAATACCCTGTGGGATATAACTTTGATAAACACTTTAAATGGCCTTAAAAATTATCCAACTATGCTACATAAGGTCTTAACATTTATAGAATCTCGTTATAACCCACCTGACTACTAAAAACCAATCCTAAGTTATTCTTGTTAGACATGTATGCCCTAAAGAGTAAAAATGTAATACGTTTTTGGAGATATTTTTATCAATAAAGAATTTATTCATTTATCTATATATCAAATCTTATCCTCTTTACGTTCATATTTGTTGAATGTATGATAAGCAAACAGTAGTCTGAGACTGTTAGTCTAAACCTTAAGAATTGGGCATATGATGGGATGATTATGCGGTAGACACGATTCTTAAGGTGACGGTCTAAAACATATGATCCGCAATCGAGGGAATAAAGTTGGGCGCTTTATTCATGTAAAGATTGTTATGTTGTCTATATCCCTTTTGGGAGATAGTTTGTCTTGGCCATCGGAGTTGGACACCGTGAATAGAAACATTGGCACGTTGTCATAGGCGACGATGTGTTGGATCGGGACATAAAGTGAATTGATTTGGATTAATAATTCTGTCTTGGCAAATCGATTCACTTTAGACATTCATTTGTATTGTATCTTAATCCTGAGATGAATAATGAGCCCGTTGTCTCGACTTGTGTCTTTTGATGTACCAATGGATGACTCCCACATCTCTATAGTGGTATGCATGCCAGTACATTGGAGGCATGACTCTTGATAGCGTAGACTTGTTATTCATAGATATGGAATCCATAGCTCCTCTTTAGGAGTAATGATATCCTCTTATATGCGTTGTCCTGTAATTGGAAAACTAAAGCGCTCAACCATTTGGATACATAAGTGTAACCGATTGGTATACTGTCCTTGGATGGTAAGTTTTCTGATGATAAGATAATGGAACGTAAGATAAAAAATAATCGGGAAGGTAAGACAGAACTTGTCCTTAAGCCGATTATGGATGATCATATGGAGATACGATACACTATGATATGTCATGGAAACTTAGCTACACGAGCTTCGTAATTCTATAAAGTTTGAGAGTGCAGCTCCAAGCTTTTAGTGGAGTAGCGTTGGAGTTGATAATTGTGAAATGTATATATGGGATATTGGGTTTCATAATTATCATGAGCTTGAACTTTATAGGTCCATTTTGGTCCCCTTTACTAGCTCACAAAATCCTGTAACGACACGACGTGCTTTTTCAATAATTGGTGACTTACGTCGGATTTATCAGATTGGTTTAAAATTTGTAAGAATCAAATAATTCATGTCTGTTTATTGGTTGAATTAATTTTGTAAGAAATTAGTTCAAGATAAACTTGTTGAATTATTGCGATCAGATAATTCTTGTCTGTTTATCGGTTATTTTAATTTTGGACAAAATTAGAACAAAGTAAACTTGTAGAATTATTATGAATCGATTTATTTTCTTAGAGATTATCTTGATAAAGTTTGTTTTGATCAGATAACTTCTCTATTGGGTTATTCGAATCAAAACTGAGACTTTATCCTTTAGAATCTTGGGTGAAAAATAAAAGATTCATGGAGATTTTTTCTCGGGAGTTTGGCCTGCCGGATGACGTGTTCGGCCTGCCGATCAGGATGTTCGATCTACCGATCAGCGAAGATAAGATTACGCGTTTTCACACGGATCTTATCAGATATTGATTCGAACTTGATTCTATTTCGAGTTTTTGAGACCTAATCTGATATGGACTGACCCCAAGACCAATAGGTATAAAAAGGGAGTAAGTCTCATGATTTACTCATATCAATTTAAGAGATTAAGAGTGATACTCTTCTAGTGAGCATCTGAAAACTCCCTGAGAGCTTTTGTTTACAAATCGCGAACACTAGCTTTGGGTTCTCTCTATTGGTTGGAAGGAGAGTCACCGGTAGAAGAGCTGAACGTGTGAGCCCACACTCACCCGGTTGTGGATAGAGAATAACAAAGAAGACCAGTTGGTTGAGGCTCTTCTAGAACGTTACTTCTCTACACGGATTACGGAGGTTCTTCGACACACTGAGGTTAGTAAGATCTGTTTAATTTATACATATAACATATCAAACTTATGTTTTGGAAATTATTCTGATGAAAAATTTTAAAAAAATTTCGCTACGCACTTTGTTTCCAACAATTGGTATCAGAGCCCAAGTTTTTACATAAATTTGCAAGTTTGTGATCATATTATATGCATAAATTTTGTGATCTTAATCTCTCCTATGCTTGAATTGAATTTTATAGAAAGATGGCACTCTAGGTTTCTATATAATATATATGTTGTCATGGATTATGTGGTGAATGTTTATTAATTAATTATGGTTGATTAAATCGTTGTTTAATTATTTATTAATTAATTAATACCGGTTATGGTTCCTTAGAGGTTAGAATGTGTATCTAGGTTTTTCATGTAATTAGATGGCGGACTATCATCTCCGTCTAGGAATTGTTATTTAATTTTTAATTTGTAAGAATTTTGTAATTAAATAATTATTCGGAGAAGACGGATCGAGAAGTCGGATCTTGAAGATTGATGATGGCGCCTCCAGGTATTTCCTGAGTCTCTAATTTTATGTTTGTTGAATTGTTGAAAATAAAATTGATGAATTGCATTAAAATTGTATTTTCTGGATTGAGGGTTTTCTACTCGGTCGGCATGCCGGACCTCACAGCTCGATAGGCCGAATGTCACAGATCGACAGGCCAGACTTGTGGTCTAGCAGGCCGACAGTGGGGCAGAAATTTTGGTGCTCTGTAGGCAGGCCGAACTTTCATGTTCGGCAGGCCTAACCTGCATAGATCGACAGGCCGATGTTTCAGATCGGTAGGCCGATGGAGCAAGACCGGCAGGCTGATGGAGCAAGACCGGCATGCCGACCAAGAGCTGACAATTGTCCAGAAAAATGCAATTTTTCTGATACAGTTTTAATTTTATTTTTGAGACGATTCTGAGAAACATTAAATTTGGATATGACTAGAAATATAAAGTATTTGATTCATACGGGATTGAAAACTTGAAGATGGATATTACATGAAGAAGGATACAGCTTGAGGATTCAAGGATGAAGAATCGATAAATGTCTCGATTATTCTCTTGTAATCTTAGTTTTCTATTCTCTAGGGTGGAACCATAATATTACGGTTATTATTATTTTGCTTGTAGCTTTGCTTGTCTGCATTATAATATGATTTACCATGTATATTGATAACATGTCATATAGAATAGGGAGTGCCGCTCATATTAAAATTGTTCATGCATAAATTTAAATAAAACCTTGACTTCAAAAGATTGAGTGAGAGAAGGTTTTGGAAGAGAGAACCTAAGGCCTCCATCGTTGGTCCATAGGAAGAACATGATGGTCCCGACCCCTAGGAAGAGATTTTTATCATGTACCAGATTGGATCTCTGAAAGGATTTTAGTATGATTTATGGTTGCACACCCCTACGTGGTGATTATAAATCATGGATAAAATATGAAAATGGTGATTATACACTCACGTTGATTTTATTATTAACCGCCCCTTGGAGCTCTGTTAATAAAATTAATGGCCAAAGAAACAATTATTAGTATATGCTGGATCATACGGGTCCTTGATGGCATATATTAATCAGAAGGGGATCCGTGTTCTTGATTGAATTTGGCATGACTCCCCTAGGAGCTTGTTGAATTCTAAGTTGGGAATTATCGTTGTAAGGTTGTGATATTTTCAAGGTTTTGGCACATAAACACATTTGTATGATTTTACATGATTGTGTTATTTTACTATATTATTATATATGTTTGCTTATGTTTGGAATATGATTCTTTGTTGTAGATTGAAAATGTCTAAAAATGCTTTATCATCGATACTTGATAAAAATCAATTAACCGGTGAGAACTATAACGATTGAAAACGAAACCTGGACATCGTCCTTTCCTTTGAGAAACTGAAATATGTTCTGACAACTCCTTGTCCTCTCAAGCCTACGGGAGACTCAAGTAATGAGCAATTCCAAGCATACGACCGTTGGAAAGATGCTAATGATCAGGCCCGCTGCTATGTTATGGCCAGCATGAACAACGTGTTGCAAGCTCAACATCAGGATTATGAGACTGCGAAGCAGATCTTGGATAATCTTGAGGATATGTTCAGAGGCCAGGCCATAACAAAGCGGCAAGGGGCCCTTCGGAAACTCTTAAACTGTAGACAGAGACCGGGGACATCTGTAAAGGAGTACATGATATTGGTCATGGGTTACCTCGCTGAGGCTCAAACCAATGGAGCTGACATCGATGCTGAAACTTAGATGACTATGGTCTTTGAGACTCTATCTAAGGAATTTATTCCGTTTAGAGCTACTTTTAATTTAAGCAATAGACGGGATATGACCTTGACAGAACTGATGAAACAGTTACAGGAGTTTGAACTGCTGATCAAGGAGTCTCCTGCTGGTGGTGAGGCCAATATGGTAGCTGCTTCTGGTTCCAATCCTAACTCTGGGAATGGAAAGAAGCAACGGGCCAAGAGTGGGAAGTCTTCTATTCCTCCTGCAACCAAGAGCAAGAAGAAGAAGAAGAAGAACCCAAAGAAGCTTAAGTGCTTCTTCTATGGTAAGGTCGGGCATATAAAGAAGCATTGCAAAGACTTCCTTTCCAAGGGAGGTAGGTGTGATCTTCTATATTTAGAAACTTGTTTGGTTGAGGAATCCAGTGACATCTGGGTCATAGATTCCGGTGCAACTAATCATGTTTGTGTTTCTCTGCAGGGATTCAAAGAAATGAGAAGTCTACTTCGTGAAGACTTAACGCTTCGGATGGGCGATGGATCCTTGGTCTCAGCGGAAGCAGTGGGAGATGTCCATCTTTATTTTGATAATTATAGGAATTTAATATTGCGAGATTGTTTTTATGTTCCTAAATTTAAAAGGAATTTAATTTCTGTATCTTCTTTATTTAAAGACTCCTACATGGTATCTTTTAATGAAAAAGTAGTGATTCGTAAAAACAAATCTTTTATCTGTTCTGGATGGATGCAAAATAATCTATATTTTATCAAACCTAAGATGGACTTATTGCTTAATGCTGAGATAAATGATAATAACTCAAAAAGACTTAAAACTTCTCACTCTAATAAGACTTATCTTTGGCATTTGTGCCTTGGACATATTAACCTAAATAGGATTCAAAGGTTGGTAAGGGATGGACCTTTAAGTCACTTAAAGGTAGAATCTATACCTCAATGTGAATCTTGTTTGGAGGGTAAAATGACCAAAAGACCATACGGGTGTGACACCCGTTATTCTCCTAACGGGTATTGAGGTAATTAAATTAATTTTTAATGTATAAAAAAAAAATTGCTTCATTTAAATTTATTTTATAATATTTATTTTTATCTATTTTTAAGTTTTCTAAAATTCTCCTATATTTATTTAGTATGATTACTAAAAAGCCTTAGAACTTCTAATAAATCTCAAAAATGTCATATTGGCATTATGTGTGTTAAAGTCTTTAGATGAGACATAAAGATATCTTTTCCAACTACTCTTGACCCTCATTTTCTTTATTTCCTCCGTGACATGCTTCAACATGTCTCCTCTATAATTGTTTCTATCACTTCTTTTCAAAGACTTCATCTTTTCTTCCTTTCTCTTCCACGGTTCCCACACTCTTCTTCTCATTTCTTTGCTGAAGCAAAATACTTAGAGAACTTCTTCAAGGCAGCCATAAAAATCAGCCACCATCACCTCCATTTGAGCAAGAATTTCAGTCATACCGAAGTAAAGGAACCTGTTTTGAAGCCATTTCAAGCTTCCAACTAACCATAATCCGAGGTTAGAATCTTATGAACAAATTTAGTCTTTCATTTATAAATTTTCTTTTATACTAAAGGATTATTCAAATTTGCGTTCTTAAACCTAAGTATATGTTTGTTGCTATTTTGGAGCATATGTATGAAGTCTAAGTGTATATGCCCTAGACAGAAAATTTATATTGTTAAACTTTATAATACCTCTATGGGCAGTGGTTATTTCTTGAAATTCTAAGATTAAATTAAAATAAATTTTATGAATGTAGTTGTATGTTGTGCTTTAGTTTTAATTGTCCTTATGCACGCCTTAGGATCAAGGGAGTATGGAGCTAACGTTAACTGATTCCAGGATTAAAAGATTGTTGATAAGCTTGAAAGGTAGGGATTCTATTACTCATCTTTTGTGAGGTTTTTATAGAATTAAAATTGATTGTTTTGCCGCAATATATATATCTATGTTGAACTAATATTATATGAGTATCACATATGAAACTATGACATGGACTCGTCTTGTATTGTACGGCGAGGAACATAATGAATTGACACATGTTATAAATTGAGAAGCATGGTTAGGAAAACTAACTCTATTAATAATGATTCAATATAGAGAAATTGTGAGACATGAAGAGGGCGACGGTTACGTCCTTGGGCATGAATACCCTAAAAGGTAAAATATGGGGAAGGCGATGACGCTTCCTTGGGTTGAAAGTCCCAGAACACACTGTACAGGAATCGATTTGGTGAGGACTCGGGGCTTGATGTCCCCTCACCGGAACACCCTTGGAATGCTTATAGGGTGATCAAGTGCGCCCATTTGGGTTTCGATGAGTTGAGTGATACTCAATTTAATATGGATACCTAGGAACAATGATGATTGGTAATATTTGTATAAATGTGTAATTATGACACTTGGTAATGATTAACTACGGTATCCATAAGATGTGATCATAATAAACCTCATAATCTGGAATATGATGTAACCTACTAACCATGCAGATTTTAATGTGGTAATGATAAAAACCTAAAGGTGGGTAATGGCTTTCTCTACTGAGCATAGTGTTGCTCATTCCCGTATGTTTATATCTTTTCAGGACTCACTAAGTGTGAGGTGGCTACGAGAAATATAGTTGAGGACGTGATGTAGCTATATTACATTGGGACTGCTTCAATTGTTGAGAATGTTCTTCATGATAATGTAAGCATCAATTGTTACTTTCTGTGACTGTATTACAATGTGTTGAGGGTTAAAATGATGATGACAACAGTTTATATTATTAAATTTAATGTGCTACATTAAAACTGTGGTTTATTTGTCGTTTATATTTTTATTTTTGAGTTGAGAGTTTTCATTTAAGTCCCGGGCAAATTTTATTTTTAAGGTTTTACTTTTATTATTTATTTTTATTTTATCTCATTAAAAACTGTTAACCCCCATATAGGGGCGTTACAGAATTTTTGGTATCAGAGCCTAGGTTCGGTTAACCTAGGGAGTGTAGCACCACTTTAAAAAAATATATTTTTGAGATGGTTTTGAAGCTGAATTTTCATTGTCATCATCAAAATGAACCTTCACATTGATTTATACAGTCTAGAAGGATGTAACATGGAAAGGCCATAGAATGAAAATATCAATAGTTATATGAGTACAATAATTATATAGAAGGAAAGTATTAATAGTTATAAGGGAATGATAATTATATGGAATGAGTTTATAAGTAGAATGCTTATGAGAGATTCGTATAATATTAGGATCTATAAGCATATCTAATTCGTATAAACGATGAGAAATTCGTGTAGATACGAGGATTTAAGAGCCTTTTGTCTCGTGAAAAACAATAAAAAATATATATATAAGGCTTGATTTATTGATTTTAAAGTTTGACATAGATATGCCAAATTTTTCGTAATTGATTCAAACCTAAGTAATGATTATGTGTGGATTCGATGGAGCACATAAGTGTCAATGTCTTTTCTTGAAAGTTCTATTTATTTGAGGAATATGATATAAGTTGGGAATCATGGTATTGAATCTTGAGAGAGATAAATGTTAGACTTTTGGTCTGTTGAGACTGTGTAAAGTCTAGAATGCATGAATCTCAAAATTGGAATATTTTGTTACGTACATTGTATTTAAGTGTATCAGTGAATCTTTTGGTTACCTAAGGTTTTGTTATATGAGGAAATTATATATTGTATAAGTAGAATTGTGGGGATTGTAGATGTTCTTAAGTAGTAACATCTAGTGTCTTTGTTCATTGATATGGTCTACGTTGGAAGACGTAAATCGTATTGATTTCAAGGTTAGTCGCATTCTAAACCCTTGGTAGTAATGATGATGAATCCATTGATAGATGTTAAGTATTATGAATAACAGATGGGTGTATGCATTGTTCAATAAGGTTTTGATTAAAACAAAATCATTTGAGTTGTTGGAAGATTGTGTTGTTATGAAATGATTTTAAATATCATTCAGGAAGATCCTTGTTGTCGTTAAATTAGATTTGTTGTTTATAGTTAACTTTATCTATAGTGGGCTTTGAATTGGGTTTAAGATTCATACGAATTGGTTTTCAATTTTATGTTTGTTATTTAACTCGTTCTAAATGTGTTAAGGCCCAAAACAACCTGACCATTTTCAACTAAGAACATTTGGGCCTAGTTCA
Organism: Artocarpus heterophyllus; assembly: GCA_025403435.1. Classification (NCBI taxonomy): domain Eukaryota; kingdom Viridiplantae; phylum Streptophyta; class Magnoliopsida; order Rosales; family Moraceae; genus Artocarpus; species Artocarpus heterophyllus. Next base: position 13,421,761 of record CM046353.1, read on the forward strand.
AATCTTAAATCAGTTTGATTCACACTGTCTCTCCCACGTGGTCTCTATACGTGTCATATACAGTGGTTTAATCATTGTTTACATATACGTTTACTGTGCATAGGAGCTTATTTCTCCGAGTTCACTTTTTCTCTCTTAATTTGTTATTTTCTCTAAATCGCAAATCCTCTTCTTTTTCATTAGAAATTCTTCTTTTCCTCTAAAAGAAGAAGGAATTCTAGGATTCTGCAATTTACTATCTTAATTTTTCCTTTCTATTTACTCTTCTTTCATCTCATCATGGACCCAAAGTACCAACACCTGAGAAAGTATTTCCCATCACTCTCCCAAAAGATTCTTAGAAAGAAATACAAGGCTAGAATTACTCGGTTGTGGATTCTTATGCGTTTTGGCATCCCTTGTGATGTGAGAATGTTAATAGAGGGGAAAATCCGTCCGAGTGACTTTAGTCAAGATGTCGGTTTACCAGGAACAGGTACCAGTCGTAGTGCAATGAAAAGAAGAGCCCGTGCCATCGTGGTCGCTTGTAACAAATGTGGAAGACAAAATTGTAACGGTAAATGTACTTCACCTGGTTATATGTCTACGAATAGAGAGGATAAAATAAGGTTTTGTAGGGATGGACTTTCAAAGGAGAACTTGGATAGCATCCATCCTCCTCTCCACGGTCACCCTAGTGGATATGTTCAAGGAGCTATTTTTAAACTCTGGCCTAAATTTTATACAGAAAGACAACGCCTCAGGAATATGGTATTTCTAGATCCTGTTTGCCAAGCCATAAGAAAACTGGATGGGGAATAAGTCATCGCACTATAAAGGTTATTTAGTCTTTGCTTATTTGAAGCAGTTTTAGCTGATGTTCAACAGTTTGTGTTTTTCTTTTACTCAGAATATTTGCTTTTGTGTTTGAAATAATTGTGATTATTAGATTGATACAGTAAGTGTTAATATCTTATTTAATTTATGATTTTCTTAAATATATATATAATAAAATATATTATCTTATCAGACACGTTACATACGGTACAGTAATATGTTTGAATTTTGAAAAGCTTATCCAGATATTTCAAGATTTGTGTCTCAAATTTCAAAAGTTCTACAGTATTTGTCGTTTATATTAAATTTCTAGACTTGGTGTATATTTGTCAAAAAGTCTACAGTTGTGTCAAGAGGGTCTTCTGTCGAATTGTTCTCAATTGTCAAAAGTTATACAATTAGAGTCTAATCTTTTTCAAAAAGTGAATCAGATTTTCTGTAAACTATCAATCACCTTATCTTACTTTCTTATCCGCACAAGATTTTGTTTAAATCTTTGGATTACCTTTTCATTTCCTACTCGTCTATCTCTTTAGCCCTTTTTGTATATTTCTCATCTTTAAAATCTCATGTAGAACCCGAAGTCTAAGTGGAGCAGACATTAAGCAACCACTTCTATAAACCAAATATGTCTACCTCCCAGTCCACGAAGAAAATAAAGAATGTCTGTGTCTTTTGTGGTTCCAGCTTTGGAAAAGATAAAGCTTATTTAGAAGCTGCAAATCACTTAGGGCAAGTCCTAGCACGCAAAAGATTAACATAATCTATGGGGGTGGTAGTATAAAAATGATGGTAAATATGGCACTAGCAGCTAGGTCTAGCGACGCTACTGATGTAAGAATTTGGCCTCATATTCCAGTTGAAGGAAACCTTTGTAAGGAAGCCATAGGTAAGGGAGAAGGAGTCAGGAGTATCCCTAAAAATTTTAAAGACATAATCTATAATTCTGATGCTTTTATAGCATTACCTGGTGGTCTAGGTACTCTTGAGGAAATATTTATAGTTGCTTGTGGGCAATTGTTGGGCTTTTATTCCAAACCTTTGGGTCTGCTGAACGTAAAGGGTTTTTATGACGGTCTTTTGAAATTTCTAGATTACGCTGTGGAAGAAAACATCACTACAGAATCGGAGAGACAAATCTTTGTTACTGCTTCAACAGCTGAGGAATTGATAGATAAAATGCAAATCATACATCCAGAATCCGACACTGCAACATCCAAGCTTGAATGGGAAAGGGAAAGCCGGGAGCGGCCAATTGATTTGAATCTCCATCTGTAATCTTTTTGTTTTATCTTTGGCATGTAGGCATGTGTGTCCGTATTTCGTGTGTTACGAATAACCGTTTGCCTTGTATTCTGTGTTTCTTGTGGTACGTTGTTGTTCAATCTTTTAGATTCATTGAGCCTAATGCCGGGATGACTGGATACGGAGTACTTGATGCTCTCGAAACGCATCCTTCTTAAGGTCCGATCTTTTGTTTATCGATGTTTTTGTATCCTCTAAGCATGCATGATATGGATAGCTGGTATACGGAGTGCCTTGTACTCTCGAAACGTATCCGTATTATGTTTGTAATGTGTAATATTCTGTTAATATTATGTGGAAGTACCAGAGTCAGTTATGGGGATATTCCATATGAAATATGAGTATATTATTTGGATTGAATGTTTGTGTCATGAGGATAGCTGTTTAATGAAAAATATGCCGGGTATGTTTGCAACTCTGAGATTCCGTTTAATATCTCTATGAGTAAGTTTAATGTATAGTTTTGAATAAAAGTGTTTGTGATATATGTTTTATGATTATATTCTAGTTTATTAGTTGAGGTATGAAATCAAATATATTTGACTTTTCCTTACTCAAAAAGGAAAAGGAACCTAAAGATGAAGTATATAAAATTTCTCTAGCAATCTCCTTAAATGTGATTGTAAATCACAGTCCATGGACAATGAAGGACTGGAATCATGATATGGTCAATATGTATGCCTGATCAGATTCTTAGACTATTATACGGTGTTATAAGTTGAAACTTGTCAGAAATACTCTTATTGAGGGATTTAGGAGTAAGATTTATTATGCAAGTAAATGAGTGGAGATACGATAACTTAAATTTGGAGGACAAACAACATTAACGGTTTAGACTCGGAATTGGAATCATAATGGAATTAAAATTTTTACTAGTATTGCTAGAATTGAAATTTCGAGGACGAAATTTCTTTAAGGGGGTAGAGCTGTGACACCCGTTATTCTTCTAACGGGTATTGAGGTAATTAAATTAATTTTTAATGTATAAAAAAAAATTGCTTCATTTAAATTTATTTTATAATATTTATTTTTATCTATTTTTAAGTTTTCTAAAATTCTCCTATATTTATTTAGTATGATTACTAAAAAGCCTTAGAACTTCTAATAAATCTCAAAAATGTCATATTGGCATTATGTGTGTTAAAGTCTTTAGATGAGACATAAGATATCTTTTCCAACTACTCTTGACCCTCATTTTCTTTATTTCCTCCGTGACATGCTTCAACATGTCTCCTCTATAATTGTTTCTATCACTTCTTTTCAAAGACTTCATCTTTTCTTCCTTTCTCTTCCACGGTTCCCACACTCTTCTTCTCATTTCTTTGCTGAAGCAAAATACTTAGAGAACTTCTTCAAGGCAGCCATAAAAATCAGCCACCATCACCTCCATTTGAGCAAGAATTTCAGTCATACCGAAGTAAAGGAACCTGTTTTGAAGCCATTTCAAGCTTCCAACTAACCATAATCCGAGGTTAGAATCTTATGAACAAATTTAGTCTTTCATTTATAAATTTTCTTTTATACTAAAGGATTATTCAAATTTGCGTTCTTAAACCTAAGTATATGTTTGTTGCTATTTTGGAGCATATGTATGAAGTCTAAGTGTATATGCCCTAGACAGAAAATTTATATTGTTAAACTTTATAATACCTCTATGGGCAGTGGTTATTTCTTGAAATTCTAAGATTAAATTAAAATAAATTTTATGAATGTAGTTGTATGTTGTGCTTTAGTTTTAATTGTCCTTATGCACGCCTTAGGATCAAGGGAGTATGGAGCTAACGTTAACTGATTCCAGGATTAAAAGATTGTTGATAAGCTTGAAAGGTAGGGATTCTATTACTCATCTTTTGTGAGGTTTTTATAGAATTAAAATTGATTGTTTTGCCGCAATATATATATCTATGTTGAACTAATATTATATGAGTATCACATATGAAACTATGACGTGGACTCGTCTTGTATTGTACGGCGAGGAACATAATGAATTGACACATGTTATAAATTGAGAAGCATGGTTAGGAAAACTAACTCTATTAATAATGATTCAATATAGAGAAATTGTGAGACATGAAGAGGGCGACGGTTACGTCCTTGGGCATGAATACCCTAAAAGGTAAAATATGGGGAAGGCGATGACGCTTCCTTGGGTTGAAAGTCCCAGAACACACTGTACAGGAATCGATTTGGTGAGGACTCGGGGCTTGATGTCCCCTCACCGGAACACCCTTGGAATGCTTATAGGGTGATCAAGTGCGCCCATTTGGGTTTCGATGAGTTGAGTGATACTCAATTTAATATGGATACCTAGGAACAATGATGATTGGTAATATTTGTATAAATGTGTAATTATGACACTTGGTAATGATTAACTACGGTATCCATAAGATGTGATCATAATAAACCTCATAATCTGGAATATGATGTAACCTACTAACCATGCAGATTTTAATGTGGTAATGATAAAAACCTAAAGGTGGGTAATGGCTTTCTCTACTGAGCATAGTGTTGCTCATTCCCGTATGTTTATATCTTTTCAGGACTCACTAAGTGTGAGGTGGCTACGAGAAATATAGTTGAGGACGTGATGTAGCTATATTACATTGGGACTGCTTCAATTGTTGAGAATGTTCTTCATGATAATGTAAGCATCAATTGTTACTTTCTGTGACTGTATTACAATGTGTTGAGGGTTAAAATGATGATGACAACAGTTTATATTATTAAATTTAAGGTGCTACATTAAAACTGTGGTTTATTTGTCGTTTATATTTTTATTTTTGAGTTGGGAGTTTTCATTTAAGTCCCGGGCAAATTTTATTTTTAAGGTTTTACTTTTATTATTTATTTTTATTTTATCTCATTAAAAACTGTTAACCCCCACATAGGGGCGTTACAGGGCAATAGGGCCGAAGGGGTTCTAGAACTTGTGCATAGTGATGTTTGCGGACCAATGAACATCCGGGCACGAGGAGGGTATGAGTACTTCGTCACTTTTATTGACGATTACTCAAGATATGGGTATGTGTACCTAATGCACCACAAAAGCGAAACTTATGATAAGTTCAGGGAGTTTCGGGCTGAAGTGGAAAAGCAATTGAGTAGACCCATAAAGGCACTTCGATCTGATCGAGGTGGGGAATACCTTTCTGATGAGTTCTTGGGACACTTGTTAGAGAATGGGATTTTATCCCATTTGACTGCGCCGGGCACTCCGTAGCAGAATGGCGTAGCGGAGAGAAGGAATAGGACTTTGATGGACATAATTAGGTCCATGATGAGTTATTCATCATTGCCTTTATCCTTTTGGGGATATGCACTACAAACCACATGCTATCTTTTGAACAATGTGCCTTCAAAATTGGTCCCTAAAACTCCTCACGAGTTGTGGACATGACGGAAGACATCCTTAAACCATATTCGCATATGGGGATGTCCAGCTCATGTCCTGTTTAAGGATCCGAATAAGTTGGAAGCACGTTCGAAAGTTTGCGTGTTTGTAGGATATCCAAAAGGGACTAAAGGGGGTTATTTTTATAACCCAAAGGAAAATAAAGTCGTGGTTTCAACTAATGCAACTTTCCTTGAGGAGAGTTACATGGACGACTTTGAACCTCAAAGCAAAGTGGTGCTTGAGGAGTTGAGGGGTGATCCATTCACTCCGGAGGTTCCGAACGAAACCATTCTGATCGGTGTAGAAAAACCACACAAACCTGAACAACAACCTCAGGGGCTTCGACGTAGTGGGAGGATCGAGCGTCAACCTGAGAGGTATATGTTCAATGGGGAGGTCTTTTTGGCTAAACTGAATGAACATGACAGGGATCCTTATACTTACGCTGAAGCTATGGAGGATGTTGATTCAAAACTCTGGACATAGGCCATGAACATAGAGATGAAGTCTATGGAGACTAATCGGGTCTAGGAGCTTGTGGATCTTCTCGAAAGGGTAAAACCCATAGGGTGCAAGTGGATCTACAAGAGGAAAAGAGGAGTGGATGGAAAGGTCGAAACCTTTAAGGCTAGACTGGTAGCTAAGGGTTATACGCAAAAGGAAGGAATCGATTATGAGGAAACCTTTTCGCCTGTAGCGATGCTTAAGTCCATCCGGATTCTCTTGTCCATAGCTGCCGCTCTCAACTACGAGATTTGGCAGATGGATGCCAAGACGGCTTTTCTGAATGGCTATCTTGATGAGTCTATTTATATGGAACAACTAGACAGGTTCAAGGTCACGGGTCAAGAAGGTAAGGTTTGTAAGCTGTTGAAGTCAATTTATGGACTTAAGCAGGCATCCCGTTCTTGGAACATAAGATTTGATCAAGTGATCAAGACATAGGTTCTCACAAAATGTGGATGAACCATGTGTTTATAAACACATTAAGGATGGGAATGTGGTTTTTCTACTGCTCTATGTAGATGACATTCTGCTAATTGGCAATGACGTTGGGGCGTTGTCATCGGTCAAATTATGGTTGACCAAGCAGTTTGACAAGAAGGACTTAGGTGAGGCTAATTTTGTTCTCGGTATCCAGATTTTTTGAGATAGGAAGAACAAAATGATAGCTTTGTCTTAGGCCGGCTACATAGATAAAATTCTCAGGAGGTTTGCAATGCAGGATTCCAAGAAAGGTGGGCAACCATCTAGGTCTGGAATTACTCTTTCTAAGAAAGACTCTCCAAAGTCTTATGAAGAAAGAGAATACATGAAGAAGGTACCTTATGCTTCGGCAGTGGGTAGTCTCATGTATGCCATGCTTTGCACACGACCGGATATTAGCTATGCGGTTGGGATTGTAAGTCGATTTCAGGCAAATCCAGGACCGAACCATTGGGTTGCGGTAAAGCATATTTTCAAGTACCTGAGAAGGACTCGAGGGTATATGCTTGTGTATTCAGGTGAGGATTTAACTCCTCTAGGATACACTGATTCAGATTTTCAATCCTGTCTGGATTCTAGGAAATCAACTTCGGGGTTTGTGTTTACTCTGGGAGGCAGTGCCATCAATTGGAGAGTATGAAGCAAGATTGCACTTTGGATTCAACGATTGATGCCGAGTATGTGGCGGCTAGTGATGGTTCGAAAGAAGCAGTGTGGCTCCGCAAGTTCCTTGGGGATCTTAAGGTAGTTCCTGGTATGGATAAAGCGGTATCACTATATTGTGATAACAGTGCGGCGGTAGCTAATGCTAAGGAACCAAGATTTCACAAGAAGAGTAAGCATATTGATCGAAAGTATCATGTGATAAAGGACTTCGTTGAGGGCGGGCATGTCACGGTGTGCAAGATCGCGTCAGAGAACAACTTAGCTGATCCATTTACGAAGACACTTACTGGGAGAGTCTTCGAGAGGCATGTGGAAGCTATGAGGATGCGAAATTTGATGTATTTACTCACTTAGTGCAAGTGGGAAATTGTTAGACATGTATGCCTAAGGAGTAAAAATGTAATACATTTTTGGAGATATTTTTATCAATAAAGAATTTATTCATTTATCTATATACCAAATCTTGTCCTCTTTATGTTCATATTTGTTGAATGTATGATAAGCAAACAGTAGTCTAAGACTGTCAGTCTAAACCTTAAGAATTGGGCATATGATGGGATGATTATGTAGTAGACACGATTCTTAAGGTGATGGTCTAAAACATATGATCCGCAATCGAGGGAATAAAGTTGGGCGCTTTATTCATGTAAAGATTGTTATGTTGTCTATATACCTTTTGGGAGATGGTTTGTCTTGGCCATCGGAGTTGGACTCCGTGAATAGAAACATTGGCACGTTGTCATAGGTGACGATGTGTTGGATCGGGACATAAAGTGAATTGATTTAGATTAATAATTCTGTCTTGGCAAATCGATTCACTTTAGGCAGTCATTTGTATTGTATCTTAATCCTGAGATGAATAGTGAGCCCGTTGTCTCGACTTGTGTCTTTTGATGTACCAATGGGTGACTCCCACATCTCTATAGTGGTATGCATGCCAGTACATTGGAGGCATGACTCTTGATAGCGTAGACTTGTTATTCATAGATATGGAATCCATAGCTCCTCTTTAGGAGTAATGATATCCTCTTATATGTGTTGTCCTGTAATTGGAAAACTGAAGCGCTCAACCATTTGGATACATAGGTGTAACCGATTGGTATACTGTCCTTGGATGGTAAGTTTTCTGATGGTGAGATAATGGAACGTAAGATAAAAAATAATCGGGAAGGTAAGACAGAACTTGTCCTTAAGCCGATTATGGATGATCCTATAGAGATACGATACACTATGATATGTCATGGAGACTTAGCTACGCGAGCTTCGTAATTCTATAAAGTTCGAGAGTGCAACTCCAAGCTTTTAGTGGAGTAGCGTTGGAGTTGATAATTGTGAAATGTATATATGGGATATTGGGTTTCATAATTATCATGAGCTTGAACTTTATAGGTCCATTTTGGTCCCCTTTGCTAGCTCACAAAATCCTGTAACGACACGGCGTGCTTTTTCAATAATTGGTGACTTATGTCAGATTTATCAAATTGGTTTAAAATTTGTAAGAATCAAATAATTCATGTCTGTTTATCGGTTGAATTAATTTTGTAAGAAATTAGTTCAAGATAAACTTGTTGAATTATTGCGATCAGATAATTCTTGCCTGTTTATCGGTTGTTTTAATTTTGGACAAAATTAGAACAAGATAAACTTGTAGAATTATTGTGAATTGATTTATTTTCTTAGAGATTATCTTGATAAAGTTTGTTTTGATCAGATAACTTCTCTATTGGGTTATTTGAATCAAAACTGAGACTTTATCCTTTAGAATCTCAGGTGGAAAATAAAAGATTCACGGAGATTTTTTCTCGAGAGTTCGGCCTGCCGGATGACGTGTTCGGCCTACCGAACTGGTCTGTTCGGCCTGCCGATCAGCGAAGATAAGATTACGCGTTTTCACGCGGATCTTTCATATATTGATCCGAACTTGATTCTGTTTTGAGTTTTTGAGACCTAATCTGATATGGACTGACCCCAAGACCAATAGGTATAAAAAGGGAGTAAGTCTCATGATTTACTCAGATCAATTTAAGAGATTAAGAGTGATACTCTTCTAATGAGCATCTGAAAACTCTCTGAGAGCTTTTGTTCACAAATCACGAACACTAGCTTTGGGTTCTCTCTATTGTTTGGAAGGAGAGTCACCGGTGGAAGAGCTGAACGTGTGAGCCCACACTCACTCCGGTTGTGGATAGAGAATAGCAAAGAATACCAGTTGGTTGAGGCTCTTCTGGAACGTTACTTCTCTACATGGATTGCGGAGGTTCTTCGGCACACTGAGGTTAGTAAGATCTGTTTATTTTATACATATAACATATCAAACCTATGTTTTGAAAATTACTCTGATGAAAAATTTTAAAAAAATTCCGCTGCGCACTTTGTTTCCAACAATTTTGCCAAGTTAGTTAATTTTTGTCGAAATTTCGGTAGCAGAACGGTTTATTTTTATCAAAACGAAAATTTTAAACCTATAAGAAAATGATTTACAATTACATTGTGGTGTGTCATAACTTCAAGATGCATCACCCAGAGCAATTATATTATATCACAAAAAAAAAACATTTAATACCATTCATCATTCCATCCACATAAATCATATTATAGTCACTCCATTTTCAAAGCCAAACTCACGTATCATATCATTGTTCATAATCCTAAATCAAAATAAGTGTTTAAGTATATGATATAGGAATAAAAACCAACTTAAGAATCAAAATATATATATATAAGGCCAATTCAATAGCAAATTTTAAGTAATGATAATAATAACATCAATAATAATGATAATAGTAACAATAATAATAATGACAATAATAATAAAAAGAATAACAACAATACTAATAATAATAGCAATAACCCATTATTAGCAATACCAACAACAACAATAACATAAAGTTTAATAGTAACATATTAAAATCCATGTGATTTAATTTCAAATTTCAAAATTTATAGACTAATGAATTAAAATACCAGGAGAGATAAGTAATAGAGTTTCTACCAACTTAGTCAACGATATTTGGCTGCAAAGAGATCCAGAATCCAGTCGTCTGTTCAAACTTTGAATTGCCAACTATGCCTTTGGAATTCCATCTCGCAAATCTGACACCATGAACGCGTCCGAAATGATGAAAACGGGCTGGAATGACATCTTTCTTGGTTCGATGATTGGGGCCAACCGTTGACCACTGTTGACTGACGTTGACCGGTGTTGACTAGTGAGGCAACAGCGGAGACCGATACCAAAATGAAGCTCTCAATGCGAGGATCACCTTTTCAAAGTTGGTTTTCTAAAACAAAGCTTAGTTCACCGGAAAATGGCACAAAGCCGGCGTGGGAAGCGGTAGAGGCCTGGATTTTTCTGGCGACAATTAGGGCAAAAAATAGATGAGTTTTGTTCTACTCCACGAAAGGAACACGATGGTGCAAACGGGCCGAGAAACAAGGCCGGACGACGTCAGAATCCAGCATCAAAATTCTAGGAGGCACAACAGCCTTGGGCTTTTTCCGGGCTGCCGGCAGCAAGTGGCAGGGTGAGGGTCTAGCAACGAGGACTTTAGGCAGTGATGAGCAATCCTGGTTGGCTCGTGCATGGTGGTAGTAGCCATAAGTGGTAGGACGGGGGAGGGCAAGAGTAGTGATGTCTTGGGCACGCAGGAAAAAAAAAAAAAGAGGAAGGAGATCAATTGGAGGGGTTTATGTGGGGAGCGTTTGGGGAAGCGGGGAAAATCTGATTTAATTATATCACCTCTCTTTCTTTGGAATTAATTCTTCAAAAAAGAATTTTTCTACCCCAAAGTTGCCAAAAATTTCAAATTGGCCAAAAATTATAAATTCTTTTTCAATTAAAATCATGGGTTTTACACTATTCTTTGAGAATGACAACGGGCATCGAGAATGACAACAGGCATCGAATTTGTTTAATTGAAGAGATTATGCAGTCTTAGGATTAATGTTATGTGAACTTTAGCTTATTTAATAATTTCTCTTTGAGTGTACTCTTTGTATAATTCACATTCGAGTTTTTTTTTTTTTGTACTTGGCTATATTATTATTTCTATGTTGTTGTTTATTATGCATTAGCAAACTTGAACCATTGATATTGTCATATTTATATATGACTGTCGTTATGTATTAGCTGTTTTACTCATTACATTTCTTAATTTTTTTGTGAATTATTTATGAAGTGATAAAGAATGACAACAAGGATTGTATTAAACACAAGGGGTGGTGATTCATCCAATGCCAGAGAGTGCTGATATTGTCTCACTTGTGCTTTATATGTTGTGGCATAAATTGCAAATCGAAAGGCCTATAAAACGCCCTATGCATATATCTTTGTTGACAGGAAGAATGAAAGTGTTGGAGTTGCTCACCAGCCATATACGAGGGATACTTAATAAAGTTAAAATGACAAAAAAAAATTATGATTTTGAGTGAGATCTTACAAAAGACAACATCATTAACTGCGAGTCACGAAATTACTATGCATGAAAAATTGATAATTTTCTTGCATATTGTGTGCAACACGATAGCAAATCGAGAGACACAATACCAACGACAACACTCGGGTGAGACAATTGCTTGGTGCTTCTATGAGACATTGGTTTAGGGGTGAATGGCAGGCAGTTTGATGGTTTTTGGGTGGGTGAGGTGCGGTTTTTTTGGATAGTGGGTTAGTGATTAACCAACCCGCTAACCGCCCACCACATGGCAGGTGGTTTCGGTTTAGTTTTGGGTGGTTGCGGGCGGGTGCAGATGGGTTAAGGTGATTTAGACCTATGCTATTGCCTAATGTAATTTTTTGGACCTTTTTTTTAGAAAGTGAAGAAAATTTATAGAAAATATAAGATGATAATACATAAAGCATTTCCAACAAGTTTGATGCTTAAAGACAGTGACCATATTCAAAAGTACAAATTAAGAAACATAATCATTCACAGCAACAAGAAACATCAACTATAAATGAAGTAATGAACAAAGTCAAGAGTCTATAAAGATTAAAGCCTATTCACTGGGTTCAAAAATAATAGATTGCTACAAATGAAATGATGAACAAAGTCAAGTGTTCTTTTTCTTTTCTTTCTTTTTTTTTTTAATATATAGGCGGGCGGGTGCGGGTTGAACTCGCCCTAAAAAACTTAAAACCAAACCCGCCCACCGAATATATTGGTAACTCGTCCACCAATGGGTTGCTAACGTAAACCTGCTTTTTTCGATATGGGCGGGCGTGGGCGGTTAGCGGGTGTGGGACGGTTTTTGTATAGCCCTACATTGGTTGCACTGTGTGAAATGAGATCTCGTTTCATTAAACCTCCCAACAACAATGGAAACTACCTCGTTTATCGCTAAAAACAGAAAATACGCAAGTTACTTTGACGTAAGTACTTCCAGTGTTTTAGCTTTTAATTTATATTGCATTAGAAATTATTACGTAGCAAATTGATCTCTACATAGTTGCTTATACATATTACAAAATTGTATAGGGGTAATCGATGGTACACACGTACTTTTTGTAACACCCCTGAATTTTAAAGTAAGGTTAGTTTAATTATTAAGTGTGCTAGTGAGATTTTTTATGTTAATTTTTAGTTATTTAAAATTTTGTTGCATTTGTCATATTTAAAATTTGATTTTTAGTGTTAAAATGCCAAATGATATTTTTATCCCACATTTTCCCTATATTTACAAAAATGCCCTTGGGGCCTTTTCTTTTTATTTTTCTTTTCCTTTTCTTTTCTTTCACGCTCACTCTCTCTTTCTCTTAGCTCTCTCTCTCGTCTCTCTCTGTGCAAATCTCTCTCCCTCTTTCTTGTAAAAATTTTCAATCTCAAGTTTTATTCTCGCTGATTTGAAGTCAAGAAACAAGATTGAAGCCAAAAATCCTCTTCAAAATGGTTGATTTGAGGTTAGCCCTCTTTCTCTCCAAAATTTTGACTTTCGGTTTGAATTTTTATGCATTTTCCAATCCGGAGTTTGGTGAGCTTAGACAATGTTTAATCTAAGCTTATAGGACTTGTTTTATCATGGATTTAAGTTTATTTGAACAAAAATCAACTTAATCAAGTTTTTGCATTTTTCTTTAATTTTCAAATCAAATGTGAAATTGAGTTTAAATTTGGGAAAAATGGTTTAAACTTGTTCTACTATGATTTTCTATGCTTTCTGTATGATTCTCATGATCTGGGAATTAAAAAACAGGTTTTAAATTTAAATTTTGAGCTTGGGGAGGTTGAGACTCGAAGTCTCGGGTCCCCAGATTTTGCTAGTTCGGTAGGCCGAACTTGATCTTCAACAGGCCGGATTCATAGGTTTGGTAGGTTGGATTCATCAGGTCGGTAGGCCGAACCTGAGAAAGTTTGACAGGCAGATCTTGGTTGGTCGGTAGGCCAAACTGTGCAGTTCAGCAGGCCAGTTCAGGGTGTTCGGTAAGCCAGTTCAGGGTGTTTGGTAAGCCGACTGTAAACTTAGAAACTTGTGTTTTTACTACAGTTTTTAATGTTTGATGATTTTGAAGTGTTACAAAAGGATTATGATTTTGGGTTATGATTATTTTGAGTCAAAGGCATACTCATAATTAAATTAATATAATGATATTTGTTAAATATGATTTTTGATCTTAAATACAGTTTTTAAGGTTTTAAACGAATGTGAAGCGTACGTTGGATTTTATTTGGAGCTTATGTTATTGGATTTTAATGAGGTAGGATATTACTATCCCTTTCTTTAGTAGCCCCTTTAAATTGTTTGGCCAAAGTTTGTTTATTAAATGTCTCTTTTTAAGAATGATTTCTGTCTTTGATTCTGAAGAATTGTATTTTGATATTCTTTTCGGATTTTCAAAACCCGTACGGTAATGTTTTATCAAGTTGCTTTCAAGTAAGTGTTTTCATTGATTTGTTAAGACTTTGAGATTCATCTCAAATAGAACGGTTTGTGAATAATTATCTGTTTTTTTATTACTATTTTAAAATAACTTGTTTTTAACTAATTATCCTACTGAGCCTTTCGCTCACGTTTTTTTGTTCTTTAAAAATCCACCTTCATGGTTTAGAGAGGAAGGATGGACCCAGGATCGAAACCTGGCTCTTTGGATTGAAATGGTATTTTCTTTAGAACTGTGGTATGATGTATGTACTATACGACTTGTCCCAGTATTGATGTCATTTTCGTCTCTATTAATAGTATATTTTAATTTATTTTAGAGACGATGATTTTTAATATTTTTGTATTATTTTTCTTGATATTGTATTTTAATTACCTGTCCACCTTCGTGGTAAGCATCCACATGACGGTGAATAAGAATAAGATCTCGGCCCCACTTTTATGGCATTCACGTGACGGTGACCGCCGTTGATATTATTTGTTTCCGATGATATTTATTTTCTATGTATATTTATTTACTTTTTTTTATTACTTCGTTTAATTCAACTTCTTTACCTAAAACTCTCTCACCCCCACCTCGAGGCGTCACACTTTTATACCAATAGGTGTCGAGAAGGATAAGTTCTGGAGTTGCAAGAATGTGTACTCGCAGAACATATTGGTAGCATGTTCATTTGACATGAAATTCACATACATGTTGTTTAGATGAGAGGGATTTGTGCATGATTCTCTTGTGTTAGAAGATGTAATATATCGCCATGGATTTCCAATACCCCGGGTCGATTAGGTTTTAAAATATTTATTTAAAGTTCCCTACGTAACATTTATTTGTGCGTACTACATTATAAACCTTTGTATTGTAACGAAATACTACTTGGCAGACTCAGGATACATGAACAAGAGTTATATGCTTTCTCCATATCGTGGAACTACGTATCATCTATAGGGGTATAACAAAGATTGGTCGGGTTTTAACTTGTCTCAAGAGTTCTTTAATTACATACACTCGTCGCTTAGGAACTGCATGGAGCGAGACCTCCAGTGTGTGGAAGACCCGATTTAGAATTTTAAAGAACATGACATGGATAAACAAGTCATGATCCCAATAGCATGTATGGTTGTCCATAATTTCATTAAGATCTGTGCCAAAGCAAAGCAGCTGATGGGGAATGAGATAGGGGAAAGATGATCATCTACGACGGAGGTCAACTCTCTTTTGTAAGATTTCTTTGGTGATGGTATCCTAGTGTTGGCAATAGAAAGGGAACATAGAATTTGATGATGATCATGTTGATGGCATCAACAATGAAATCTAGAAGACGTTGTCTGTAATGCCAATCTAGTTGGTCGGAATAGTATGATGCAATACACAGATGAAATGGCTTGGATAATGTGGGAAAATCATCATAATGATTGAATTAAAAAGTATTTTATGAAACTTTCTGAAATTTTTGTTGTCATATATTATGGTACTTTGTGCAACTTGCTTGTATGAAACCATATACGTAATTTTTATATTTTTGTGATGTATTGTTTTACATTTATGTTTTTTGAAGATTGTTTATGTCATCAAAATTTTAAAATTACTACAATGTAAAGCTCTCATATATTACATATAATTCGTATTATGTTTTAAATAATTTTTTCTTTTATCATTGTTGTTGTTACAAAAGGAAAAAAATGACAGCAAATATCCTTGTAATTCTTTCCTCTCTTTTTTTTCGATGTAAAGACACATCATGTATTATTATTTTTATCATTTTATTTATTTACATTAGGGCTAAGTTAGAGATAAAAGGATGAGTTTTTTATTCGAGTGAGGGCGCAAGTTGATGTGTATTAAAGGGGCTTACACAACCCCCTTTTTTTTTTTTGAAAAAATCGTCGTAAAAGTTGGTATTTTAGAGTTTTCAATTTGGCACCTTATACGGCTATTTCTCCAAGAAACCATTATGTAAGCCTTAGTGAAACAATGTCGTTTACAATCTGTACGACAATATATATTGTATTTATAATTATTATTAATTATTACTATTAATTATTATTATTATTATTATTATTATTATTATTATTATTATTATTGTTATTATTATTATTATTATTATTATTATTATTATATTACTATAGTTTAATATTAATATTATACATTTATATTTATACTATTATATATTTCTATTATCAAATAATTATTTTATATTAATATGATAATTATATCTATATTATATAATATTATACTAACCATAATATATTATTAACTTTCAAAAAATAATAATATTTATTATTGTAAATTATTATTATTTTAATATTACTGCAATTTAATTATTAATATTAAACCATGAACCTTATTGTTAATGCTATAATGTATTATTAAGAATTATAAACTAAGAACATTAATGATATATTACGTTAAGAGAATTATTAATATAATATAATAATATACTATAAAGATCTTGAAGCCTTACACCAAGGTTTTCACAAGAAACCATTATATAAGCTTCATGAAATAGCACCGTTTTGTTCAAGTTGTATTAATATTTATTATTGTAAATTAATATTATAAATAATTATAATTATTTTAATATTAGCATAATTTAATTATCAATATTAAACCATGAACATTATTGTTAATATTATAATATATTATTAAAAATTATAAATTAAGAGTATTAATTATATATTATATTACAAGAATTATTAACATGATATAATAATATAGCATAAATATTTTATGTAAGCTTCACCCCAACGCCAAGAATGCCGCAAGCTCTCCTAGGAAAATAGTGAGCACGCGCAACTGTGCCAATGAAGCCCCTGACCGCGTGAATTTCAACCCATGGCCTATGAGATCCCATGCCTCGCGGTCGCGCTAGATTGGTCCTCGCGGCCATACGTACCTCTTTTAGTTTATGCAATGGTTTTTTTTTTAAAAAAAATCATGTAAGCTAAAGATTATACGATGGTTTTAATAGAAAACCATCATATAAAATTGGACAATTTTCTTCAATTTTGAGCTCATAATCTTATCTGCCCAAAGTGACCAACCTGTATGTAACGCCCCTATATGGGGGTTAACAGTTTTTAATGAGATAAAATAAAAATAAATAATAAAAGTAAAACCTTAAAAATAAAATTTGCCCGGGACTTAAATAAAACTCTCAACTCAAAAATAAAAATATAAACGATAAATAAACCACAGTTTTAATGTAGCACCTTAAATTTAATAATATAAACTGTTGTCATCATCATTTTAATCCCTCAACACATTGTAATACAGTCACAGAAAGTAACAATTGATGCTTACATTATCATGAAGAACATTCTCAACAATTGAAGCAGTCCCAATGTAATATAGCTACATCACTTCCTCAACTATATTTCTCGTAGCCACCTCACACTTAGTGAGTCCTGAAAAGATATAAACATAAGGGTATGAGCAACACTATGCTCAGTAGAGAAAGCCATTACTCACCTTTAGGTTTTTATCATTACCACATTAAAATCTGCATGGTTAGTAGGTTACATCATATTCCAGATTATGAGGTTTATTATGATCACATCTTATGGATACCGTAGTTAATCATTACCAAGTGTCATAATTACACATTTATACAAATATTACCAATCATCATTGTTCCTAGGTATCCATGTTAAATTGAGTATCACTCAACTCATCGAAACCCAAATGGGCGCACTTGATCACCCTATAAACATTCCAAGGGTGTTCCGGTGAGGGGACATCAAGCCCCGAGTCCTCACCAAATCGATTCCTGTACAGTGTGTTCTGGGACTTTCAACCCAAGGAAGCGTCATCGCCTTCCCCCTACTTTACCTTTTAGGGTATTCATGCCCAAGGACGTAACCGTCGCCCTTTTCATGTCTCACAATTTCTCTATATTAAATCATTATTAATAGAGTTAATTTTCCTAACCATGCTTCTCAATTTATAACATGTGTCAATTCATTATGTTCCTCGCCGTACAATACAAGACGAGTCCATGTCATAGTTTCATATGTGATACACATATAATATCAGTTCAACATAGATATATATATATATTGCGGCAAAACAATCAATTTTAATTCTATAAAAACCTCACAAAAGATGAGTAATAGAATCCCTACCTTTTAAGCTTATCAACAGTCTCTTAATCCTGGAATCAATTAACGTTAGCTCCATACTCCCTTGATCCTAAGGCGTGCATAAGGACAATTAAAACTAAAGCACAACATACAACTACATTCATAAAATTATTTTAATTTAATCTTAGAATTTCAAGAAATAACCACTGCCCATAGAGGTATTACAAAGTTTAACAATATAAATTTTCTGTCTAGGGCATATACACTTAGACTTCATACATATGCTCCAAAATAGCAACAAACATATACTTAGGTTTAAGAACGCAAATTTGAATAATCCTTTAGTATAAAAGAAAATTTATAAATGAAAGACTAAATTTGTTCATAAGATTCTAACCTCGGATTATGGTTAGTTGGAAGCTTGAAATGGCTTCAAAACAGGTTCCTTTACTTCGGTATGACTGAAATTCTTGCTCAAATGGAGGTGATGGTGGCTGATTTTTATGGCTGCCTTGAAGAAGTTCTCTAAGTATTTTGCTTCAGCAAAGAAATGAGAAGAAGAGTGTGGGAACCGTGGAAGAGAAAGGAAGAAAAGATGAAGTCTTTGAAGAGAAGTGATAGAAACAATTATAGAGGAGACATGTTGAAGCATGTCACGGAGGAAATAAAGAAAATGAGGGTCAAGAGTAGTTGGAAAAGATATCCTTATGTCTCATCTAAAGACTTTAACACACATAATGCCAATATGACATTTTTGAGATTTATTAGAAGTTCTAAGGCTTTTTAGTAATCATACTAAATAAATATAGGAGAATTTTAGAAAATTTAAAAATAGATAAAAATAAATATTATAAAATAAATTTAAATGAAGCAATTTTTTTTTATACATTAAAAATTAATTTAATTACCTCAATACCCGTTAGGAGAATAACGGGTGTCACAGCTCTACCCCCCTTAAAGAAATTTCGTCCTCGAAATTTCAATTCTAGCAATACTAGTAAAAATTATGATTCCACTATGATTCCAATTCTGAGTCTAAACCGTTAATGTTGTTTGTCCTCCAAATTTAAGTTATCGTATCTCCACTTATTTACTTGCATAATAAATCTTACTCCTAAATCCCTCAATGAGAGTATTTCTGACAAGTTTCAACTTATAACACCGTATAATAGTCTAAGAATCTGATCAGGCATACATATTGACCATATCATGATTCCAGTCCTTCATTGTCCATGGACTGTGATTTACAATCACATTTAAGGAGATTGCCAGAGAAATTTTATATACTTCATCTTTAGGTTCCTTTTCCTTTTTGAGTAAGGAAAAGTCAAATATATTTGATTTCATACCTCAACTAATAAACTAAAACATAATCATAAAACATATATCACAAACACTTTATTCAAAACTATACATTAAACTTACTCATAGAGATATTAAACGGAATCTCAGAGTTGCAAACATACCCGACATATTTTTCATTAAACAGCTATCCTCATGACACAAACATTCAACCCAAATAATATACTCATATTTCATATGGAATATCCCCATAACTGACTCTGGTACTTCCACATAATATTAACAGAATATTACACATTACAAACATGATACGGATACGTTTCGAGAGTACAAGGCACTCCGTATACCAGCTATCCATATCATGCATGCTTAGAGGATACAAAAACATCGATAAACAAAAGATCGGACCTTAAGAAGGATGCGTTTCGAGAGCATCAAGTACTCCGTATCCAGCCATCCCGGCATTAGGCTCAATGAATCTAAAAGATTTAACAACGACGTACCACAAGAAACACAGAATACAAGGCAAACGGTTATTCGTAACACACGAAATACGGACACACATGCCTACATGCCAAAGATAAAACAAAAAGATTACAGATGGAGATTCAAATCAATTGGCCGCTCCCGGCTTTCCCTTTCCCATTCAAGCTTGGATGTTGCAGTGTCGGATTCTGGATGTATGATTTGCATTTTATCTATCAATTCCTCAGCTGTTGAAGCAGTGACAAAGATTTGTCTCTCCGATTCTGTAGTGATGTTTTCTTCCACAGCGTAATCTAGAAATTTCAAAAGACCGTCATAAAAACCCTTTACGTTCAGCAGTCCCAAAGGTTTGGAATAAAAGCCCAACAATTGCCCACAAGCAACTATAAATATTTCCTCAAGAGTACCTAGACCACCAGGTAATGCTATAAAAGCATCAGAATTATAGATTATGTCTTTAAAATTTTTAGGGATACTCCTGACTCCTTCTCCCTTACCTATGGCTTCCTTACAAAGGTTTCCTTCAACTGGAATATGAGGCCAAATTCTTACATCAGTAGCGTCGCTAGACCTAGCTGCTAGTGCCATATTTACCATCATTTTTATACTACCACCCCCATAGATTATGTTAATCTTCTTGCGTGCTAGGACTTGCCCTAAGTGATTTGCAGCTTCTAAATAAGCTTTATCTTTTCCAAAGCTGGAACCACAAAAGACACAGACATTCTTTATTTTCTTCGTGGACTGGGAGGTAGACATATTTGGTTTATAGAAGTGGTTGCTTAATGTCTGCTCCACTTAGACTTCGGGTTCTACATGAGATTTTAAAGATGAGAAATATACAAAAAGGGCTAAAGAGATAGACGAGTAGGTAATGAAAAGGTAATCCAAAGATTTAAACAAAATCTTGTGCGGATAAGAAAGTAAGATAAGGTGATTGATAGTTTACAGAAAATCTGATTCACTTTTTGAAAAAGATTAGACTCTAATTGTATAACTTTTGACAATTGAGAACAATTCGACAGAAGACCCTCATGACACAACTGTAGACTTTTTGACAAATATACACCAAGTCTAGAAATTTAATATAAACGACAAATACTGTAGAACTTTTGAAATTTGAGACACAAATCTTGAAATATCTGGATAAGCTTTTCAAAATTCAAACATATTACTGTACCGTATGTAACGTGTCTGATAAGATAATATATTTTATTATATATATATTTAAGAAAATCATAAATTAAATAAGATATTAACACTTACTGTATCAATCTAATAATCACAATTATTTCAAACACAAAAGCAAATATTCTGAGTAAAAGAAAAACACAAACTGTTGAACATCAGCTAAAACTGCTTCAAATAAGTAAAGACTAAATAACCTTTATAGAGCGATGACTTATTCCCCATCCAGTTTTCTTATGGCTTGGCAAACAGGATCTAGAAATACCATATTCCTGAGGCGTTGTCTTTCTGTATAAAATTTAGGCCAGAGTTTAAAAATAGCTCCTTGAACATATCCACTAGGGTGACCGTGGAGAGGAGGATGGATGCTATCCAAGTTCTCCTTTGAAAGTCCATCCCTACAAAACCTTATTTTATCCTCTCTATTCGTAGACATATAACCAGGTGAAGTACATTTACCGTTACAATTTTGTCTTCCACATTTGTTACAAGTGACCACGATGGCACGAGCTCTTCTTTTCATTGCACTACGACTGGTACCTGTTCCTGGTAAACCGACATCTTGACTAAAGTCACTCGGACGGATTTTCCCCTCTATCAACATTCTCACATCACAAGGGATGCCAAAACTGCATAAGAATCCACAACCGAGTAATTCTAGCCTTGTATTTCTTTCTGAGAATCTTTTGGGAGAGTGATGGGAAATACTTTCTCAGGTGTTGGTACTTTGGGTCCATGATGAGATGAAAGAAGAGTAAATAGAAAGGAAAAATTAAGATAGTAAATTGCAGAATCCTAGAATTCCTTCTTCTTTTAGAGGAAAAGAAGAATTTTTAATGAAAAAGAAGAGGATTTGCGATTTAGAGAGAAAATAACAAATTAAGAGAGAAAAAGTGAACTCGGAGAAATAAGCTCCTATGCACAGTAAACGTATATGTAAACAATGATTAAACCACTGTATATGACACGTATAGAGACCACGTGGGAGAGACAGTGTGAATCAAACTGATTTAAGATTTGAACTAGGCCCAAATGTTCTAAGTTGAAAATGGTCAGGTTGTTTCGGGCCTTAACACATTTGGAACGAGTTAAATAACAAACATAAAATTGAAAACCAATTTGTATAAATCTTAAACCCAATTCAAAGTCCACTATAGATAAAGTTAACTATAAACAACAAATCTAATTTAACGACAACAAGGATCTTCCTGAATGATATTTAAAATCATTTCATAACAACATAATCCTCCAGCAACTCAAATAATTTTGTTTTAATCAAAACCTTATTGAACAATACATACACCCATATGTTATTCCTAATACTCAACATCTATCAATGGATTCATCATCATTACTACCAAGGGTTTAGAATGTGACTAACCTTGAAATCAATACGATTTACGTCTTTCAACGTAGACCATATCAACTGAACAAAGACACTTGATGTTACTACTTAAGAACATCTACAATCCCCACAATTCTACTTATACAATATATAATTTCCTCATATAACAAAACCTTAGGTAACCAAAAGATTCACTGATACACTTAAATACAATGTACGTAACAAAATATTCCAATTTTGAGATTCATGCATTCTAGACTTTACACAGTCTCAACAGACCAAAAGTCTAACATTTATCTCTCTCAAGATTCAATACCATGATTCCCAACTTATATCATATTCCTCAAATATATAGAACTTTTAAGAAAAGACATTGACACTTATGTGCTCCATCGAATCCACACATAATCATTACTTAGGTTTGAATCAATTACGAAAAATTTGGCATATCTATGTCAAACTTTAAAATCAATAAATCAAGCCTTATATTTCTTATTGTTTTTCACGAGACAAAAGGCTTTTAAATCCTCGTATCTATACGAATTTCTCATCGTTTATACGAATTAGATATGCTTATAGATCCAAATATTATACGAATCTCTCATAAGCATTCTACTTATAAACTCATTCCATATAATTATCATTCCCTTATAACTATTAATACTTTCCTTCTATATAATTATTGTACTCATATAACTATTGATATTTTCATTCTATGGCCTTTCCATGTTACATCCTTCTAGACTGTATAAATCAATGTGAAGGTTCATTTTGATGATGACAATGAAAATTCAGCTTCAAAACCATCTCAAAAATATATTTTTTTAAAGTGGTGCTACACTCCCTAGGTTAACCGAACCTAGGCTCTGATACCAAAAATTCTGTAACGCCCCTATATGGGGGTTAACAGTTTTTAATGAGATAAAATAAAAATAAATAATAAAAGTAAAACCTTAAAAATAAAATTTGCCCGGGACTTAAATGAAAACTCTCAACTCAAAAATAAAAATATAAACGATAAATAAACCACAGTTTTAATGTAGCACCTTAAATTTAATAATATAAACTGTTGTCATCATCATTTTAACCCTCAACACATTGTAATACAGTCACAGAAAGTAACAATTGATGCTTACATTATCATGAAGAACATTCTCAACAATTGAAGCAGTCCCAATGTAATATAGCTACATCACTTCCTCAACTATATTTCTCGTAGCCACCTCACACTTAGTGAGTCCTGAAAAGATATAAACATAAGGGTAATGAGCAACACTATGCTCAGTAGAGAAAGCCATTACTCACCTTTAGGTTTTTATCATTACCACATTAAAATCTGCATGGTTAGTAGGTTACATCATATTCCAGATTATGAGGTTTATTATGATCACATCTTATGGATACCGTAGTTAATCATTACCAAGTGTCATAATTACACATTTATACAAATATTACCAATCATCATTGTTCCTAGGTATCCATGTTAAATTGAGTATCACTCAACTCATCGAAACCCAAATGGGCGCACTTGATCACCCTATAAACATTCCAAGGGTGTTCCGGTGAGGGGACATCAAGCCCCGAGTCCTCACCAAATCGATTCCTGTACAGTGTGTTCTGGGACTTTCAACCCAAGGAAGCGTCATCGCCTTCCCCCTATTTTACCTTTTAGGGTATTCATGCCCAAGGACGTAACCGTCGCCCTCTTCATGTCTCACAATTTCTCTATATTAAATCATCATTAATAGAGTCAGTTTTCCTAACCATGCTTCTCAATTTATAACATGTGTCAATTCATTATGTTCCTCGCCGTACAATACAAGACGAGTCCATGTCATAGTTTCATATGTGATACACATATAATATCAGTTCAACATAGATATATATATATTGCGGCAAAACAATCAATTTTAATTCTATAAAAACCTCACAAAAGATGAGTAATAGAATCCCTACCTTTCAAGCTTATCAACAGTCTCTTAATCCTGGAATCAATTAACGTTAGCTCCATACTCCCTTGATCCTAAGGCGTGCATAAGGACAATTAAAACTAAAGCACAACATACAACTACATTCATAAAATTTATTTTAATTTAATCTTAGAATTTCAAGAAATAACCACTGCCCATAGAGGTATTATAAAGTTTAACAATATAAATTTTCTGTCTAGGGCATATACACTTAGACTTCATACATATGCTCCAAAATAGCAACAAACATATACTTAGGTTTAAGAACGCAAATTTGAATAATCCTTTAGTATAAAAGAAAATTTATAAATGAAAGACTAAATTTGTTCATAAGATTCTAACCTCGGATTATGGTTAGTTGGAAGCTTGAAATGGCTTCAAAACAGGTTCCTTTACTTCGGTATGACTGAAATTCTTGCTCAAATGGAGGTGATGGTGGCTGATTTTTATGGCTGCCTTGAAGAAGTTCTCTAAGTATTTTGCTTCAGCAAAGAAATGAGAAGAAGAGTGTGGGAACCGTGGAAGAGAAAGGAAGAAAAGATGAAGTCTTTGAAGAGAAGTGATAGAAACAATTATAGAGGAGACATGTTGAAGCATGTCACGGAGGAAATAAAGAAAATGAGGGTCAAGAGTAGTTGGAAAAGATATCCTTATGTCTCATCTAAAGACTTTAACACACATAATGCCAATATGACATTTTTGAGATTTATTAGAAGTTCTAAGGCTTTTTAGTAATCATACTAAATAAATATAGGAGAATTTTAGAAAATTTAAAAATAGATAAAAATAAATATTATAAAATAAATTTAAATGAAGCAATTTTTTTTTATACATTAAAAATTAATTTAATTACCTCAATACCCGTTAGGAGAATAACGGGTGTCACACTGTATAACTATTGACGAAGGTCCTTTAGCGAGGTTCTTTAAGTCTTGTGAGATGCTTCGATCTTGTGATGTGGAGTACTTGGCATATATGTGTGTTTTAATCCACTCTCAAAAGATTCGGTTGTATTCATCTTGCAGCCACTTCTCATTTATTGCTCTTTTTGGGTTCACATTTTTTAATTCTTTCATGTGAACCTCAATGAAAGGCTTTACTTCATGAACATTGTGCAAGACATAAAGATAAGTTTGCTCCTATTCCTCTCGATTTACTACTGATGGATTGCTAGTAAATAGTCCTTTGGGCTCAATGTTTATTTTTTTTAGCATCCTTATTGGTTCCACCTTAGACAAATACTCATAATAAAATTCAACTAATTCCTTTGTTATGTAACTTTCCATGATGCATCCTTTTGGCCTATTTAGGTTCTTCACATAACCTTTCAAAACATTCATATATTTTTCAAAAGGGTACATCTATCTTAAATTTGCTGGTCCGCATAACTTAACTTTATGAACTAAGTGAACCGTTAGATAAACCATGACGTCAAAAAATGATCATAGAAATATTTCTCAAGCATGCATAGGGTTTACACCAACTCCGATTATAGTGAATCTAGCATTTGTGGATCAATGATCTTGGAGCATATTGAATTAAAAAACGAGTATAACTTGGTGATTGCAAATCTTACATCCTTTGCTAGAACCTCATGTAGTGCAAACGCTAGTAATTGTTGCATCAACACATGACAATGATGTGATTTCATGCTATAAGTTTCAAACCCTTCATTGACACCAACTTTTTAAAGTTTGAAGAATATCCATCTAGCACTTTCAACAAAGCAAGCCATTTATAAAGCTTTTCTACTCTTTTCTTGATAATGTGTACTTCACTAAAGATAAGTAAGTCTGGTTACCTCTTTTCTTGGGAAACAAATTGGGCCTAATCTTCATCTCTATGAGATCCAACCGTGATTTTTCATCATCTTTAGACTCACCTGGAATGTCAAGCAACGTGCTGACTATTGATTCATAAACTTTTTTCTTAATATGCATAACATTCAAGCAATGACGAACGAAAAATGTCTTCCAATACAAAAGTTTGTAGAAGATTGGTTTCTTCTTCTAAGGTCTATCTATCTCTGGTTCATCCTTACTTTGCTTTCTTTTCCTAGGTACTACTTCCATACTCTTTAACATTTCAAATACTTGTTCACCAGTCAAAGGCCAAGAAAGGTCTTTTTCTTCAGTGTTACCATCAAAAGCTTTGCTTTGTTTGCGGTAGCGATGACAATGATTTCTTGGCAACTATCTTCTCTGGCTAGAAAAATGGTTTTCTTACCATTCTTTAACCGTTTGTAAGATGTTTTACACATATAAATAAGACAACTAATAAAACTCTTCACTAAATAACTAGATAAATTGTCATATATGAGGACGTTGTTAATTCCATATCAACATTGCATGGAGTGCGAATGTCCCTTCTCGGTAAGCATCTTTAATTTCAATTCCATTTTCCCACATGTGCTTTAGGTCATCAATTAATGGTGCAAAGTACACATCAATGTCATTCCCCAGTTGGTAAGAACCCGAAATCAATAGAGTCAATACTAAGAACTTTTGCTTTATGCACATTTTTGGAGAGAGATTGTAGTTGACAAGTATTACAGGCTAAGTGCTATGCCTACTACTCATGTTACCATACGGGTTCATTCCATTCGTCAATAAAGCGAAATTATTTCTTGGATCTGCACTAAACTCGGGATGATGGGCTTCAAAAGTCTTCCATTATAGTGAATTTACTAGATGTCTAAGCATACTATCGTCGACCTATTTGTCATGATGCCATGTCAGATCCTTGGCATGCTTAATATTTCTGAATAAGCGCCTCAAATATGGTACCAATGGAATATAGCACAACACCTTCGTCGGCACTTCTTTCTTACCTTTTTCAGTTGAGAAGACCTAGAGCTAAGATTCTAGATATTAAACAATAGCCCCTGTGAGTTTTAGAGTTTCTTTCATTAGAATACTCTCTTTATACTTCTCAAAAGATCTAAGGAACAATGAAAAATAGTTTCCCTTATATAATAGTCAAATTTAGGGTTAGTCCTTATCAGATTAGACTTTAAAATTCTAGTCTTGATCAATTTTTGATCAAAAATAAGTCAAAAAAGCAAATTAGGATTATCGCACAATCGGCATGCCAAACTCATGCACCGGTCTGCCGAACTCATCAACCGACCTGTCGATCGAATGATAATATAGAAATCTCAATATCTTATTTTACACATGAATCTTAGATAGAGCCTTAGTTTTAATTCAAATAACTCAATAGAGAAGTTATCTGATTAAAACAATCATATACAGATAATCCCATATTAAATAAAATATTATCAAAATAATTTAACTTGTTTATCTTGAATTAATTCACAAAATTAATTTAACCAATAAACCAATATGAATTAATAAATCTAATCTATCAAATTTTAG
This sequence comes from Artocarpus heterophyllus, assembly GCA_025403435.1. Lineage (NCBI taxonomy): Eukaryota > Viridiplantae > Streptophyta > Magnoliopsida > Rosales > Moraceae > Artocarpus > Artocarpus heterophyllus. The sequence goes on from CM046353.1 coordinate 13,449,553, forward strand.
CAATCTAATAATTAGCTTAAGTTACTAATATATAGGAAAAACATGTCGTATCATTATAAAAATTATTATGAGCTAACAAAAGAGACCTGATGGACATATATAGATCAAGTTCTTATAATTATAAAATAACATATCCCAAATACATATATTTTAAAATTATCAACTCTAACACTATTCTACTAAAAGCTTAGAGATGCACTCTCAAACTATATAAAATTACGAAGCTTCAATAAGCTAATCATCTATGGATATTCATACTATGTAATATCCCTGTAGGATATTCATAATCGGCTTAGGGATAAATTCTATTTTACCTTTCTAATTATTTTTATCAGAAAGGTAAAATGGAATTTCACCATTTGGAAAACTTACTATCCCATAAAAAGTATACCATTCGATTACACCTATAAATCCAATTGGTTAGGCGCTCCATTTTTTCAATTACTAGATAATACCTATAATAGAATACCATTAACTCGATAGAAGAGCTATGGATTTCATATCAATGAATAACGAGTCTACTTTAATCAAGAGTCATGTTTCCAACGTGCTGGTATGCGTACCTTTATCTAATTCAGGATGTCACTCTTTGGTATATCAAAAGACACAAGTCAAGAATATGAGCCCATTAATTCATTTTAGGATTAAGATATAACATATATAATTGTCTAAAGTGAATTGATTTAAACAAATAAAATTATTAAACAAATCAATTCCACTTTTTGTCTTGATTTAATGTATTATCATTTATGATAATTTACCAATGTTTCTAGTTGTAGAGTCCAACTCTAATAATCAAGACAAGTCATCTCCCTTTAGGGATGTAAATAGCATAAATAAATCATCCAAGTTTGTTCCCTCGATTGCAAATCTTTTTATTTAGACTATCACCTTTAAGATTTATGTTTTCCACATAATCTGTCCATCATATCCCGATCTTAAAAGTTTAGATTAATAGTCTCAAACTTTTGTTTGCTTCTTATATATTTAACAGAAATGAACATAAAGAGGATAACATTTGATATATGAAAATAATAAACTCTTTATTGGTTAAATGTCTCCAAAAACTTATTACATCATTTAATCCTTAAGGTACCTAGTGTAACACTATCATGTGGAAGATTGGTTTCTTTCAGTAGTGGGTGAATTGCGTGTTAAATTGTATATCCACATCATATTCCTCTTGTTTAGTACATGGAGATCTGGCGGGGAGTATTGTTCTAGGAAAGGGCTGAAGCAAGGCTGTCCATTATCTCCATATCTTTTCCTTTTGTGTGCTTTTTGGGTTTGTTGTGCAAAATGGAAAGTAATAATCGGCTGTTGGGGATGGCATGTGCTAGGGATATGCACACATTAGTCACCTTTTATTTACAGACGATAGCATAATTTTCTATAAGGTGGACGAAGGAAATTGTTGGGCTATTAAGAGGCGCTTCTAAGGTATGAACGGGCATTGGGACAAGTGATTAGTCTACAGAAATCAATGGCGAGTTTCAGTCCAATGATAGGCGTGAATTGATTCTTAGTATTCTCGGCATTCCTTGTGCAGAATATACATCTTGGATTACCATCTTTTGTGCAAGGAATAAGAGAAAGACTTTTAAAGCGATTCGAGAAAAAGTTAGGAAGAAGCTTCAAATGTGGAAGGGACGGCTATTTTCGGTGGGTGGTAGAGAGGCATTAAGTAAGGTAGTGGCCCAAGCTACATCCACTTACACTATGAGTGTTTTTAAGATCCTAACTACATCACGTGAAGAGCTTCAATCTCTAGTATCTTGTCTTAGTGGGGAAGAAATGAAGCCAGTTAGAAGATACATTGGGTTATTAATGCGAAACACGACAGAGGTATGGTGTTCTAGGATGTGGAGGCATTCAATAGAGCTCTTATGGCAAAACAAGGGTGGCGGATCTTGATGTGTCCTCAATCTCTTCTAGCTTGTGTACTAAAAGAAAGGCATTTTCCTACTACAACTTTTCTTGAAGCTAGGCGTAGGAATAACCTTCATATGTTTGGCGAAGTAGACTATGATGTCGATATTTACTTGCCAGAAGGATTCGGTGGAGAATTGGTAATGGTCGAAATGTTAGTCTTTGAAGATCTATGGCTTCTTAGATCTGATCTTTTTAGAACCATTACAAGACTGACGGTGGAGTGAGATGATATGTATGTTGTGGACCTCATTTTAGAGAGGGGCATTTATTGATGAGTTGTTTTGGGAGGTGGATAGGGATATGGTCTTGAACATACCGTTGAGTGTGCGTAACTGTGAGGATAGTTTGTTGTTTCATTTTGACAGCAAGGGACTTTATTCCATTTAATCGGGTTATAAACTAGAAATGGCATCCTAGAATTACGCGGGAGGTTCAACCCGAAGTGGTGATGCTAGTTGGTGGGTGAAACTTTGGGGAGCAGGTGTGCCAGGCGAAGTAAAGATTCATATATGGAGGAGCTTTTATGAAGCTCTCCCGACTGGACAAGGTTTATCCAAGAAGGGTATGATTTCATATTTGGGACGTCCATTGTGTGGAGGGCAAGAAGATGTGCATCGTGCGATATGGGCGTGTGACTACGTACAAGGGGTATGGTCTAATTCGTCCATTTGGCCGTTATTAAAGATTTTTAAGTCGGGGTCTTTTGCTGAGTGATAATATTGCAATCTTTAGCATATTGGCTTGGTGTATATGGCTTAATCGTAATAGATTGGCTTTTGGGGGAAGGGTAGAGAGCATACGGATATCATTGAGCAACGTGGCAAATTATTGGGTGATTTTATAAGAGCTAATGGTATTGATCAGTGCATTAGTAGGAAAAGACGGAATCATGCTAGATTGGGGACGGCACCGTCTGATGGGTGTGTTAAAATTAATGTTGATGCCTCTATTGTTGACCGGTTGGGTTTTATTGGGGTGGGTGCTGTGACTATAGATTGTTTTGGGATGGTTTGTTGAGCACTTTCAGAGAGAACTTATGGGCATTTCTCTCCGTACCAGAAAAAATGTTTGGCCATGAGGGGGGGAGTTCGTTTTGCTTTGGAGAATGGTTTTGAAGTTTGAAATGTTGAGACGGATGCGGTTAATGTGTATAACATTGTCAAGTCGCCGAGGTGCGCGCTTTTGAAGCCAATGTCATTGAGGACGTTCGAGATGCTACCTCTCAAGCTAGTAGCAGCAATGTTTGCTATGTCTCTTGAAATGGAAACAACGTAGCCACTTGTTAGCTAAACATGCAATTTCTATTTCTATTATTTCGTCCTGGATAGATGTTATTCCTTGTTTTATTTGTCATGCTGCAAGGAAATATAGTTCTCATTTGCAATAAAATTTCCCAGTTCACTTTCAAAAAAATATGAAAGTGGGAAATGGTTTATTTCACTAAAATAAAACAAACGACTATACCACCACAAACTTGTAATACGTTGCATTAACTTCAACAAAGACGAATCAGGATGATCTGCATAGAAACAGTTCCATTTCTAAGAACTGTAAATTAAACAGGATACCCCACTATAGCCGAATGGCCCATTTTGTATCTCTTTGTCAAGGGCCCAAGGTCATTTTTAGCTAGAGAAAATAACATGTTATGCCACATTTTACAACATTATTTTTTCAACGTCATGAAAAAATAATGCCACAAAATTTTTTTCTCTTTTTTTTTTTAATGATTTCCTATTTCTCTCTCTTCTCTCTTCCCCCAGATTTTCCATCTCTCTCCTCTCACTATTGCTTTCTCTCCGACTTCTTCATCTTTGTCTCTCTCTTCTCTCTACGATGACGACCTTCGCAGGACATCGAGCCTTGCCAATCTCTCTCTCAATGACTCGATCTGGAGCAGCTCGTACACGACAAAGCGGATTAGATCCACCAATCTGCTCTTCATCTGCCGTAGTGTCGCTGGAGAAATCTGATTCGGGGTCTCCACTCACTCACACACTCTCTCTTTCTCTCTTTCTTTCTTCTTCTTCATTTGTTTCTCACTCTGCATCACAAGATCCGCCATGGCCGAACACCAACCAAGTTGTTCAAATCTATGATGAAGCTCCTGCGAAGCTTGACCTTGAACTATGTCGCAATCTTCGATAAAGCGCGGTAGAGAAGACCGTAGACCAGATCAAGAGAACCATCGCCAGAGACAACCGATTTGCTCTTCGCCTGCAACAACATTGCCGAAGTTGATTAGATCCGTCAATAGAGAAAGGACATGTAATATTCATGGTAGTTCTTTAGGATTGAATGGTTTTTTTATTGAAGTTCACTTATTGTTGTTGTTTTGTTTGGCCACCGGCGACGTTGCCTATGTCGGAGACAAGCCAGCGGCCATGAGGAGAGAAAGAGGTGAGAAAGCAAGATAGAAATAAATGTCCCACTGGGATACCCGGAAATATCTTGGAGGGACAGGCGGGACATTTCAAAATGTCCTAGAGGGACACCCAAAAATGTCCCGGAGGGACATGTCAATATGTATGTCTCCGCAAGACATGTGGAAATGTCTAGCCTGAACATGTTGAAATGTCCCAGTGGAACATATAAAAGGTTTTTGGAATGTCTTATCGAGACATATAAAAAATATCACAACAGGACATGTTGAAATGTCTTGCCGGAACTTATTAAAATGTCCCAGTTAGACATGGGAGGTTTTTGAAATGTTCCGCCAAGACATATTGAAATGTCCCAACAGGATATGTAGAACTAATAATCTATTTTTTGGCATAAGAAATTTGATATTTAATGGCACAAATAAAAATTAAGTCTAAAAAAGAAACATTTATGTGAATTCCCCATTTATCTAGCACTAGTCTAATTTAGTTTGCGAATAACCCAATTTGTTGAATATTTTACTCAAACAATATAAATAAAGCAAAATAATAAATTTTTCTATCAATTATTATTTGAGAGAAAGTTATTTTAGTTACCAATTAGGTAAATGAAAAAAATTAAATTATTAAAACCAAATTTGATATTAAAAATTTTAGTGAATTGTGAGAGAAAAATTTAAATGAGACATACTTGAAGGTAATGATTTTAATAGGGACAAAATAGATTAAAGAAAGTATTTCAACAACATACATTTAAAATATAAATTTTTGAGGAAAATACTAAAAAGAAGGGCAAAAAAAAAAAAAAGATAGAATATTTAGGGAAGAAAAAACAAAGAAAAAGGAGGGAAGCAAAAAAACAAAATAAAGGCTTAAAAATAAGGCAAAAATAAAAAGAAAAAATATTTAGAGAGAAAAAAGAAAAAAAACGTTTAAAACGAGGAAAAAAGAGAGAAGGGAACTAAAATGCACGTTTTGATTGAAAATAGTAGAGCCTTATGGCTCTTATAATTTATGTAATAATGTAATAGATCACATATGTTAAAAGAATGACAAAATAATAAAGATATAATATTTAGGAAGAAAAAGAAAAAAAAAAGTTGAAGAGCAAAAAAAAAAAAAAAAAAACTTAAAAGAGGGAAAAATGAAACCTATAAAATATTTAGGTAAATAAGAAAGGTTAAAAAAAAAAAAAGGAAGGGGATCAAAACACATGTTTCAACCAAAATGTGTGTTTTGGTCGGAAAAATAGAGCCCCAAGGGCCAAGGCTCACATATGTATATATATGGTAGATGTGTCATCAAAACTACATAATACCCTTCCAAATATCAAACAATACTGAAATTGCCATGTATTCACTACTAAGAGTCACATGTAAACCGCAGGCTAGTTTTTTAACAGAAAAATTGCACTACATAACCCAGTTTTAATTTTTAATATAAATAAATAATATTTTTTAAAAAATATTTAAGTATATAGTATTTTTACAATTACATATTCTTTTTAAAAACTTAAATTTTTAATTTTATCTCTTTTTTTTTCTTTTTTTCTTTTTTTTTTTTGTTTTGGTTTTTTGTTATCTCAACGTTGTTTCATGTTTTTCTCAACGTTATTTTATACCAAGATAAATTTTGTTTTAATCTAAATAGGCTATTTACTTAATATTGTTATATTTTGGTCTATTTATTTTTAATTCCAATAAATGGTAGTCTAATTCCTTCCTTTTTTTCCTTTCTTATTATTATAAAAAAAATTCTACACTTCTTCCCTTTCTTTTTTTTTTTTTTTTTTTTTTTTTTTTGCGTTGATGGGCCTATGACTTACTCCATCTCTAATCTCTAGAAAAAACTATAATTAAACAAGAAATTTAATTCATTTTGCTTATATGATTGAAGTCTGCACCTGCAAATGAAATTATTTCACCAAAAAACCAAAACGACAACATATAAATAACCTGTGAAACCGGAGTTGATGGCTGCACCTAGAGCTATAAGTTTGCAAACCTGTTACACCAAAAATCCTTTGATAAATCATGTGAACGAGACACATCAATACATCTGCTGTACTACACAAATTGCCTATATTCATGAAATTAAAAACACAAAATAAAACACATAGTATGTTTGAAAAACATAGAAAAATGTGACTTTTTTTTTTGCCGGGAGTTGGTTTTAGTTGTGTCTTTACGAAAGCTAACAAGGCTGCTCATGGTTTGACTAATTTTATTCTTAGCTTAGTATGATCGAAGAAATCACCTTCAATTGTAAACTCTGTAGTTATACAGGATGCTTATTATAAGAAAAAGAAGAAGAGTAAAACAGTTAATTTTTTCCATAACATAAGATGTACTTTAAAGTTTAAGCACGTCCAATGAAATGACACCAGATCATAAACCCAAAAATACAAATAGTGGTTAGTAAAGACATGGTGGATTTGAATTGGTTGATAACAAACGTTAGTGAGTGAAACCAAACTCAGCCTAAATTTCCCAAGCAAGCAATGCTTTGCAACTACTAGTTCATCGGTCACTGTTAGAGTTGTGAAAAAGGACAAGAACGCATTATATTCGAAGTCACTCTTTTATTTTTATTTTTACATTTTTTCAAAAGCTCTTATTTATATTTGAAATTTTTTTTTATTCTGGTAGTTATGATTTTATTATTTATAAAACTGTAAGGCTTAATGTAATTTATAATATACTTTTTAAATTGAATCTTAAATGTATGTTAAATAATGTTGTTTTTATTTTTTATTTTTTATTTTTTATTCCCCGCATCTCTTAAGGGCCACCCGCCTTAATACGTTGTTGCCCAAAAAAAGAGGCTTTTCACGCTTTTTCTCTCCTCTCTGTCTCTCTGAAGCCTCAAACCCTGAAAAGCCCTTGATTTTTTCTGGGTTACAACTTTAGAAGATCTAACTTCTAAGCGAGGTACGAATATGATTTCTAACCTAATATGTACTTTTTCTGAGTTTCGAAAGTATCTATTTTTGGCTTTCATTTGTCACATTTTTCACCGATCAATTGTGTTGGATAGATTTGCTCAGTTTTGTTGCTAGGGTTTATCTTTATCAGAGATTCCGAATTCTTCAGCTTGAATTTTTTTTTCTTTTATTTGGAATTGTTGTGTGAATTTGCCAGGTTAAGGAATTTTGATGGATGAAAACAAGGACGAGGATGTACCAGTCGTTAGTGTTTTGGAGCCCACTACAGTGACTGAGAGTGCTACTTCTGCTGCTGAGCACGTTGATGGGGAAACCCTAGTTGTTGGTTCCAAGGAGTGTTGTACGGTCCAGGGTCAGATCGATGGGCCTTTTGATTCCTGCAATGGGGATGATATAATGGTGGAGGTCTTGGGTTCTGAGGTTTATGTTGGTGGGGTTTGTACTAGTGGGAGTGGGGAGAATTTGGTTGATGATGATGATGATAATGATGGTGAGATGGATCACGGTGTATTGGGCGATGCTGAGGTGGGTTCGGAGAGGCCCGTGGGCCACTCAGTTGGTGGAGATGGCGGTGCAATTGATGGATTGGATTCACGCGATGCTGGTGTTTCCGGTGAGGAGGCTTTAAATCAGAGAACGAGGGCTGAAAATGAGGGTTCTTTGGGAGTTTCAGAATCAGTTGAAGAAAAAGCTGAGGTTGCTGTTGGGCTTGAGGTGAGCAAGGCGACCATGGATGTTGCTGCAGCGGACGATACAGGGAAGGAAAATCAGACGGTTGGCGGTGGTGATGCGGCTAGAGATGTGGAGAATCGTGTTGATGATGGTGCTGTTCTGGGCTCTACGGGCAGCGAATTCGAAGCCAATAGTGTTGCGGAGGAGAAGGGTGTAAAAGGAGAAGTGCATGATGGGGGTGAAAGTACGGGTAAGGAAGTGGTTTCTGGTGGGGGTGATGCGAGTGTAGTAGCAAGTAAGCAGGAAGTAGAGGCTCTAGATGAAAAGGTGGGGTATGCTGTCATAAAAAATGGAATTGAAGGTCGCTCAGTTGATTCTAAAGGCGAAGAATGTCAACTTCTTGAGGAAGTTGCTGTAATGGGAAGCGTAGAAGTGGGAGGTGGATTGGCCGCAGAAGCTGCAGAACAAGATAAGAAAGTAGTTGGTGCCAAGATCGATGCAGTTAATGGTTTGGAGACACACAAAGTTGGGCTTCCTGATGAAAACCATAGGATCGAGACAATGGTGATAAATTCAACACCTGTGGAAAATGCAAGTGTAGAAACCCAAGTTCATGGGGAAAATTCAGTGAATTTAATTTCCAAAGTTGTGGAGGCTGATGCTACTGGTGAAAATTTAAGTTGTTCAGTAGAAAAACAGCAAGTAAAGATTGAGGTAGGTGGTGGTGGCGAAAATCATGGTAATGTGAATGCAGAGGCAGAGTCCTCATGCCAACCAACTCAAATAGTTGTTGAATGTGAAGTTACTGCCACCGATGGTAAGGCTGTTTCAGTTTCTGATCAAGATGAGAGCGTGAAGCCAGAGGAGTATTTTGACAACAATATGGCTTGCGATATTCCCCACGTTGAATCAAGCGTGGGACAAGAAATGGAAATAGACATACAAGTTCAGGATGCTGAACAGGTTGATTCTGGTGGAGGACATGAAAAGGCACTTGTTTCTAATAGTGAAGTTCCAGGGCCAACTGAGCACTTGAAGTCTGAAGATCATCTGGTAAAGAGTGTGACTTGTTACGTTTCTCCAGTTTGTGTTAACGTGGTGCAAGAGATGGAAGTCGAGAAAAAAATTGCTGATGCAGAGCTGGTTGGTTTACATGGAGGGCAGCAAATGGAATTTGAAAAGCAACAAGAAGCATCTGAGAGAGTGGTTGGTCTGACCGAAAATGAAGGTCATGCATACAAAGATGCAACCTTCTCAAATCAACCCACTCGAGTTGGTGCAGAAGATACGGCACCCGGTAATAATGTTCCTTACTCTACTGATGAGGGTGTGCCACCTCTTTCTTTAGGAAATAATGAGAACCAAGTTTTGGATGATGTGGATATTGCTCCAATGGACACCGACGAGGTTTTGATTTCTGCAATTGAAGTACCAGGGCGTTCAAATACTGATCAAAAGTTTACTAGTGTGGGGTGTACAGACAAGGGCGCGGCCGCTGATTGTGGTGCGTCTGAGAGAGATGATGCAGATGGAATGCATGTTGAAGAACAAGTTACTACCGCTGATGAGTTTGGTTTACACGGAGAGCAAGAATTGTCTGCAGTTAAAGAAACCGCTGATGGAGAGCAGCCAGATGCCGGCGAGGATAAAATTACTAATTGGGAATCTTCAGAGCCTGGAAGCTTAGCGATAGTGCAGCAACCTAGTTATGAGCTACCATCAGAAGAGGAAGGTGTGTTTTCTGTGCCCGATCTAGTCTGGGGTAAAGTAAAGAGCCATCCTTGGTGGCCTGGACAGATATTTGATTTTACTGATGCATCAGATAAGGCAATGAAACATCATAAAAAGGACTGCTACTTGGTTGCATACTTTGGGGACCGAACTTTTGCTTGGAATGAAGCTTCTACTTTAAAGCCCTTTAGTACTCATTTCACGCAGATGGAGAAACAGGGCAATTCAGAATCATTCCAGAATGCCGTCAATTGTGCTCTTGAAGAAGTTTCAAGGCGAGTGGAATTGGGTTTGGCATGCTCTTGTATACCAAATAATTCCTATGGCACAATTAAATATCAGGTTGTTGAGAATGCTGGGATTCGGCCGGAATCAAGTAGAAGAGAAGGAGGGGATGAATCTGCAAGTGCTCATTTTTTCCAAGCCGATAAGTTGATCGAATATGTAAAAGCATTAGCACGGTCTTCATCAGGCGGGAGTGACCATTTAGAACTTGTAATTGCTAAGGCTCAATTACTGGCCTTCTTCCAGTTTAAAGGTTTTTCTAGCTTGCCTGAATTTCAATTTTGTGGAGATTTGGTGGAAAATGATACGGCTGGTCCACGATTCCAGGATGATGTATATCCAGGCGAGGCAATTGAGCACACAGGTCCTTTTTCTAAAGAGGATGAACAGACAGCCTCTGGCCAAGAGAAGCTAAAAGTACAAAATAGCTCCTATCACAAGCGGAAACATAACCTTAGGGATGGTGCATATCCTAAAATAAAGGAAAAAAGCTTGACAGAATTGATGGGTGGTGCAGTAGACTCTCCAGATGATGACCTTCCGTCTGGCAAGAGACAAAAAGGTTCAGATAACCATGCTGATGACTTGATAGCACAAGATGGAAGGAAGAAACTTTCCAATTCTACATCTTTTCCAAAGCAATCATTTAAGATTGGTGAATGCATACGTAGAGTTGCTAGCCAGCTCACTGGGTCTCCTACCACGAAGGGTAATAGCGAGAGGGTCCAGAAGCTAGATGGGAGCAGTGACAGACCTGGGGATGAATATGATGTTTCCTTTCAGAGTTCTGAAGGAAGGTTGATTGATCCAACGGAGTACTCATCATTATATGAATTGCTCTTGCAACTTCAGTTCATTGCCCAAGATCCCCTAAAGGAATATAGCTACTCAAATGTTATTGTTAATTTCTTTTCTGACTTTAGGAATTCAGCTATTACGGGCCAGCTTTCTGGGTCTGAGCATTCAGCTGTGGAGAAAGTCAGTGGTAAAAGGAAAAAAGGGTCCCCTGAAACGTTTGAATTTGACGATATGAATGACACCTATTGGACGGACAGAGTCATCCACAACGGTTCTGAAGAGCAACCGCCTCGTAGAGGCAGGAAAAAAGACCAATCCCCTTCCCAACCAGAAAAACCTCCTCAAGAAGGCCGTAGGCCATATTCAAGGAAGCCAAAACAGTCAAATAATAATCATGTTTTGACACCAGAGAAACCTGCAGAGTCACTCAACAGGAATGCGCCAGCACAACTTGTAATGAACTTCTCTGAGGTGAGATTTATTCCATCGGAAGCAACCCTGAATAAGATGTTTAGGCGCTTTGGACCACTGAAGGAAGCCGACACAGAAGTTGATAGGGAGTTCAGTCGTGCAAGAGTTGTTTTCAAGAAGGGCTTGGATGCGGAAATTGCATACAGCAGTGCTGCTAAATTCAACATCTTTGGTCCAACACAAGTAAATTACGAACTGAGCTATGCTCCGATTGTCCAATTTAAACCAACTCCCGTTGCTATAACCCAGGATCATGAGATGCAACTTGACCTTTCCGCCCATGACCATGAGATGCAACTTGATCTCTCCACTCATGAACATGAGATGCATCTTGATCTCTCCACGCATGAACATGAAATGCATCTTGATCTTTCAAATCTTTCTGCATTCGAAGTTAATCTGGTTTAGGAGTTTGTGGTACGTATGATGCACCAGGACTCTGTTTATTTTTTGGGTTCTTTTCAACTTTCCTCGTTTGCTAGTTTTCAACTAAAAACTGAAACCCTTTCACTTTCATTATATTAGATTTTTTTGAGAGCAATTGGAAGGCTAATGGAAAAGGCTTTTGGAGAATAGTGTCATTATTTATCACGAAGATTAGAATTTTAAAAGATCAACCATATGTTAGATTGTTACCATAGTGCTTTAATGTTGAAATGCTTTTTTTGTCATTACTTTTTCCTCTTGGTTTTAATTAGTTTAAAATTTGATAGCGTGCACAGCCAATTTAGATATCAGATCTTTTAGAGTATTTGGAGAAAGAATGTGTCTCTCTCTCTCTCTCATGAGGGAGATAGCCTTAAAAGAAAGAATAAAGAAAGACTGATAGCCTTAAAAGCTAGAGGCATACACTTGGAACGGTTGATTCAGTGCCAGATCCAAGGGATGAAAGTTGAACAGAATTTCCTACTTACTGCTATGTTTCTTATGCAGATTTATGCTGGTGAACTTGAAGCCACTAAATTTATTCCGTCCTTTTCCCATTTAACTTGAGAAACACTTTTTTGTTGCAGGACAAGGAGACAGATGCTGAGGAAATGGTAGATCATGGACGGAGGTCTGGCAACGATGTTATGACATGCGTAACCACACGGCCGCGGAAGAAGGTAACCAGATTGCTTATTCATCTGGTTATCATTGTTTACGTCACCCCGGGTTCTCGACTTTATTTGTCACTGAGATGCATCATTTTTCTTTTCTTTTTCTTTTTTTCCCCTGTAATTTATGTGCTTAGTCAAATGCGTTGCTTAGTTTAATGTATAGCTGAATTAGCTGAGCGTTTCTTAATAGTTGTTTTCAGAACCCTTCTTTCCCCCATGACTACGAATTTAATTATGAATCATGTTTGTTTCCTTAAATGGGAAAGGAATTTCTTGTCCTGTTTACACATTGTACCGGCCATGGTCCATGACTAACAGTAACGGAGCGCCATGCTAGCTGAGCCAATTCCATGATCTCGGATTTCCTTGACCTATAGTATTCTATTGTTCTAATTTATGGTTATTTGTCTTTTTTCATAGAGTATTCAATAGAATACTGATAGTATTCTATTGCTAGTTTTGCACAATAATCTGTCAATTGGGTTGGTAATGTGCATCGTCACTATTATTGTCAAAATTCTAAAGCAAGTCAATTGGAATCAGTGTAACATATGGTGAATAACGAATGAAATTTTTGCAAGCAACGGTTCCAACCCAAAAATAAAACTACGCAAGTAGTCTTGCCTTATTCACGGAAAGTCAAGGTACCTATGGTTCGTACGTGTTAATTGCTCATAAGGTCCATTGGAAAAAAAAAAAAAAAAAGAGCTTATGATAGAAATCCCTACATCTGTGATCATTGTAGGAACCAACTCCAAATCCATATGGTGGAAATTCCTGCATCTGTGGTGATCGTATGTGTCGAGGTCTCCGAACGGCATGCCACAGTGAGTGCATTCTTGGCCAACTATTTGCCACGGTTATCAGCTTGATGGTCTTTCAAGCCTTTTATTTTCGGTAGAAACAGGGACAAAGGGGGTTTTATAGAGATGCCGCATGTGTCTAGCCAAAAAGAGAAGCTGATTGACTTTGGCCTCTACATCATCTTCCTCTCCGTCTTCATTTTGGTAACCATAATCCGCGTCTTTGGGGTCCGTGTTGCCTCTGGGTCCTGCGTCTTTGGGAGGATCATGATTTTCGTCCGTGTTGTCGTCTTCAGCTTCAGCGATAGGATGCTCCTCAGGTGGATCTTCATGCAATTCCCCTGCAGCAGCATCAGGCAATCCATGTTCCAGGGCATCATTGTGCATATCCGCCGGGTCATTACCCCCATTTTTTTTGTTTCCTGAATTCACTTTTGTGACAGGTCCAACCAAATAACAACTGTGCCAAGGAATAACGCAATAGTTAGACATGGAGACATCAAGATTGACACAAAAAGTCAAATATGACAAATTTGTTTCAAATTTGTACCAAACCAGATTTTATCTTGTAAAAAAAATTTATTCTTTCCTTACTCCTTGGCTTTGTCTTCTACTAAGTTTAGATTTGGTTCTATAACTCTTCGGTTTCCATTGTGATATCAGAAAGTGCTTTTTTTTTTTTTTTCCTTCACGTCTATGGCAAGGTTCAAATTTGTACTAAACCAGTGACAAAAATTTCTTCTTTAGAGTTCGTTCGATAACTCAATTTCCATTGTGATAGCAAAAGGTGCATTTTTTTTTTTCACCTCCATGGCAGGTTCAAATTTGTAACAAAACAGATGGGGAGATCAAAACCTTAAAAATTAAAGGAAACACAAAAATTAGCGAGATGGTGTCGTCGTTGATATGAATAAACACACCCTTTTAATTTTGTCCCCATTCGACTCGGAAGAAAAGAAAAATGGTTTTTACAATTTTAATAGCCCACACAAAAACTACAGGAAAGCGAGAAAGAAAAAAAAAAAAAACAAAACAAAAGAAAATTACCTGAAAATTTATGGCCTTTCTTCTCTGTGTAATCAGCGCCAGAGGTGTTCTCACTACTGATGACCCCAAGAGGGTCCCAAACAAGATTCCATGGTCGTCAAAAAAAATTTTGCCAAGCATTTGTAATCTCGCTAATAGTGGAATTCTTTGTCGTCTCTGCCCAATAACGTAGGCCAAAGGCCAAACTAATTTGGATTTCTATTATTTTTTGCAAATCCAATTTTACTTCTACTGCACACAACACCAAAGACCTTCGTTAACATTCCAGATTTTATGGTTGTCAATGGTGTCACCGTTGTTGTAGAAGAGACCCGCAAAAACCCAACAGCTTTAAAATGATTCATGCTAGGATAAACTCTATCGTTCCCTCCACTTTTCTTGGATAAGTGAAAAGTTTTGTTGAGATTGCCCACGATCATCTAGGGAAGAGTATACATACCTCAAAGATGTCGTAAGAGATCTCAAGAATGGCGACGTATTGCCCTCTCCAGATGTCTATAAAAACCGGTGAAGCGCCAAACGACAGTCCTCGTGATCAACGATAAAGGACTTGATGTGAGAACGAGAAAGCTTTCTAGTTCAACCTCCCACTCGTTAGTCCACCAAAGGATTAGGCCCCCACTCCTCCCTGTGCCGTTTACGTGAAACCTCGATAGAAATTTAACTGCTCCTTTAACGAGCCGTAACACTTTGAAATTAATTAAGTAAGATTAGTATGAAAATGATGAATTAGTATGTCTTAATATAATTTAAATTTAAATTAATTATTTTGAAGTATTTTTAAATTTGTCTTATTTTTAGTTATTTTTATTTGTCATTTAGGGTTTTGAAACAAAATAATTTATCAAATACCCGATATGTCCTTTTTGAAAAACTATGTGCTGAACATGGTTTTGTGACTGAAAACCAACCTCTCCTTCTCTATTTATTCCTCTCTCCCTCACTCTTTACCTCTCACTCTCTCATACTCTCTCTCTTTTTTTCCTCTCTCTCACGCAACCCCTCTCTCTTTCCTTTATGTTTCAATTTTGTTTTAAAATTTGAGCTCAAGCCTTGATCTTTAGCTAGATTGGAAGCTTAGGAGCACGATTGGGCTTCCACAAACTTGATTTAAAGCTCAAATTCAAGGTCGTTCGTGGTTCCGTGAAGCTAACATATAGCGGATCGAGACTACGGTGTTAAGCATTGGTACAGAATACCGAGGTAGGACTCTAAACCTCTTTCTTTAGTAGCCATGTTTTTAAAAGGGTTTTGGTCACAAAGTTTTTCTTTCAAAAAGGTTTTCAAGAAATGATTTAGATGAATTTAATTAGTTATTTTCATTATCTGTTGAATAATGAATGATCATAATGAACGTAACGAGGAAACTCAGTAATATGAGACTTGGATAATGATACATGCATATTAAGGCATGATGTCACACTCAAAGATCAGGTCATGTAAAATACGATCTTAGAGACAACTCTCGAAACCCAACTAGTCTACTGTGGTGGTGAATATAATGGCTTTGCCTAAGACTAGATAATGAGACTATTTTAGGATGAATAATAGAGTAAATGGTAAGAATGTATTTAATAAATTTTATTTACTTACCGTGTTTTAAAATTCATATGCAAAAGCTAGATTTTTATATCTAAATTAAATATTTTCAGAAGCTTAGTCATACTAAGCCTTTCGCTCACCTTTTCTTTTATTTTAAACTTCTCCCCTCTAGGTGGACTTCAGCTTAGGGCCAATCGGGAGTCTACTGGACGGACTCGAGAGTAGTAGGGGCTCTACTTAGGTTATTTATTTATTTAATCAAGGCATGTAATGTTTTAACTGTGGTTGTAATATATTGTTATCAATACTATGTGTGTGCACAAATGTAGGTTCGATGGGGCCCGACTTGTAATTACTTGCATTTTTTTGCTTTATTATTTTGTTTTATTAACTTGCTTTGACTTAGAAGAAACTGTCTAAAAAGTTTTAAATTATCACGTTTTCTAAATAACTCAAATATTTAATTCGTGATTTTAATTAAAATTTGGTTTAATTAACTTAATTAATTTGCTACGTCACTAAGCTTTGCATCTCTACCATGAGGCTTGGATTTCGATATGTATTTCCCAACCCATGAGCACTCTGATTAAGAGATTCATGGCTCTAACTTTAGACTTTATCTCTAAACGTTTGTAAAATTACCAAGAGCCACCCTCTTATTTCCATTAACCTTTAAAACCAATGCTGTCACAAACTTGTGTTTCGACAATGCCCCTTCACTCAACCCATTCTCACCTAACAATGCCATCAAGGAGGATCGCCTTTTTGTAACAACCTTTCTCATGGACCTTGTTTCAGTCCTTATTCCAGTTATATCACGTACTAGCCCAACCTTGAAATCATAAGTAGGACTGTTATTTCAATAGCAAGTAAAGGCATCTAATCTCTTCGGTTCTGATTTGGTATCCTTCATTCCTTTTCTAGATTTTTGATCCTTTAGGACTACGTAGCTAGTTCCATATTGGAATTGTCTTGTCTTAATCACTCTTTTATCTTCTTTGACTTGCCATATTTTCATTCCATGACCTAACAAGCAACACACAAATCAAAAAGGCATGAGCTTTTCACATGTGAGATCCCCTTGAACAATTTGACCAAGTTTTGTCAAGATTAGTACCCTAAGTTATTATATATTTGCTTTATATGCAATGGACATTTTGTTATCAATAAATAATAATGCTATATTACACGTTTAATAAAAAATAGTCTCATCTACTTTCGTATAATTGAATGTATAAGCAGACAACATTTCTGTGACTATTATATTAAATCTTGAATCATGCTTTTATGGGGTTTATATGCTGAAAAATATGACTGCAAGATTAATAGTCTAAAATGATAGTACGGATCATGTGATATAATATAATTAAAGAAGAAAAAGAAGGGATAAAATTGAAAATATAAGTATTTAAAAAGAGCACGGGATTTCAGAAATGCTTTATACTAAAATATTTTAAAAAATGTGCTATGTACTTACATTAAGGATTGAAATAGTTCTATTTAGTGCAATTTCCCTTAATGTATTGATCTAATAAGAGATCATACATTGGATTGGACCTGAGGTGTAAATTTATTTATTAATAATTCTGTTTACATAAATCAATTCACTTTCACAATAATTTATGTAAAATCTTAATCGTAAAGTGAGTTCATGACTCCATGCTTATAGCTTGTATCTTTTGATATATCAAAGATAGGAACTCCAATAAACAAAGACTCTGTTTATTAGTATGTTGGAGGAATAACCTATATTCTTTAGAGCACAACTTATAGATATAGAAGCCATAACTCTTTTGCAAGAGTTAATGTTATCCTTACGAAAGCATTGTTTGAGTAATTCGAAAAAGGAATGCTACCTTAGTCATCTAGGTACATAAGGTAACGGAATTTTTATTTGTATTTGTTATAAATGAAGTTTTTCTAAATATGAGAAATATCCGTTTGGTAGTGTTTTCATTTTGGTTTTTGTTTTTAGGAAAAATTAAGAATAAAAACATTTTGAGAAATGTGCTAGGACTATTTTTAAAATTATGTTTGGCTGTAATTTTTTAATATTTTGTAGAAATTGTTTTGAATAATTTTTTAATAGTGTTAGACATTTTTTTAGCCCCATCTCTTGCTCCGCCCCCATTGGCGATGACCTAGCACCCACCGGTGATGACCCAGCCCCCACCCTAGATGGCAACTCGATGACCCAGCCCCTACCTTCGTCGGTGCACCGGCAAATCTCAACGGCCTCAGCCCCTCGCACCACCAGCGATGTCGATGGCTCCTCTGTGACTCAGATTGTGTCTCTACTACGATCCGATGATGAGGTTGGGTTTAGGCCAGAGATAGATGGAGATGGAATGCACTCCATCATGGGCGAGCGAATCACAATTTGTTGGGCGGCGTGGGTGAGAATGACGGTGATCGACAATGGTTGGGCGACGATTTGCTGGGCTAGGCTACTTCGACGATAATGACCTCCAACAGTCTCTGATGATAGGTTTGGGACTTTGACGTCTGGGCAATGATGGAATCCGACAAGCAATGACGCCAGAGTTAGCAAAAGAGAGGGGCTTAGGAGAGAGTATGAAGGAGATGAGAACTTGAAAAAACCAAAAACATTTTTTTTTTGTCTTAAAAAATCTCAACTTTTTCACATACTATGAAAAATGTTTTCATTTTTATTTTCATCTATTTTATTAACCAAACAAGTTTTTAAGATAGTTTTATTTTTTGTGTTTTTGAAAATACTAAAAAACATTTCAAAAATGGAACCAAATGAGGCCACGTAGAACTTTGTGATAAAATAAATGAGAAGAAAAATAGAACTTGTGCTTAAGTTAATTATAGGTAACTTATGAGATACACATAATATAAGAGATCATAGATAAGACTAAAGTCTCGTAAAATTAGTATACTATCAAGAGTACAGTTTTTGGATTTATAGTGGAATGACACAAAAGTTGATGGTGAAGAAATAAATAATCTGGGATTATTTAATTTATAATTACAGGACTTTGAGAGTATATATCCATTGGTCCTAACACTAGCTCACTAACTTCAATGTGGACCGAGCGAAAGTTGAATACTATGGGTATTCTAGAAGGTATTTTAGTTTGGGTATACTGGGCCTAAGCTTGGAATGTGCAGCAATCTAGTTGGACGGCTAGGGCCAGACGGTTGTACTGCATGTGACGCCTGCTAATAGCTATTTTAGGAAAATAATAGTTTAATTAATTTCTAAGAAAATAGCTATAGAAATTAAGTTTGAGATTCTAAATAATTAATGGTTTGAATATTGACTTTAAATTATTGATTTAAATCTTAACTAATTGAATTTAGGATAATTCATTATTCATGATTATATAAATTAGATAATTTTTATCGTGATATTATTTGAATTTAAACTAGAATTTTTTGAATTGGATAATGCAGATATATGATGCAGTAGCTGGTGCCAACCATAAGGAGATTCCTTAAGATGTTCCCTGTGGTAGGCATGCACGATGAGGAAACTTAAGAGACAAGCTTTCAAACATTCCCTGTTTAACCAAAGTACCTTTTATCACATTCTATAAATAGAAACAATGGATCTCTATATTTTCTTTAGACTACTTAGGTGCAATTTTAGAGAGAATTAATTATTCATCTTTAGCAATTAAGTCTCCTAAGCACATTAATGGTTGGAAAGAGAGACCCGGTGGTAAAGACTTGTTTCGCTGTGCCACACATATGACGATCTACTAAAAGAGAATAGTGTTCAAGATTCACTGGTGAAGATTTGTAAAGTATATGTTTTGACATTTGGTTTTTGTCTCTAAGACATATGAATTGATTATGTAATAATTTATTGTTCATAACAACACAAGTGAGACTATTTTTCCCCCAAGTTTAACTCGTACCATTCTCCGAAACGGTTTTGATTATGTAATAATCATGTCTCTAAGACATATGAATTAATTATGTAATAATTTATTGTTTACAACAACACAAGTCAAACTATTTTTCCCCTAAGTTTAACTCGTGCCATTCTCTGAAACGGTTTTGGTAACATCCAACATTACCCAGGTTCACAAACAAGGGCATGTGCAACGACTCGCATCAATCTTCAGATGCATTCCAATATCATCAGTGATGGCCTGTCCGATCTCCTCGATCATATTTTCAATAGGAAGATTAAACATTTGAATCCATATCATTTTTATATCTGAATTCCCCAACATCCTCCAGGTTCATTACTTGAACCTCTTTCAAGACTACTAGTGAGTGGTAGAAGCCTGGAGGACCATGGTTCCATAGACATCACAATCGCCTAGAACGAAAATAAACTCGCAAAGGTTACTATAAGAAAAGCTCTCACCAAGGGATGGGAGAGAGAGATTGTTCACCTTCTAAAGTTCCTAATTCTCTCTCTTCTTGGGATTTGGTCAATAGCTTTTAATGATTTATAATTTTATTGCAAACTATAATACTCTAGAAAAATAATTTACCACAAACAAGTTCATGGAACAAAGTGCTCATGTCTGATTGATTTTACCCTTTTCCCTCAACTATCGACATCAAATTTACCAATCTTCTTCCTACTTTTTCCTTTTTCTTTTTAGTAATATTGATTTTGATCAACCCATTAGCATGTGGTAACGAATTTAATTTATTACTCTTAATAAGTATTTGGAAGGATGGTGGGAACCGTTGGTTATAACCATTTTTATTGTAGCATGTGAGAGCTTTAGATTGCAGTAATTTTTTAATTGTTACTATAACATGTGAGAGTCTTTATACTGTTTATTACTAAATTTGTGGTAGAAACCGTAATTCCCACCACTCAACCAAACAGCCACTTAATTTCGCCTTTCTAACCAGCACCATTAGATTTTTTTGCTGCAAATATTAAATGCCATCTCATCACATCCAATGCACATAAAGCGAGAGAAAAAATTTCCCCACAATGGAATAAGTGGGGGAACTACAGAGAGCCCAAAACAGAAAATACTCCTGGAAATGCAAACGAAAAGACATACAAATGAATCTACCTATCAATATGTAATTTTATTACTTTGCTAAAAAGTATATTATGTTTTTTTTATAGATTATTAAATATTAACAATTAACAGTAGTATTAGTTTATTAAAAAAATTATAAATATAAGATTATATACATAACTACACATTTGCTCATCAAAGTGTAAATTTGTCTAATTCTTACCTTCTTGCTAAGATACTAGCATATCCCTATAGATTTTTCTTTTCATACAAAGTATAATAATTTTTTTAGATATAAATAGTTGTAAACAAAATGTTTTTAAGTTAAATAGGATACAAAAGTACAGATAATTAATTTAAAATGGATAAAGACAACTAATTAAAAATAGATTCGAATCCCGTATTCTCTATCTTCTTAAGGTAATCATGAATTACTGTTGAATTGTAATCTAGGTAGTAGTTAATGAAAGGAAATCGTAAATAAATGTTTTTCAACATTCAAATTTTCACACACAATTAATTAGTAAGTTTTTAAAATTACCAAAAAAGACATTCGGACATATTTCCTAAATTTTGTAAAGTGAGATATGAAACCAAGGGAGATATAAATGTTTTTAATTTTAGGATGATTAGAATAACAAATCGAGCTCTGATTTATAAGCTTACAGAAAAAGAAGAAAAAAAAATGCATAACCAATATGAAATTCAATTAAAGAGCTAAATCCAACAAATCTTACACTTTAGAAAATTAACCGCCAAGTTTAAAATGTTAAAATTTCTTGACCCCGTCATCTCATCCAAAATCACCTTTGGGCCATTCATGATGTGCAACTCCAAACAAGTCAAAGCCGTGCTTTAACTTTAGAACATGCACCTGCTTGGCTACCAAATTTGCCGTAGTCCTGGCACGCAAAACTATCTCTACCTGCTCACGAACATCGGGACTTTTGTTTGCAACTAAGATGGCACTCTTGTCAAATCTAATAGAGTGTTTGAGATGGTGGTTAAAACCATTGGTTAGGACTGTAAACAGTGTAGCATGTGAGAGCTTTACATTGTAGTAACTTTTTTGTTTTTACTGTAGCATGTGAGAGATTTACACTATTTTTAATTGAAAAAATTGATTAGAACCAACTAATGCTAAACAAGCTATAAAATATGATGAAATAGGCTCAACACGTCACGAATGAAAACCTTTGACCTTAAAGTCAAACTACGAGATTAGGAATGCCTATGCTGAAGCCTACCATCATTCACATGAGTATCTCTAAGATAACCAAATATTATCTAAAAACAAAACTTAGCAGAAGCATCAAATAACACTTTAATCGGAGTCTTCAAAGCAAATGCAATTGATAGAAACGTAACCAAAGAGCAAGCTAGCAAATCAAAATTAGAAAGCAAACATGAAACTTTCTCTTAAACAGTCATATCCATATAGTTTGTGACTTCAAATTGGTGAGGTGTCTTTCTAAAAATGTAGTATTATGTCACACTATTTTTGCAAAAAACTCAAAACTCCCACATCAACAACACTAATAATTGTGCTCCCCTGGAGAAGATAAAGAATATTAGAGAATTCTTCCTAAATTACCATTTGATGACCTTACAAAGTCTCATAACTTAAACTACAACTCAAAGCCTATAACTTCTTGAATCGAGAATACTCAGAGATGCAAGCTTTTTCTTTAAATATGGCACATGTTTATCATCTTTCAATGTTATAACACTATCGTCATACATCTTAATTATTATTAAACCAACCAACAACTAGACATATTATCATAACCTATAAAGACAACACCCTCATCAATAGTACAGTAACCAACAAACCAATTTCTTCTACGACACATATGTTGGGAATATCAAAAACCAAGTATCCAAGAATTGCTTAAGAACTCACCAGATACAGATAGAACAAACTGATTGTCATATACCCGGCCTCTATGGCGAGCAAAAAATCCGACAAACTGATGAATCTGATTTAACCCATCTGATAAAATCTCATATAATCCAAATCTAACAAATTCGAATAAGAATTTCCATTAATCTACACAATATGATTTTTCATTGAGAGGGTTTGGGTTGAGTTTTCATGATCCAAGATAATCCGAACCCAATCAATGTAAAATATATAAATAAAATATTTATTATATATATTGTGATTTTAATATAATTTTATAGTTAAAAAATCTTTATTTATAGCAACATAATTTATAAAGACTTCTTCTCTTTAGTTCTATATTTTTAGTTTTTTTACGTCCTACTTTCTAATACAAATTGCATACTACACTACACAATCCCTTAATAAAATAAAAGATAAAAAAAGATTTTGATGGTTGACGCTTTAATTTGTTCAAATAATTGGTTGATTCTGAGGAGGAGGAGGAGAAGCCTATAGAGCTTAGAGAATACATGGATGAAGTACATACAAACCTTGGAGGAATCTGAAGAAGTTACAGTAGGTAATACATTTATCGTATCTTGTTTTATAAGATATATATTTTACATTAATTATTTGAAAAGTTATTATGTTTTATGCTAGGTCATAGATCTTGCATTAAGGATATAGAAAATGTTTGAGTAGAGATGCTTAGAGTTGGAGATTAGCAATTGTGCAATATGTTGGTTGTGGTTGATATTTATTGATTAAAAAGATATTTATTTTCTTAGTTTTTATGTTTTGCTTATTAGATATGACTTATATATTTAAGTTTTGTTAGACATCCAATATGTAACAGATTTTAGTATTTCTTTATATATTTCTTATTTTGGCAAAATTGCTAGTTTGAATTTTTTTCTTTTTCTTTAATAATACTTAATCTGATCTATCCATTCAATCCATCTATTTTTTTATTGGATAGGTTGCTTTTAAAATTTAGATTTATTGGATAGATTAGATTTAAAATCAATCCTCTCAATTGCGATTCATGATCATTATGTTGTCTTAGATAATTATGGAAGAAATAGGAAAGCTGCTGTCTTGTTGCACCTTATTTTAAGGTTGCAAAGTCGTTTAATTGTTTCCTTGAAAAACAAAAAAAAAAAAAGGGTATAACTAGCATCACACGTCTTCTATTTCTTACATTTTTTAAAAGTAGATACATATGCGTAATAATTTTTTAAAATAGACGTTTTTAAGGTTATTTACATTTCTATATTTTATATTTTAGGTTTATTCAAAGATTATACTTTTTATTTTTTATCTCAACAAATGTATGCCTTTAAATTATATTTAATATATAAATTTACACACTTTCTCAACCAAACTTCAATTTTGACTCAAGAGATTGTTAAAATACTCTCAAATTGTAAAATAAGAGAATTTAAAAAACTTTAAAAAATATATATTAAGATTTTTGACTTCAAAAGTATAGGATACCCTCAAAATGGTGTTTTGTATGTTTTTGCCTTTGTTTTTTCCTTATTTTTTGAAATTTTTAAATTTTTTTAATGCTTGAAGATACTTTAATTATTTTAAAATTTAAAATTAACTATTGACCGATATAAGGTATAGATTTATGTATATATATTTGATGAGGTCAAAAATTAAAAGTATAATTTTTGAATTAACCTGAAATAAAGGTATAAAAAGATAAATATTTCTATTTTTTAAATCAAGATTCTAATAGCGGACATTTTGTATAATTTAATAAAAAACTAATTCTTACCTTGCTGTTGATTTAATATCATATCTCTTATTTTATTGTACACACAACTATCACCACACTCATGATACAAATTATAGACAATCAATAAATGGATTTGAGTCCAAATTCTCTAATTCCTTAAGTAAATTGTGAATTATTGCATTGTAAATGAGAGGGTTTTTTTTTTTTTTTTTTTTTTTTTTGCTGAGCACAATTGGGAGAGTAGTCAACGAAAAGAAATCATTATTCAAATTTTGACACCAATTTTGAAACTACTTTGAGCAGGTGAATTTGGAAAAACGACAATCGAATCTTGTCTTTTCTGTCTTTTTTTCAGCTTTTTCTATTTCCTCTTTTACGACAACTCATTGACTTTCTGCCGAAAATTCAGTAATATATCGACGCACGCTCCACAAAGAGTCGATGAAGCCATGGACAAATATTCCCGCTCAATTTAAAGCAAAGTGACTCATGACAAACATTAAAGTCACCCGCGGCTAACCATACCCCATTTTTTTGACACGTGGCTGGGCATATAAGCCTTAACTGGCGCTGACGAAGCCTGTCCTTGAGCGGTGAAATTCCTAAGCGACGGCCTGAGAGATTTTATCAAATAATTTGTAAATAATTAGAATTTTTAAGCCGTTTGGTTCAAATATTTAAATAAAATATTTAAATAAAAATTTAAATTTTTTAAAAAATTATTATATTAAAATTTTTTATAAAAAAAATATTATATTAAAATAATTTAAACTGTGATTTAAACCACAAAATAAACGCACCTATATTTTCATTGGCTTTTTAGTATTAATTACTCTCTAAATTTCAAAATAACTCATTTAAGTATTGTGATATTCTGTTTTCAAATCCTCAATTAATTCTTTTTCTTTCTTTCTTTCTTTCTTTCTCTTAAGTTTGAAAAACTTTCGGTTTTCTCTCGTTGTTTCTCTCTTCTTGATATTCTTCATCAAGAGACGCTCGGAAGATTCAGAAGAGATATGTCGTCGGAGGACGATTTTCGACAACTTCGCTTCTCAGGTTTCTCTCTCCTAATCTTATTTCTTCTTTTTCTTGCTCTTCAAGAAAATTCTCTGTTTTGAAGTTCTATGCTTTCCAGTTCTCTCCCTCTATATATAGATATATATATATATATATATATAGAGGTTTGTGTTTGTAAAATATATGTGTGTAGATATGCGTAAAAATTCAAGCTTCTGGAGAAATGGAAAATTAGAATTCAGAATTCTATTGTCCACCGGAATACTTGAAGATGTTTGATGAAGTTTATTGCGTTGGATATTGAGAAGCTCCCAATTCGATTTATTTTTTCAAATATATATATGTATAGAGAGAGAGGGAGAGAGAGAGAGAGAGAGTGGTGTGTTGTGTGTACGCTGGAAACTTTTTGTGTGGTGTACTGAATTCATATTCTAATCAAAGCCAAGTGATAGGTTTCTGTTTAAAGTCTTGATTTTAAAAGGTTTGATACGTGTTTCAATTCAATATGCATTTAGTTCCAGCGCTGATGAAGGCAGTTTTTTTTCCCCCCTAAAAAAAGAAGCTAAAATTGTTTTTGTTTTGTTTTGTTTTGTTTTTTGCAATAAGCTTGAGAACTTAGTACAGGAAAATTTATTGGTAAGATTTACCAAGAAACTGCTAATGTAACAAAAAACAAGAAAAATGGCAATTTTTGAAGATCTTTGCAATCCGTTAATCTCAACGTTCGACAAATCAGTTTTATGTGTTCCATTTGTTCTGTATGTTGTTGTTTTACATTGAGTTCAAATGGAACTGAATTTGAAGCAATTTCAGGTGATAGGAAGAAGCTTGACGGTTTCACGCTGTTTGACACTGAGAGTCCTGAAGACATCAAGAATGCATCAAGTCTACACGAGGAAACTGACCACAAGCATTTACAGCCTGAGCCAAAGTACAATGTCCGCAAGAGTTTGGCCTGGGATAATGCCTTCTTCACAAGTCCAGGTATCTTTTTATCTGCCGATGAGTATCTCTCTAGGTCCTTTTGACAAAATTTCCTGTATATTACAATATTTGTTGCTGCACAAAGCTTCATTTTTTTATTTTTTTTTCATTTGCCCCTTGATTAGGCGTTCTGGAACCGGAGGAGCTTTTTGGGACCATAAACTCTCAGATTATTGATAAGTCGATTGATACATTTGGGAACGAAGAAGAAATACTATTGCGCTCTGGGTCCTTAGAACCTAATGCAAAGAGTAGAGTTGATAAGTGTGATTTGCGCAAAAGTTTAGCTTGGGACAGAGCCTTTTTTACAAATGCAGGTATGCTTATCTGGTATGAGGCCAATGCAAAAAAGGGCTTTTGGTCAAAAGTTTTGTTACAAGGGTTTCTTTCTAACTAAATACAGTCTTCTTTTTTTTTTCTTCATGTACACAGGAGTTTTAGATCCTGAAGAATTGTCAATAGTAAATAGAGGATTCAAGAACTCGGGAACACATCTGCCTGGTATTCAAGAAGATGTCTCAAGATCTATTGATTCAAACTTCAGCGTAGATAGTGGCTCTTCCTCTTTAACAAGCCTTGAGATCGACCTTTTTGAAGATTCTAGAGAATCGTCACATAAGTCGGCTAATAAACTCTCTGCTTCAGCTCCAAGTCTTAAATTTCAGGGTGTGAAAGGCAAGTAAAACATCCACTTTTATGGTATCGCCTTACTTCCTGATCCACAACCACACATCTCAAATTTTAAAAAGCAATTACATGCAGTTGCTATTGAATAGTGTTTAGTATAGAACCCTTTCATTCTGTGGATTTATGTAAACATATGCTTTTTCTGCCGCTACTTTTCAGGTTCAAATAAACTAAATGCACCCTCTGGAACAAGGGTGAGTTCTTGTCATTGACCATAATTCATTTTCTATTATTATGTGATGTTTGCTTTACAATGAGATTATCTATGTTGAAATTTCAGGTGAAGGGCATGCTGACATCCCGAAGACAAAATCTCAATCCACAGGATGCAAAGAGATGTAAAAAGAAGGCTTCTTTATCTGCACCCTCGTTAAAACAGGTGCGTTGTATTGAGTGATTGCTTGACAAAAGTGAGGCGTTAATAATGTTAGTGATAAATTCTGCCGTAGTTCTTCACTAAGATAGCCATGCTTAGACGGCTGCTTCGTTTTCCTCATGAGGTGTGTGAAATTTATGATGCTGTGATAGTAACAAATTAGTTCAAACAACAAGACTTTAATTTATGATTTATCTAAAGATTTCTTCCGGAAGTAAGGAACTGAATTTACCGTCATCTCTTAAGCCACCAAAGTCATCAGACCAGATTAAAAAAGCTCCAACGGGTTTAGCGAAAAGGGATCCTTTAGGTGCAAGCCTCGTCAAAGTCGGAACTACAAAATCTGCTTCTGGTGAGTGTGTCCTGTACAAGGAGTTTAAATTCGCACCTGCAATATTTTTTTAATTTACTTGTTTTGGCTTTGAACTAAGCTCACAGTGATGCTCGTGTGCTTGTCACAGGACAATGTCTGAACATCCCAAAGAAACCTTCTTTGGGGAACCTGAACAGCGTCTCCTATTACCCTACACCATCACCAAAATCATCTTCATTGGGTTTTCCAATGGCAGCCCATGAATCAGTTTCTAGTTCCCTAAGTAACAGGTTTTGCAAGGCTGCCTCCACTAAATCTGCATTGAACTTTTATTTTTATTTATTTATTATTATTATTTATAAAAAATCCTCACAAACATGTTGACTTGGCTTTTAGTGGTTCGACATTCAAAACTCCTTTGAGATACACGATAAGAAAGAAAGCTGCGCTGGGAAGTTCTTGCCCTTCTAGTTATGTGTTCACGCCGACGTCTTCCTCTTGTCCATCACTTGAAGATTCTCTTGATGGATGGTCCTCAGAGTCATCGTCCACGTCTTCTTTTGAGAAATCTAATAATCCCAGACCCAAAGCATATCACAGCAGTAGTTCTCCAAGGGTTTCTTTGGAAAATGTTGCCTCTAAGGAGTCAGCTTTGCATCAATCTTGCACAATAAATGGAAGTGAAGGAAGAAGGTTCCTGAAACACCACAATAAAAAAACACCACTTGCAACCAGTTGTCTTCCTTCCACTGTGTCAAAGAATGCCAAGCCCTCAGGACTTCGAATGCCATCGACAAAAATTGGTTACTTTGATGAGGTTAGTTTTAAGTGTTTTTCACTCTGGTGATGAAAGAGTAGCATTTTGTCCTTTTATTTTTCGCTAGAGAGAGTGGTATTTTTCTACTTCTACAGTTGATGTGGCTTGGTTCCAAGTCCAATAAGTTGCTACAATAAAAAGAAGTTGTTATAGTGTTAGGGCTCTCACATGCTATAGTATTTTGAACTAAAAAGTTAGTTTAATCATGCTTGCCAAGCACCCTATTACTGAGATTTTTTCTTCTGCTGACAGGAAAATTCTTCAATAACAACAAATGGAAGTTCACAGTTTCATTCTGGTAGGCATAGTGCAATGTCAAAAGATGGAAGTGGCATCGGTGTTCTTAACCGCCCAGCAAATCGAACTGAAAATGGAAAGCTAATGATTTCCAGAACAATATCTGGGACTCGTAAGCAAAATGGACCTGAATCTGCCTTGCAAATTACATCCAAGAATCTGACAAAAGTGAACGAAGCGCAAAATGCTTCACTAAATGAACCTGCCACAAGGGCTACTATTCAAATCTGTTTCCCCATGGCTTTTAAAGTTGAGAAGAATTTGCCTCAAGAAACAACCTGCGATGACTGCTCGGACACTGAGATAGTGGATGGTAAACGGAAAGATGCCGCAGTTGAAGATACTTCAACAGCGGAAAGCGTATGTGATGATGGGTCTATGAAGAATAAATTTGGCACAAAGCACAAGATCATCCTTGTGAGGGCCAACAAGAAAACTCCGGATGAAAATGAAGAGCATATGAACTGTTCCGGAAAGAACCTGCGCATATTTGATGATAGTGACAAGGAAAATATTTACAGCTTCAAAGAGCAAATAGAGGGTTTAAGCAAATACGTTGGTACAATTGATCTTGGGGGAGATATGGTGATAGAGCTCAAAGTCAACAAGACTTCCTCGGATGCTCAATCTACCGTCTTAACTCTCAAAATATGATCCTCCAATTTTTTCCTTTGTCTGAGGTCTGATTACTTTTTTTCATTCAACAAAATGAAAATTTCAAAGAATCATATTTGAAGAGTAGTCCAATTTGTTTTCTTGCTTTGTGTATTCTGCAGTTATAAAGAACAAATAAAAGTTTGCACCTAGTTGATTCCACAAGGTATATTACCTATTAAAGACCTTTTTTTTTTTTTGGCTTGAAGGTTTGCTGTTTCAGTTGGCTATGATTTTCATATACGCTTGAAGCATTGTTAGAGATCATCCTATGCGAGGGACAATTGCACGTCAGGCAGAAGTTCTTTCATTTAGCTTATGTCAATACTGGCAATAGTCAACCGTAATTTCTTTGTTAAAGACTAATATTATTCAAGACGCTAAACTAATGACAAGAACTACACTCAAACTGTAGTGTATTTTGGGGTTTCAGTGTGACGGATAGTTGTATGCCGAAGTTGTTTCTCCCCTTGAGGCTTGAGCTCGTTTCTAATGGGAGAGTTACCACCCTTATGGCCTAGTTGAAAACTAGCATATCGAATAAGCCAAGCCTTCAATATTCACGGTTGTCTTGCAGACCATGTAATGAGAAAACAAAAATTGCCCAACAGAAAACAACATAGGAAAACTGTTTGTGGAGTAAACGTCCTAAAAAAGTACTCTCAAGTTGATACATTTGTTAAAATTCTATAAAATACTGCAATTAACACAAACAAACTATGTTGTCCCGGTATAAAGAGAGAGGGGATTAGACCAAAATCTTAAAAAGAATAAAAATAAATAGGCTAAAACTTTTAAAAGGTTATCAAATAGAATTTTAATATAAATCGTTCATTTATTATAGGCAAATTATCTAAAATATATCTTGCACGCAAGTCTCCTCTCTTCCTGTCTCTCGGCTCCTCTGTCCACGATGACGCCGGAAGCCAAGGAGGGGCTTCGCATGACAATCTCTCCCCACAGTGCTGGTCTAGCACGATGATGCCAAAAGAAAAGGATGGGTGCTTAGCACGACAATCGCTCTTCCCGATGAAGCCAGTCTGGCATGACAATGCCGAAAGCCATGGATGAGCTTTGCTTGATTGCAACAGCCTCAAAGCCCTACAGTCTTTGTGACAACACCAGTCTAGCATGATGATGAGCAACGCTCTTCATGACAGTGACAAAGTCTCTTCGCAAAGGCTATGAAGCTTTACGATGCAACTCATAACAGTAACAAAGTCCCAAACTTGCACAACGATCAACAACTCCGGTCTCCTCTGACAAAGATACCGGGTAGATCTAGGGTGGACATTTTGTAATTTGGGGACATTTTGGGCATAGCAAATTTATATTCACACCTAAAAAACCTAGTTAGCCTATTATTTAATAATGTTTATAAATGTGTTATTTACTTCCAAATGTCTAGAAAATTAGCCTCTGTCACAATTTCCCCCGATGTATATATATTAACGGTAAATCAAACTGCTAGACTACAAGTCGAAATCAAATTGTTAGGTTGGAAGTCACCATCAATAAGGTATTTGCTTTGGGAACATGATGGAATCAAAAAGCATAGTTCTACATTTCCAAAATTTCATTTTTCTTGAATAGATCCAAGTTCAAAGGAACAAATATAAACTATTTGCCAAAACGCTCAGACACTTCAACAACTATCGTCTAATCGAAGCACAAGCCAAACACAGAGTTATATAAGAACATGAGTTCCTATGTAAATGTCTAAGACCTTGGCTTTTCCTTCTTCTCTTTAAACAGAGCCAAGAGAGACACTCCGGATACCTTCACAACCTTGAACCTGACTCCAGGAATATCTCCCACAGCATGTCCCTTTCGACCAAATCCCGCAATCAAAACTTCATCCTGCACCAAGCACCATAGTCATTAATCTAAGCAAATGGAGTACGATCCTTAGACAGGGAGATAGTTTAGAAGTAGATAATGACATTATAAAAAATATACGAGCACTTAAGACTTTAATTGATCAAAATAAGGGGTCTTGCAAAACTTTCATCGAATGAAGCGCTCATTTTCTTAGAAAGGCCTAGCCCAACCGTAGAGTTAACAAACAACACAACTATTTGTATAAAATTTCTGCCACAGAAAGTATAACTAGGGCAGAGTTAGAGTAGAACCACAAAAATCTAGAAAGAAAAGGAGGGTGAAAAAAAGATTTAAGTTTTCTGATCAAATTCAAGGCTAACAATGTACTTCTAATTTATCAGCATGAAAATAATGCCGCTTATGATGATGTTTCACACTCAGATGATAGAATTACGAGACTTACATTTTCCTCAATGTAATTTAAGCAACCATCATTAGGAACAAAAGCAGCAATCTTCTTCCCGTTTTTGATAAGCTGAACACGAGCACACTTTCTAATTGCAGAGTTTGGCTGCTTAGCCTCAATGCCACTGTATCAAAACCATTGTCATGTTCATAATTATAAAGACTCGATCCGAACCAAAAGGAATCTCTAATACAAAAGATCATTTCAAACAATAAACGAAAGGAAAAGAATATCATACATCTTTTCCAAAACAATGCCTTTTGCGTGAGATGAACCGGCAAATGGTTTTTTCCATTCATTCCCAAGATGGGACTTCTTGTAAGCCTTATCAGCCCACCTCTGCCTTCTGCGGTGGGACTTCAGCTTACGACCAGCTCCAAGTCCGCGAGTCTTCCTGCAAAAACAATAGCATTTGTAATTTATTAATCAACAAATATGACCCCTCCAAGCAGTATGTTAGTAAATGCAAATCCATATTTAACGCTACAATAAAAAAAAAATAAAATAATTGCATCATTCAAAGGAGTCACAACAGTAGTTAATAGAAGAAAAGGAGTTCTGCTCAAACCAAGCTAAGAAGTTCAAATTTAATTCAATTTGTGAAAAAAGTTCGACCCTTTATTCTGAAATTCCGGTTTCATATAACTAATCAAACAAACTTACAAAAAGGTTTTTCATATATTTCACATATAAACTTAAAACATCATACATTTTTTCCACGGAAGATTTTGCTTATAAGCCAATTCTATTTGGCCGAAGTTTGATCTCGAGCTAACCCAATCATTTTTTTTTTTGAAAAAAAAATTATCTCTCTCTTTAATGATTTGTGCTTCGTGGAAATCTTACGGAAAAAACCACGCTTTAGATCTGAACCATTTAAGTCTCCAAAACCATATAAGAAAGATGGGAAAGCAAAGAGAACAGAAATATATTCTAATGAAAAATTCTAGGGAAACGAAAAATTACTTACCCCATGGTGACCGAAGGATGAGGTTCCTCGGTGGCCGAAAGTGCAAGAGAGTTGTGTCTTTAGTGAAAGTGCCGAACGGTGAAAACCCTAACCCTAGAGTATGGATGTCGAAGGTGCTCGGGCGATATCTAGTTCGGGAAGGTGATGCAGCGTCGCTGTCTTTTGTTGAAATACCACTTTTGGCCCTAATTTTTTATTTTTTAATATTCAAAATGCATCCACTCGTATAAGAATTTATTTCATTATGAACTATGAACTATGAACTCTAGTTTAAAATTTAAACTTATGCAATGCATTCAATTAACCAATAATTTTGGTTTAAAATCTGCAACATGTAAAAGTCTTATACCATAGCCTTTTACTATAGCATGTGAAAGCTTTACACTGTTTAAAGTTAAAATTGATGCTTAAAACTGTTTTTTTAAATGGCCTATATATTATATATGTCGACATACCCTCAAACTTTCAAACGTGCATAATCTCTCTCTAATCTATAATATTTCTTTGGAGTTATCTCCCCGCCCTTAAAAAAACAAAACGTGTTATTTATAGACACAATTGTTTAGTTGTCACTTGGTTTAACGTTAGAAACAACATTTAAGGATTAATGAACACTCTCACCATAAATAAATAGATAAGTTAAGCATAAAACCTCAACATGCCTTGGCAATATTGGTTCATACCATTGAGTATAAAACTCTCACAGACTATACTGTAAAACAAAAGTTAACTACTTTATAAAGCTTTCACATGTTATAATCAAACTAATGCTTCCAAACACGCCATCAATTGTATTCTCTACTTACAGTATTTGCTCACCAAAAAAAAAAGAGTGGGAAAAAAGGGGGAAGAATGGATTCAAATTAAATTGAATTAGTAAAGTGTTTAAAGAATAATTACACAACCTGTCCATTTTATGCTTATTGAGTCTAAAAGTGTCTACGTGTATATAACATTGTAATAATATCTAAATTTTAAAATTATAAAGATTGTGATATCGATTATACTACTATCATATATTTTGTGCACTTTCTTTACAAATTTGTTTCTATAAATTTATTTTCCAAAATTTATTTTTAGCATTGACTTGTGCATTCCGGTTTTATATACTACGGTTAATGATATTACAAAATTCACATATTGAATCCGTTTTTATATATATTGAATTTGCATATTTTCATCGATAACTGCATATCAGGTTGACTTTTTCATGAAGTTATCAATTAATTCCTTAAAGGAACATGTCAAACGATTTTTATTTGATTTTTTATTGTTTCCCTCCCACAAAATTTTTGAATTTAGATTTCTTGTATTATTTTCTCCTTACGTTTTACTTCTTTGGATTAATCGTCAAAGATTTTTTCACTCGTTCGATTCATCATTTCACTCCAAGATCATCAATATTCAAACATTGAGTTTCTCGTTCATTAATTCAAAGCCTTTTTCTTCTTCCTACGTACTTTCGTGGCCAGCGAGAACTAAGAAGCCTATTCATTTCATCAAGTTTATTCATTTTTTTATGACGTTGATTCATCCCTTTTTTTTTTTTTTTGCAAGTCCATCAAGTTTATTATTTTTTTTTCAGGTTCATAACATTTCAAATGATTTTTTTTTATTGTTTTTACGTCGAGTCACCCTCTTTTTCTTATTTCATCATTACCATAATGAATCTTTTCTTTATGATTAACACTTATACTCAAACTTTGTTGCACACATTTGACATTTTTTATTATTTTTGTTATTATCATAATGAATATATTCTTTATATGATAACGTTTATATACTTTAGTACATGTGGTTGACTTTTTTATTATTTTTTCCTTATCATAATGAATCAATTGTTTATGGTCACAATTATATACTTTAGTACACGTATTTCTTTCTACTATGTTTGTCATTATCATAAAACTTCTTTTCTTTATGATAATGCTAAATATTCACAATTTAAAGCACATATTTAGCCTTTTTTATAATTATCATCATTATCATAAAACTTCTATTAATAATGCTCAAGTTTTTATATTTTTTATTCTTTATTTTTGCCAAGTTTTTAATTTCTAAACTCTTATTTTGCACATATACAGAAATTTATAAATCTTTATCATAATTACATAAAAAATATGATAATATTTTTTTTATATTTTTGTTTGGAGACATATTTTTCTTTTTATAAGGGGGTTATTTTCGTATGATCTTTTTAAATCCGAATTTTCAAGAAATTTTAAATATCCCTCCATATTTTTCAATTTTCTTCTCGAAATTAAAAAGGAAAACAATAGGAACTCAATATTTTGTGTTGACTCTTTTCATTTTATTTCATATTATAAATATTCATTATTGTTTTTCATTCACTTTAGTATTTATAATAATCTTTGCATGTTGATATTTTTTAAATTAAAATAATTATCAGAAAATTTTAGATTCAAAGTAATCTATTTAAATATTTATATAAATAACCTGATGAATTTTCCTTCATCTATGTCGCACGTGCTATTTCATTCAAAAAAGGGCATGTTTCAAAATTTTGGGGGTAAATTAGGAGAAGTATTATAGATTGGAAGGTGTAACATATATATTTGAAAGTTTTGAGAAGAATTCGTAAAATTTTATCCTCAATTCAATTAATTCTATTGCAACTCACTTATTATATTTAATGGTAGGATAATGGTCATGCTTATATGTTTTTATAAAATTTGATTTTTATTTTTTAAATTTATTCTGTTCATCCTTTTCATTCTGGAGAATAATATAAAGTTAATGAGGTTACATACATAGTTTGGTGATAATTTTACACTTGACTCCATCTTAAGATATAGACTTATAGGTCGTTTAGGAGTCACAGTTTAAATTGTAATTTGATGTTCCAACCAAGTTCTCAACAAATGTTTTCTCTCATATCTGACAGTGTTTTTACTTTAAACTCTCAATCCAAACTCATTTACCAAATAGCCTATTAAAATCCGCCACCTTAAATTTAACAAAAGAAAATAATTACATGAGAAACTATATCATAATCATGATTCTATAATACTAATTTCAATGCTCAACGAAATAATATAATTAGAATAAAGATTGCACAAATATACTTTTTAGTTTTTATTATTTCTTAATTTATCTTTCTATCTTTGTTGGTATAAATAGCTTATTTGAATTTTATTCCTCGCCTATTTATCAATAAAAAAATTAGGCCCAATTCAATTTACCTTTATTTAAGGGATTATTTTCAACTACGCTCCTTGAACTTTAGGGTTATTTTCAGTTTTCTCCTTAAACTTTAAAAATCTTCACTTTATTCCTTGAACTTTGAATTAATTCTCACTTTAGCCCTATTGCTAGAATTTCTTGTGAAAACATACTAAAAAAATGGAATTAATTACAATCAAATAGCCTTTTTTCATATTTTTTTCCAAATCTATTGAAAATAGACAGAAAAAAAGTGGGTTCAGTATAAGCAAGGGGTCATTTTCTATCTGTTTCTATCAAAAATTCTAGCAAAAAGGCTAAAATAAGACTAATTCAAAATTCAAGGGTAAAGTGAAGATTTTTAAAGTTTAGAGGAAGTAAGAATGACCCTAAAGTTCAAGGGACGCTAGAAAGACCTAAATAAAGTTATGACAATATTTTATAGATTAAAGAAACACAAAAATCACTAAAACGAAACATCAAATGCCATTATATTTCTTTGGCAAAAATGCCATTCTCTGTCCCCCACAAAATGTCTATTGGACTTTTTCAAATTCTTGGTTGAATCCTAAATCATCTCAACTTCTATGAGTTTTTATAAAAAGAAAACCCAAGTTTTAATGACAACTATAGGATTTTTTTTTTTTTTTTAGTGAGCAAAGCATACGCCTTATCAATCTCACACCTTTAGTGTCTATGAGATTCACATATTGTAGCCATAAGTTCTACACTATAAGGTGTCTATGAAACTTATTTCCTTGGCATGAGAGAACAAGTCACAAACCATAAAGGTGTCTATGAGATCTGCCTTTGCATGTCATCAATGGACATGCTTCCATTTGTAGTATGTTGATATCTAGATGTAGGGAAAAAAAATTCTAAAACGTACGATTTATGAACTAGGTGGAAAACAAAAATTTTCTACAAAACAATAATTACATATTCAAGCACAGCAGAAATATCCTACACCATGATCTACTTATTTTAAAACAATACGCAGTGAAATTTTAAAAATTTTTAAATTAAAGTCTTTAAAAAATAACAAGTTTGACATGCTAAGTATATTAATTAATAACAGATCTTACCTATCTCTTTTGTATACCAAAGATGCAGAATGACCAAAAAGATAAAAATATTCTAGAAAAGCCTTAACCAACTAGTTTTCTTTGCTATTCTCTATCCACGATCAAAGTGTAGGTGGTCGCACATCGTACAGTCTTCCTCCAATGACTGTTCTTCCAACCACTTGAGAAAACCAAGAACTAAGGTTCCAAATGTTGAACAATAGCTCTCGGGTAGTCTCAGAGTTTTTCTCAGAATAATACTTACTCTATGCTTCTCAAATGATCTAAATAACAATGAAAAATAGCTCCATTTTTATAGTGGTCAGATCTAAGGTTAAACCTTATCAGATTAGGCTTCAAAATTCGAGTCTGGATCAACTTTTGATGAAAAACACGTAAAAAACTGAGTAATCTGATTATCACATGTTTAGCATGCCAATCTGGAAGATCAACCTACTGAACCAGCTCTATTGGCTTACCAATTTGGGTTAAACCTTTTCAGATTAGGCTTCAAAATTTGAGTCTGGATCAACTTCCAATGAAAAATATGTCAAAAGCACGTAATCTGATTATCGCATGTTTGGCATGTCGATCTGGAAGATTGGCCTATCGAACCAGCTCCATTGGTGTGCCAAACTGTCTGCACAGGCCTGTCTAACTTGGCCATCAACTTACCGACCAAGCGATAATCTTGAGATCTTAAAATATCTTATTTTCGGACAGGAATCTTAGATAGAGCCTCAGTTTTAATTTATAGGGTGTTTGAAAGGGTGGTGGGAACTAGTGGTGGGAACCACTTTTACTATAGCATGTGAGAGTTTTATACTGTAGCATATTTTTTTATTGTTACTGTAGCATGTGAGAGCTTTACATTGTTCATAACTGAGATTGTGGTGAGAACTGAGTGGTTCCCACCACTGCCAAACACCCCCTTAAATAATAGAAAAATTATCTGATTAAAACAATTGTATACAGATAATCCCATATCAAATTAAATATTATCCAAATAATTTAACATATTTATCTTAAATTAATTCACAAATTTAATTCAATCGATAAACTAACATGAATTATTAAATCCACTCTTATCGAATTTCAACCAATTTAATAATTAACATAAGTCATCAATACATAGGAAAAACAAGCCATAACGTTACAGGATTTATTGTGAGTAATAAAGAGGACCCGATGGATATATATAGATTAAGCTCCTATAATTATGAAATAACATATCCCAGATATATATTTTATAATTATCAACTCTAATGCTACTCTACTAAAAGCTTAGAGCTGTACTCTCGAACTATATAAAATTACAAGGCTCCCATAAGCTTATCATCCATGACATATCATAATATATAACATCCCTATAGGATATACATAATTGGCTTAAGGATAAATTCTGTTTTACCTTCTCGATTATTTTTATCTTATGTTACATTATCTCATAATTGGAATATTTAATATTCATAAATAGTATACATTTGGTGATACCTATGTATCCAAATGGTTGAGTGCTCCATCCATCCAATTACAGGATAATGCCTATAAGAGAATATTATTAACTCTACAAAAGAGTTATGGATTTCATATCTATGAACAATGAGTTTATATCATTCAAGAGTCTGTCTCTACACCTTTTGGTACATCAAAAGACACACGTCAAGAATACGGGCCCATTATTCATTTTAGGATTGAGACATAACACATATGATTGTTTAAAATGAATCTATTTTAAACAAATAAAATTATTAATCAAATCAATTCAACGTTGTGTCCCGATCTAATATATCGTCACCTATGACAATATACCAATGTTTCTACTTGCAGAGTCCCACTCTGTTGACCAAGACGAGTCATCTCCTGTTAGGGATGTAGATAACATAACAATTTTAATATGAATAAAGCACTCCAACTTTATTCTCTCGATTGCGGATCTTATTATTTAGACCAATGCTTTTAAGATTCATATCTTCCATATAATCTGTCCACCATATGCACGATCTTAAAGATTTAGACTGATAATCTCATACTTTTGTTTACTTATCATATATTCAACAAAAATGAATATAAAGAGGACAACATTTGGTATATGAATAATAAATAAACTCTTTATTGATTAAATGTCTCCAAAAACTTATTACATCATCCAATCCTAAGGGCACTTAAACATGTTCTTAAACATAATGAGAAAAAGAAGAAGAAATTAATTTAGAGGTAGAATTAAGCTTCTCCTTGTGTGCAATCTGCCCACTTTATTTCCGTACCAAAATTTCTCCTTTAGCTGCTCCTTTGATACGCTAAAAGTTCTCTAAAACATCCTAAAGGGTCCTATTTATAAATCTTGGGTAGAACAGGTAACTTAGGGTTAAATTCAACATTTAAATTTTGGGAAACCTTGATAGGTATCGTGGCTTTGAGTTTCCAGTGCTGCGGTGCTGAGCACTATTCGGGAAACTAAGGACTCCTTGGGTACTGCGGCATCAAGAGCCCTGGTTTTTATAACAAGCTGCACCTCAGACTAGCATCGTGGTGCACATACTTGATGGCTGTGGTGCTGCTTGGAAATTTCCCCCTCTAATTTTTGCACAAATAAAACTTTAAAAACCAGCATATAATTAAATAAAAAGTACTCAAATCATAAGCATAAAACCAACTCATCACTCCCATGCAATACTTCAATGTGATTGGGAACTCAAATCTTGAAATAGGTAAGAAATATTCGTGTTGATAAGAATAAAAAATTTATCAAAACATGATACATATGCTCTTTATTAATTCTCATACATATCCATCATGCAAGTGAGACTTCTAAAAAAAGATTTTGTGAATTCGAAAACAACAGAATGAAACAGTAATCATATTCTCATTAGACTCCTTTTAAACTCTTTTTTTAGCTGTAAATATGTTAGTTCTTCTAATTCTATCTGTATATTTATACACTATGTTATGCACTTTCAGAGAAGACTATAAAGAAAAAGATCTATATTGTTGTTTACATGCATAATAACAAATTTTAAATGTGTTTTACTTTTGCCTATTTCGATCTCTGTGAAGTGTTATACACACACACACACAGAGACACACGTACATATGTATATTTCTGTTTTCTCATGACTGTAGGTATATCATTTGTTATGTTCTTCTTACATACCTATACATTGTGTCATATTATGGTATGAGAGATAGATACAAAAGAAAAGTTTCAAACTATTGTATGCACAGTATCGACTCTTAATGTAGCACATGTTTGTTTGCTTCAACCTCTATTCAACAACGAGAACGTTATGGTTAGTATTGAAAAAAAAAAAAAAAAAACCAAAAAACAAAAAACAAAAAAGAATGTCCAAAACTGTAATACTATAAATGTAGAAAGTGATCTTCATTTTAAAAAATAAAGAATAAGTGATGATTAATTAACAGTATGCGCAAGAAAAAGGAGTATTAATTTGATACATAGCAAAAAAAAAAAAATGATAATTCATATTCAAAGCAAGAAGTGACTTCATCATTAACTGGCACGTGGTAAGAAAAAAAGGAAGCAAACAAAGTAGACAATTAAGCAGCCATGCGTTTTTAATTGTTTCATTTTTAACTTTATCATGTAAACATTGCTCACTGTATTCTTTCCTCTTTCTCCTACTGAACTTCTGTGCAGTGAAATTAATTGTCAAAACTCCCAACTCAAATAACTTCCTTTCTAACATACCATAAGATAAATCATCATCTTCACACCATTTCTCCTTATCTTTATGTAAGTATTTCTACTTCTAACTGTCTAAAGATAAAGCCATATTTTTTTTTTCCTCTTTTTGAATTCAAAGATGACAACTACCAAAAAAATTATTAAAGGTATGTAATAATATGCAAACTCTAATTAGATTAAACCTCCTTCTTAATTGAGATGTTGATGCTTTTACTTTTTGAAGCTATAGAAATTGTATGCACGATATTCATTTAATTACTCCCTTTGTATCTATTATTACCTCATTGTCTTCTTTTTCTTTTTTTTTTTTTGTGCTAGCTGTCCTATAAAAAAACAACTATTAGAAGTTGGCGATCATTTTCCCTGATTTTTAGTAAAGTCTATATTCCTTCTAAAAACAAATTCTATCCAAAACAATAGTGGATTCTACTTCATCTCTTCAAAAGTATAATTATATTCTCCGACTATAACCTCCAAAATTGGCTAAAACATAAATCTTTACTAATTGTCTTTCCCCATAATCCACTCCAATTCAAAAAAAAAAAAAAGATTAAATAAGTTCTTTGCAACTTTTTAGGATCACTCAATTAATTCCCAACTCCCTTAAACAAAAAAAAAAAAAAAACCAAGTATAATAGAATTCTATAGTTGCTAAATATATCAAATCAATTTTTTAAATTATTGCTTTTTATTAATTTGTAAAATGGCGAGAAACTTGAAATAGATAAAATGAATTAAATCCTT
The DNA here is from genome assembly GCA_025403435.1 of Artocarpus heterophyllus. Classification (NCBI taxonomy): domain Eukaryota; kingdom Viridiplantae; phylum Streptophyta; class Magnoliopsida; order Rosales; family Moraceae; genus Artocarpus; species Artocarpus heterophyllus. Next base: position 13,490,960 of record CM046353.1, read on the forward strand.
AACTAAGAACCTGGACGACAAAGGTCATGATCTGGGACAAAAAAGTCCCAATAACAAGTAAATATCGTTCAACAAGATTTCAAAGGTTAATCTTAATTGATTTAGAGGTATGTAAACTACTCTTCTTTTATTATTTGAAAAATAAATGCATCACTTTGACTATTATTAGAACCTGTTGTATAAATATTTTTTATATATACAAAACAGGTTCAAAAGTATAAGCAAGCATCTTGCAGGATGATATTGACCTATTTGAAGATATTTTAAATTTATCAAAATTCTACTACATTTCAAATGCATTTGTCCAGCCAATGCAAAAAGAATAGCAAGTAGTTGATAATGCATTTGAATAGGTTATCAATGCCTCTACGTTAGTTAAAGAAACTGAAGATGAAGAAATGAAACAATATTCAAATAAATCCCTAACTAAGAAGTTGGACTACAAAGGTCATCGTATGTGACAAAAAAGTCCCAGCAACAAGTAAATATCATTCAGCACCAAGGGCTAATCTTAATTGATTCAGAGCTATGTAAACTACTTTTCTTTTATGATTTGAATATAAATGCATCACTTTGACTATTATTAGAATCTTTTTTGTATAAATATATATATATATTTTTATATACACAACAGGGTTCAAAAATACAAGCAAGTATCTTATAGGATGATATTGACCTATATAATGTCAAGCAGCTGATAATGCATTTGAATGGGCTATCAATACCTCTACATTGGTTAAAGAAGTTGAAGATGAGGAAATAATGCAATATCCAACCATCTTCGATTTTATACGATTTGTTGATGTAGAAAAATATATTGAATCAAAAACTAATTTTGGTTAGTGTTCAAATTATATTCTTAAAAATTCACATAAACTTTTATTAATTACTTCTATATATCTTCATTCTAAAATTCTTTTAAATGATAGATATAATTAAAATTGCATTTCACATGAAGCCCTTAAAAGAAATTCATAGAAATTTTGGTCCTGTAAAGATTCAAGAATTATATCTAATTAATCAAGTAAGTAAAATATTTTATAATAATTGTTTTAGTTGTCTTTCTTATTGATTCTAACATAGATCGTCGTTTTATTTATTTATTTTTTTTTTTGCAGATGCAAGCCTATATTATAGTCAATGTGGAACCAATTTGCAATCAACAAAATTGCCACTATTTCGAACATCGTCACAAATCCTATAATTGCATGTATAAGAATCAAAACCTTTACATAAAACAATAATTATATATCAATATATAATTCTTCAACTATATTTATAAATAACTCTTACTTAAAAAAAAAAAAAGAATGATCTCTACCAACCAAAGAATCAAGTGCTTTCGTCATCAACCTAGAAATTCTTGAAGGCGAGTATTAATCAATAGTTCTATTTTAGTGATAATGTTGATTAAATATTATATTATATACTTGTAGTGTGATTAATAATCAAAATTTTCTTAAAAATATAGAGATATAGACTGCACAAGCATCCTCCTCATCAAGACTGGCGTTACCTACATTGAAAATGATTATCAAGATAGACGCCATACAAAATTTAGCGCATGATGTAATTTCTAATTGCGCTTCATGTATCAAATTATTCAATTTATTTTTTTAAAAAATAATTAATATAGTTGTTTATAACTGTTTTCTAACAGCAAACAACATTTTGGATAAAAGCATTAGCTTTAATATTTAATACAACTAATTTGGTATATGGCTTGCTCACAATGTTATAAAACTACATCAATAACTTTCAATCACATATTGTTATATAATAATTGCAACTGAAATGCCAGAGCACTTCTAAGTTATTTTTAATATTTATTGTAAAATCATATATATTTTTAATTATTTCTCACACAAAATTTCTATTAAATGACTAACATTTATTTATCTACAACTACAGAAGTCGACTTGATGTACACCTATTCTGATGAAATACCAGCTACACTCTTCGTTGAAAATGGTAAACAACTTCTCAATTATTCAGCAATAGAAATAATGCAACTAAACTAAGAGGTAACCATCATTTATATTCTCAAACAATTTGTACAAGTAGCTTCTCATAATTCAGTTAGCAAGACATTTAAAAACTATTAAAAAAATATGTCAAGAATATCATCAGAGAAAGAATTTTTCATGTATTTGAAATTTTTTGAATCTAAATAATATGTTGACACATACCATAGATATGTTGTCAACAAAATGCTTGAAGTACCAAGTCAAAGGCCATCGTTTGATCCTACGAAAAAAAAAGGAAAACTCTCATAAGCTACAAATGTTTATATTTTATTATAAATATGTTTATAAACTTATAATTTATAAAATATGTTTTGTGTTTTAAATAGGAAAAGCGATTTGTTGATATTTAACACATGTAATAACACACTTTATTATTTGTTTGTATATAGAATTTATATTTTTATTGTTGTTAATAATTTATTTTGTTCTCGATTAAAAACATCAAATTTACCGTTTGTCTCATGATCTATTAATAACTCTCTCTCTCTTTCTCTCTCTTTTAGTGATTGTCCATTGGAAAGAGCAACTATTGGATTTGGCAATTATTTTTCCATGTATTTTAGTGAATTCTATATTACTTTGACCTCAAAATTTTCCGTTAATGATTTCAGACCTTATAAATTATTGTTAGAATGAAAAAGTTCTTTTAGTAAATGTTTTGTATTTTCCCTTTTATTACCTTTTTTTATTACCTTTTTGTCATCTACTGTAAATATAAAACATGTATATATTTGACGTAATTTTTTTATAATATAAATATGAGATGCAATACACAACTATCTTATATTCTTCAATTACGTTTCGTTACAAAATTCAACCACAAAATGGTTATTGTTAACAAAACATCAGTTGAGATCAATCATTTTGCGGTTGAATTTGTAACAAAACATCAATTAAAGAAAAGAAAATAGCTATGCATTACATCTCATATTTAATTATAAAAAAATTACATTGAATATATATATGTTTTATAAAAAATTACAGTAGACGTTAGAAAGACAAGAAAAGAAAATAAAACAAACATTCACTAAAAGAACATTTTCATAGGTTTGAATTCACTAACAGAAAAGTTAGAGGTGAAAGCAATATAGAATTCATTAAAAGGCATGGAAAAATAATCACCAAATCCTAATAGCTACTCTTTTTTATTGACAGTAAAAAAAAAAACTGTTATTAGTAAATCATGAGGCTCATACGGTAAATTTGATGTTTTTAATTAAGAACAAAATAACTTGTTAACAATAACAAAAATATAAACTTTGTAAACAACAATTAGTAAAGTATGTTATGATATGTGTCGCATATCAACGCATCACTTTTCCTATTTAAAATATAGGACATATTCATAATAAACTATAAGTTATAAGTATAGACACACGTTTAGAATAAAGTAGAAACCTCACTCATCAGCCTAAACGATGAGCAAACACTTGAACGCGAGAGCAAGGGTACTTCAAGCATCATGTTGATAGCATATCTATATTGTGTGCCACCGTAATATTCAGCTTTAGGAACTTTTAAATACGTGAAAAATTCTTTTTCTAATGATAGTCTTAATATATTTTTAAATATTTTTTAATGTCATGCAATAAATAAATTATAAGAAGTTACAAGTCATATTATTTAAAGGTGAGAATAATTTGTAATAAATTGTTTGAGAATATTAATGATGGTTACCTCTGATTTTAGTTGCATTATTTCTATTGTTGAACAATTGGGAAGTTTAGCATTTTCAATGAAGAATGTGACGGGTATTTCACTAGAAGGCAGGTGTACATCAAGCCCACATCTGCAGTTATAGATAAATAAATGTTAGTCATTAAATAAAAATTTATAGATATTTTGTGTGAGAAATAATTACAAAATGTATTATGACTTTAAAATAAATGTTAAAAATGCTTTGGAATGCTCTGACATTTCGGTTGCAATGATTACATAAAAAGTATTTTATCAAAAGTTGTTGATGTAGTTTTACAACATTGTAAAAAAAGTCATACCAAATTTGTTGTTTGAAATTAAATATTTAAGCTGATGCTTTTATCCAAAATGTTATTTGTTGTTAAAAAAGAAGTTATAAATTGCTATGTTAATTGTTTTAAAAAATGAAAACAAAATGAATAATTTGATATATTTAGAAGTGCAGTTAGAAATTGCATTATCAGGTAAGTTTTGTATGGTATCTATCTTGATAATCATTTCTGGTGTAGAAAACGTTGGTCTTGACGAGGAGGATGCTTGTGCAGTATGAATCTCCATATCCTTGAGATAATTTTAATTATGAATCGCCCTACAAGTAAGTATATAATGTAATATTTAATCAACATTATGATTACTGATATAGAGTTATTGATTAATATTGACCAATTCTATAGTTCTGTTATTTCAGGAATTCTTGTGTTGATGATGAAAATACTTGATTGTTTAATGGCTAGAGATAAGCTTTTTTGTTCTTTGTAAGGAGGGGTTATTTTGCTTGAAGAATTATATATTTAACTATCTTATATAGAGATCCTTTGATTCTTACACATACAATTACAGGATTTTGTTGTGATGATGTCTGAAACGGCAGCAACTTTGTTGATTGTAAATTGGTTTCATATTGAAAATAATATTGGCTTGTATCTGGAAAATAATAAAACGATGATTTGTGTTAAAATCAATAATAAGAAAGACACCTAAAACAATTATTTTAAAATATACTACTTACTCTTGATTAATCATATATATTTCTCGAATCTTTGGAGGACCAAAATCTGTTTGAACTTCTCTTAAGGGAATTCCAACAATATCTATCATTTAAAAGAATTTTAAAATGAAGATATATATAAATAAGAACAAAAGTTTATTTGAATTATTACAAGTATAATTTAAACACTTACCAGTTTATTTGAATTATTAAGAGTATAATTTAAACATTAACTAAAATTGGTCTTTGATTCAATAAATTTTTCTACATCCGCAAATCGTTAAAAATTGAAGACGATTAGATATTACATCATTTCTTCATCTTCAGCTTTTTAACTAACGTAAAGACTTTGATAAGCCATTCAAATGCTTTTTTTTTTTTTTTTTGTATTGGCCAAACAAATATATTTGAATGTAGTAAAATTTTGATAATTTTAAAGCATCTTCGAATTGGTCCATATCATCTTGTAAGTTGTATTGGTTAGACAAATACATTTGAATGTAGTAGAATTTTGATAATTTTAAAGATCAGATAAATACATTTGAATATAGTAGAATTTTGATAACTGTAAAGTATCTTTAGATAGGTCAAATATTATCTTGTAAGATACTTGCTTGTACTTTGAAACCTGTTGTGTATATAAAAAAATATTTATACAAAAAGATTCTAATAATAATCAAACTAATGGATTTATTTTTCAAATAACAAAAGAATAGTAGTTTACAAACCTTTGAATCAATTTGATTAACCTTTAAAATCTCGACAAATAATATTTACTTGTTGTTAAGAACTTTTTGTCATAAACTACGACCTTTGTCAACCAACTTCTTAGTTGGGGATTTATTTCTTTTATCGATTTTAAGTTTTGTCATTCTACAAATTAATAATAACAATAAGAAATTAAATTGATATATTTAAAAATAATACAATTCTATTATACTTGTATTTTTTTCCTTGTTTTTGTTTTCTTGTTTTTGTTTTTGTTTAAAGGAGTTAGTAATAAATTGGGTGATCCTAAAGAGTTGCAAAGAACTTTTTCAAATTTTTTTTTTTTGAATCAGGTGGGTATAAGGGAAGACAATTAGTGAAAGTTTCTGTTTTAGTCATATTTTAGAGGTTACAGTAAGAGAATACAATTATAATTTTAAAGAGCATGAAGAAGAACCCGCTATTGTCCAGATAGAATTTGTTTTTAGGAATATAGACTTTATTAAAATATCAGGGAAAATAATCATCAAGTTATTATAGCTGTTTTTTCAAATGGACAGCTAGGAAAAAAAATAAAATAATAATAGATAAAGGGGAGTAATTAGTCGAATATCGAACACACAATATCTATAGCTTTAAGAAATAAATTCATATTTTCAATCAAGTTGTAAGCATCAGCCTAGTTTAATCTAATTAGAGTTTGGATATTATATAAAGGTAGTTGTCAAGATTTTAACTTTGCATTCAAAAAGGTCAAAAAAATGCATAAAATTTTTTCTTTAGATGGCTAGAAGTAGAAACACTTACAAAAGCAAACTTCATATTTTCAATCAAGCTGTAACCATGAACATCTCAATTAAGAAGATAGTTTCATCTAATTAGAGTTTGGATATTATTTAAAGGTAGTTTAATCTAATTAGAATTTGGATATTATTTAAAGCTAGTTGTCAAGATTTTATCTTTGCATTCAAAAAGGTAAACAAAAAGCATAAAACTTTGTCTTTAAATAGTTAGAAGTAGAAATACTTGCATAAAAAAAAAGAAGAGAAGATGTGTGAAGATGATTTATCTTATAGTACGTTGAAAATTTGAGTTGGGAGCTTTGACAATAGCAGGAGAAAGAGGAAAGAAGATGGTGAGCAATGTTTAAATGATAAACTTAGAAATAAAACAATCAAAAAGCATGGTTGCTTTAGTTGATTCCTTTGTTTGCTTTATTTTCTTACCATGTGTCAATCAGTAATGAAGCCACGTCTTGCTTTGAATTATGAATCATCACTTGTTTTTTTTTTTGCCATGTGTCAACCAATAATCCTTTTTCTTACCCGTATTAGTGTAAGGTAGACCTGTACAACTTTTTTTTTGCCCTTTTTTGTTACTTTGTTGTTAACTATTGATTTTTAATTTTTTTTTTACATTAAATTTGTTAACGTCACGTGTTGTCTTGGGTAGATTTATATTTACTCATCTATTACTTGTGTGGTTTTTTTTTTTTTTTTTCAATTTGTAGTTGCCACGAGTTTTAGTTTTTGTAAGTGTGCAATTTTGGTCACGCAACAGTTTTATTGCTTGCTTCCTTCTTTTTGTTTTTTTTTTTCTTCCTCTTCTTCTTTTTTATTTTTTATTTTTTCCTATATGCAAGGCGTGAGGTGGAGAGTGCTTAGAAATGGGCTTGCAGAGGAAAGTTGGGCCAGGTAGACAACTATTTTCGTGTGTCTGTGTTTAGAAATGGGCTTGTAGAGGGAAGCTGGGCCAGACAGACAACTATTTTCATGTGTATCATGCATTGGTTTTTTATAATTTATTTTCTGAGTTAACTAAACAATTTGTCCAATTATACTTATTGAATTAAACTATGGCTTTAGTTTATAAAAATTTTATAAATATCTCAAAACAATATAATTAAAATTATTACTATGTAATTATATAATACACTATGTGATATCATTAAAATAATTGCTTTATCATTAAAAATATTTTTAAAATATTTTAAATATTATGTTAAATTTTAATTTCATGACAATAATTTGGTCACGCATTATAATTTTTTCTTTTTCTTTTTGTTCTCATTTGCTAAATTAATAGTATTCTGGTAGATAAAACCACAACTGCATTCGTGTATATTATGTATGGGATTTTTTAATTTATTTTATTACTTTAATATGCTAAGCTAATAATATTCTCATAGATAAACCAAAGAAACAAATAATATTTGCGTGTTTAGAAATGGGCCTGAAGAGAAGTTGGGCCGGACAGACAGCTCTTCTCATGTGTATCATGTATTGGATTTTTATAATTTATTTTCTTTGTTTCAATATGCTAAATTAATAGTATTCTCATAGATAAACCACAACTATTTTCATGTGTATTATGTATAGGATTTTTTAGTTTATTTTATTATCTTAATCTGCTAAGCTAATAATATTCTCAGAGGTAAACCAAAGAAATAGATAATATTTACATACAAATATTATTGTGTACAACATATAAACACAACATATACATCTATTTTCTAATATGTACATGTATTTGAATATTGTCGTAACATTATTTTCAATAATATGTTTAAACATATATACATATATATATATATATATATAACACTAGATACATCTATTTCTTAATACGTACGTATACATTGATGGTGCCAGAATATTAGTTTCAACACGCATACACATAAATATATTAGTATGCTTGAATCCTGCACACAATGCGGAACCACATGCATACTTGATTATACGATATTGCAAACCACACTTCTCCCAACAAAAGAACACGGAAAAAGAAAAAGAAAAAGAAATAGATATAGAGAGAGAGAGAGGGTGCTGAGGTTCGCAAGAAACATAGAGTAAGAAAGTATGTGTGTGTGTGTATATATATATATATATATAACTTACCTGCCAACTTTCAACAGGTTTTATAGGCCAAGTTGCCCGCCAGTCCAAGGTTTAAGAGGACCAATAAAGTGGTGAAGTACACTTAATTCACTTTCATTTACTTCCACCACACGATCAACCACACGTACATAAAACCGTCAGGTAATTAATAACAGTCATGCATATAAATTTTCAAGATTCAGATTACGCGTCCATGTGTCCATTTTTAAAATTGTAAAAGGTGTTTCAAGTAATCATATTTGATCATCATGTCAGCTAAAATCGGTTAAAAAGTATGTCCATCTAGACAGATAATCTGAGTCCAAATTTTAGACACAATTTGGACACGATTACCTTGTTTTTAGAAATCAAGTATTGACCAACATCCGCACTGAGTTCCTGACTTCTTGGGGGTAAATTTGGCTCAAAAAGTTTTGCATTAACAAATCCAGGGAAGTTCGCACCCAGAAACCCTTGATCTCCTGCAAAGAGTGGCTGACCATGAACAGACATAAAAAGTTCAGAGAACAGAGATTGAGAATTGGAGATTAGAGATTAAAGATTAAAAAAAGGGTAAGAGAGTCAACAAAGAATTACTTTATTACCTCCAGTGTAATGGAACAAAAAAGTTTTACCATCGGAAACCCCATGGGTGACCAGAGCGACCATGCAAGATACAAGGTAGTTATTCTATAGTACATATGTCACGCCCCGGAGTACGGGAGGTGACGTGACGGAATATTTAGGTTAATTAAAAGAGGGTTTAATTGAAATTAAGGGTTTAAAAATCCAATTAAGCAAGAAATAAAGAGATTTTTCCACCACATTTGATAAAGAATTTAAAATCATTAAACAAATAACAATAATTGAATAAAAACCGCGAATATGGGTTCCACAACCCACAACTTGTGCACACACATGAATCTGACAATATCACAAATACAATTACAGTCCAAGTATAAATGAAGTTAAGTCTTACATGCCTTGATTAACAAATACAGAATGTAAACAAATTCTCCTAGTGCTCCTGGGTTCGGTCCGAAGAATCTTCTCCAAACCTAAATGGGAAACCACCTAGAAGGGGGGGAATTTAAAACAGATAAAACGTGAGCGAAAGGCTCAGTAGGACTAAGTTTTATAAAATAATTTAATACAAAGAAACATAACATTATCAGGAGTTATACAGAAAGAAACTTGAATAAATAAATAAATAAATTGAGTAGAACCGTTCTGACACAGAACAGTCTACTTGTCAAATCAAAACACCAGTTTACATTACCTAGGCAAACCATGATATCACCACCGTAGTGGCCCAGCTGGGTTTCGGGACCTGCCCCCAAGGTCGATCACGACCCGATCTCTGATATGGCATCATGCCCATGTGTTTATTATCATTATCATTCAAAACCCAATTACCGAGTGTTGTCAATTACATTCATTATGAAAGTCATTTCATGTTACGGTATATAAAAATATAACCGATAAAACCATTTTCAAACAACCGTTGAAAACATTTTGATATAAATCATTTTCAAAGCCAAATCATTTCAAAACCAGGCTACCAAAGAAATAGGATAGAAGTCCTACCTCAGTACTCGTGCCGGTACCCCACACCGTAATCCCGATCCGCTATACGTTAGCTCAACGGAACCACGAACAGTCCTAGATACAAACTAAGTCAATCAATATCTAGTTTGAGACATTCTATGTTACTAAATCATTTCATGATGTCCTAGTGTGCCATTTGTACCTTTAAAATCATCCTATAAGGTTGGGATTTAAATCAGGGTTCAAATCAGTGAAATCGGGTAAAAATCACAAAATTTTCCATGCCTCGGTCGGCCTGCCGGACGCCCTGCTTCGGCCTGCCGAACTGTACAGTTCGGCCTGCCGGAAACGAGGTTCGGCCTGCCGAACATTTCCCCAGATTCGGCCTGCCGATCGGAAGAACACCGGCCTGCCGATCATCACTTCGGCCTGCCGAACATGAACTTCGGCCTGCCGAACTGGGAAGATCCAGAAATCCCAGCCACGGGTTCCTCGATCCCCAAAATCCAAATCTTGTTTCTAACCTGTTTTTCTCAAATCCCAGGCATGAAAAACAACTATAATTGATAGAAAAACATTCTAGAACATGTTTGGGATCATTTAAACAACATTTGAACTCAAAATCTTCAAAAATCCGAAAATGAGAAAAAGAGGAGAAAAATGAAAATCTTGAATCCAATCCGTTTTTCTTCAATCTAGGTTTAGATTCTAGTTGTTTTAAGTTCATTTAACACAAATCCACGGTTTTCTAAGCTAAAACAAACTTAGATTTCAAAAATACACAAAATCGAAAATTTTGTAAAAAGTTTAGAAATTTCGAATCTAACCTCGAATCGAAGCTTCAATCCGCGTTCTCGGTTGCCGAATCACGTCCCCGAGCTTCCTCCTTGCTGTTCCGAAGCTTGGATTCGAATGGAAATCAAAATTTTTTGAAAGAAATTGAGAGAGAGAGGCTGCCGAGGGAGAGAGAGGGAAGAGAGAGAGAGAGAGCCCGTGAGAGTGAAGAGAGAGAGAGAGAGAGGAGAGAAATAAATAGAGAAAATCGGTGGGCGGTTTTACTGTGCGAAAACCATGTGCCGCCCACGGTTTTGTAAAACAGAATATTTTTAACATTTTACAAATTGTTGTGTTTTAAAACTCAAAACATCATTTTAAAACAATAAGAAATCTTTTTAACACATCAATTTAACAAAACAACCAAAAAACTAAAAATCCAACCAAATAATCTAATTAAAGTTAAAACTTTAATTATGGCACACTAATTCATCATTTACATTACATTAATATTAAATAAATTTCAGGACGTTACAGCTCTCCACTCCTAAAAGAAATTTCGTCCTCGAAATTTACAACTCATCTCAAAAGCAAAACAAATGCGGATATAACTCCCGCATACCCGACTCTAGTTCCCAAGTGGCTTCATCAACACCGTGATGCTGCCACACGACCTTTACCAACGGTATCTCACGACGACGCAGGCTAATCACTTTCCGATCGATGATCTAGATCGGAACTTCTTCGTACGTCGTATCCTCCTGAACCTGCACATCGCGAAACGAAACTATCTTGTCCTGCCCAGGTGGACACTTCCTAAGCATAGACACATGAAACACATCGTGCACATGAGAAAGTTCGGGCGGAAGATCAAGCCGATAAGCGACCACACCAACACGCTGAGTGATCTCGAACGGCCCAATATACCTCGGCGCGAGTTTCCCACTCACTCCGAACCGCATAGTTCCCTTACGAGGTGACACCCTCAAGAGAACAAAATCTCCAACCGCGAACTCTAAGGGTCTACGTCTCCTATCCGCGTAGCTCTTCTGCCGACTCTGAGCTGCTCTCAATCGATCCCGTATCACCACGACTTTCTCGTTGCTGTCACGAATCTCATCTGGCCCAAGAATAACTCGATCCTCCGGCTCGGCCCAACACACAGGTGACCGACACGGTCGCCCATACAACGCCTCAAATGGTGCCATACCGATACTCGCCTGATAACTGTTGTTGTACGCGAACTCCGCCAAATGCAAATATTGCTTCCAATTCCCGCCGAAGTCCAACGCACAAGCACGCAACATATCCTCGAGAACCTGAATGACCCGCTCAGACTGCCCATCAGTCTGAGGATGAAACGCCGTACTGAAGTTCAAATCCGTACCCGAAGCCTCCTGAAAACTCCTCCAGTACTTAGCATTAAACCTGGTGTCTCGATCAGAGGTGATGGACAAAGGAACTCCATGCAACCTCACAATGTTCTGCATATACAGCTCCCCGAGAATCTTCCTGGAACATGTCGACCTAAACGGAATGAAATGCGCCGATTTCGTCAATCTGTCGACCACAACCCAAACTGCATCATGCCGCTGCTCCGTCCTCGGCAAACCTGTGAGGAAATCCATCGTCACATGCTCCCATTTCCACCCTGGAATAGGAAGCGGCTGAAGCTGACCTGCAGGCTTCTGATGCTCGGCTTTCACCTGAAGACACGTCGAACACTTGGCCACGTACTCGCGAACATCTTTCTTCATGCCTCTCCACCAATAGTGCCTCTTCAAATCACGATACATCTTGGTGCTCCCCGGATGAATAGCAAACTGAGACCTATGAGCTTCATCTAGAACGGCTTTCGTCACCTCGGCGATAACTGGAACTGCAAGACGCTCCCGGAAGTACAACGATCCATCTGCATGCACGCTCCATTCCTCGAACTGCTCCCCGTTCTGAATCCGCGACCAAATCCCCTGCAAATGTCGATCCTGCCACTGACCTTGCTTCACCATCCGAACAAGAGCTGGAGTCGCTTCCACGTGATACAACAAAACTCGATCACCGTCGTCATGATACTGTAGCCGATACTCACTCACTGTCGCATCCCTGCTCCAGTCCTCAAAAATCAAACAAGCGAGAATCCCTGAAGACTTCCTGCTAAGCGCATCCGCTACCACATTAGCTTTCCCGGGATGATACTGCAACGCGAAATCATAATCCTCCATGTACTCCACCCATCTGCGCTGCCTCAGATTGAGATCCCTCTGAGTGAACAAATGCCTCAAACTCTTATGATCGGAGAAGACCTGAAACGATGCCCCATACAAGTAACATCTCCAAATCTTCAGCGCGTAGATCACTGCTGCAAGCTCTAAATCGTGAGTAGGATAATTCCGCTCGTGAGGTCGTAGCTGTCTCGATCCGTACGCAACCACACGTCCATGCTGCATCAACACGCATCCAAGTCCGCGCCCTGAAGCATCAGCATAAACCTCATACGGCTCGTCACTACTAGGAATAACTAATACTGGAGCTGAAGTCAACCGGTTCTTCAATTCCTGAAAAGCATACTCACAGTCTTCATCCCACTCAAACCTGACGTTTTTCCTGATCAACCTCGTCAACGGAGCTGCAATCTTCGAAAAGTCCTTTACAAATTTCCTGTAATATCCAGCAAGACCTAAGAAGCTGCGAATCTCCGCTACATTCCTTGGTCGTTCCCACTCCAATATAGCTTCAATCTTGGACGGATCCACTGAAATACCATGCTCCGAGATGACATGACCCAGAAATTTGACCTCAGTCAACCAGAACTCACACTTTTCCCTCTTAGCATACAACTGGTGCTCCCGCAAAGTCTGAAGCACGATCCGAAGATGCTGCTCATGCTCCTCCCATGTCTTAGAATACACAAGAATATCATCGATGAACACGATCACAAACTGATCCAGATACGGCCTAAAAATCCTGTTCATCAAATCCATAAAAGCTGCTGGAGCATTCGTCAACCCGAAAGACATAACCAGAAACTCGAAGTGCCCATACCGAGTCCTAAAAGCTGTCTTGGGAATATCCTCTTCCTTGATTCTGAGCTGATGATAACCTGACCGCAAATCAATCTTCGAGAAGTATCGCGAACCTCCCAACTGATCAAATAGCTCATCAATCCTAGGCAAAGGATACTTGTTCTTCACCGTAAAACGATTCAGCTGCCGATAATCCACACATAACCTGAGAGTCCCATCGTGCTTCTTAGCGAACAAAACTGGTGCTCCCCACGGAGATGTGCTATTCCGAATATATCCTTTATCAGCAAGCTCCTGAAGTTGCCTCCTCAATTCCTTCATTTCTGCCGGCGCCATCCGATAAGGTGCCATAGAAATCGGTGATGTCCCTGGAAACAACTCGATACCAAACTCAATCTCCCAATGCGGTGGTAACCCTGATAACTCGTCGGGGAAGACATCCTCGAACTCACCAACCACCGGAATCGCTACACTACTACTCGAAACATAGGGCTCGCAATCTAGATTGGCAAGAAAAGCAAAACAATCTAGATTCCTTCGCCCTCCTAGACATGACTTCATGAGACGCTCACTCATTAGCCAATCACCACCACCCTGGTAAGTGATTACCGTCCCACTTTCAGACACTAGGGTCACCTTTCTAAGTTGGCAGTCCACAACTGCACTATACCTGGACAACCAGTCCATCCCTAAAATCACATCATAGGAACTCATGGGGAGTACAATCAAATCACTTTTCAAAATCTCATCCCCAATCTTTATTTTACAAGATTTACACATACAATTCACACACGCCCGCCCCAAGGGAGAAGTTATAACTAGAGGTTCCTTAAACTCTTCTACTTCTAATCCCAAGGCATGTACAAAGGAACTCGAAATGAGAGAATGAGAGGCACCGGTATCAAATAAAACGCGAGCTAGAGATCTAGAAACCAAAACCATACCATCGACAACCGCGTTACCAGTCTGAGAATCTGACCCTCCAGATGCCATTGCATGAACCTGCACTGGCGCCTTCCCTTTTCCTCTACCGACATTGCTGGGTCCTGCATTACTCGGCCGATACTGTTGAGATGGAGATGACTGCACACTACCTGTACTCGGAGCTCTATACTGAGGAACACTGCGCTGAAAATACTGCGGCTGCTGTCCCCGTGCCGGATATGAGAATTGCTGAGGAGAAAATTGCGGATACTGCAACTGCGGGTACTGCGGAGGCGGAGGTAGGGTCTGAGGCTGAGGCTGAGACGAACGACTGGCATCCTCCTCGGTCTGCGATCCAAGACGAGCACTCCTGATCGGGCAATTCCTCTTGATGTGTCCGGGCTGCTGACAGAAATGACAATGAAAGCTGTAGGGGTTGCTGCGCCCGCTGCCAGACGAACTGCTGCTGCCACTGGTCGCACCGCCTTGCTTGCCTTTCCCCGGAGCTGGACGATTACTGGTGCTCTTCCTGCCACTCCTCTGCGGTCCTCCTGAAGCCTTGGCTCGGTCCTCACAATACTGCACGTAATCATTCTCCACGGAGATCGCCGACGACACAAGCTCTCCGAAACTCCTAAGCCGTAGAGCAACCAACTGCCGCCGAATAGGAGCCTTGAGTCCTTCCTGGAACTTGATGCATTTCTCGCGCTCTGATGCCACAGCTGATGGAGCAAACCTAGCCAACTCGCTAAACTTTGCCTCATACTCCCGAACTGACATATCACCCTGCTGCAATCTATAAAACTCAGCTGCCTTCTGGTCTCTATATCCCTGCGGAAAATACCGATCATAGAATAGATCCTCGAACTTGTCCCAACCGATATCGCCACCGCGCTCCAGACGCTTAGTTTGTTTCCACCAGGTGTTAGCGCCACCCTCGAGCTTATACGCCGCAAACTCCACACGATACTCCTCAGGCACACCAAGGGTATCAAGATGCTTCAAGATCGAATCCAACCAATACTCTGCTAACTGCGGATCCCCATTGCCATCAAAAGTCGGAATAGACGCCCGCCGAAATTCCTTAAAGAAGGCATGCCGACTACCAACACTGGAGTCTTCCGGTCTAGTCCTGGCTGCCATCTGCCGAAAAGCCGCAATCATAGACCTCATCAGGCCCTCATCATTTCCGAACTCGGCGTCAGCTGTCGAACGACGTCTAGGTGCCATTCTCTCACTTCTGAAAACAAAATTTGGACTGTCAGAGGTATTTCATTGTCAAACCTATGTGTGCACAATTCCCAAGGTTCATAACCTTGAGCTCTGATACCATTCTGTCACGCCCCGGAGTACGGGAGGTGACGTGGCGGAATATTTAGGTTAATTAAAAGAGGGTTTAATTGAAATTAAGGGTTTAAAAATCCAATTAAGCAAGAAATAAAGAGATTTTTCCACCACATTTGATAAAGAATTTAAAATCATTAAACAAATAACAATAATTGAATAAAAACCGCGAATATGGGTTCCACAACCCACAACTTGTGCACACACATGAATCTGACAATATCACAAATACAATTACAGTCCAAGTATAAATGAAGTTAAGTCTTACATGCCTTGATTAACAAATACAGAATGTAAACAAATTCTCCTAGTGCTCCTGGGTTCGGTCCGAAGAATCTTCTCCAAACCTAAATGGGAAACCACCTAGAAGGGGGGGAATTTAAAACAGATAAAACGTGAGCGAAAGGCTCAGTAGGACTAAGTTTTATAAAATAATTTAATACAAAGAAACATAACATTATCAGGAGTTATACAGAAAGAAACTTGAATAAATAAATAAATAAATTGAGTAGAACCGTTCTGACACAGAACATTCTACTTGTCAAATCAAAACACCAGTTTACATTACCTAGGCAAACCATGATATCACCACCGTAGTGGCCCAGCTGGGTTTCGGGACCTGCCCCCAAGGTCGATCACGACCCGATCTCTGATATGGCATCATGCCCATGTGTTTATTATCATTATCATTCAAAACCCAATTACCGAGTGTTGTCAATTACATTCATTATGAAAGTCATTTCATGTTACGGTATATAAAAATATAACCGATAAAACCATTTTCAAACAACCGTTGAAAACATTTTGATATAAATCATTTTCAAAGCCAAATCATTTCAAAACCAGGCTACCAAAGAAATAGGATAGAAGTCCTACCTCAGTACTCGTGCCGGTACCCCACACCGTAATCCCGATCCGCTATACGTTAGCTCAACGGAACCACGAACAGTCCTAGATACAAACTAAGTCAATCAATATCTAGTTTGAGACATTCTATGTTACTAAATCATTTCATGATGTCCTAGTGTGCCATTTGTACCTTTAAAATCATCCTATAAGGTTGGGATTTAAATCAGGGTTCAAATCAGTGAAATCGGGTAAAAATCACAAAATTTTCCATGCCTCGGTCGGCCTGCCGGACGCCCTGCTTCGGCCTACCGAACTGTACAGTTCGGCCTGCCGGAAACGAGGTTCGGCCTGCCGAACATTTCCCCAGATTCGGCCTGCCGATCGGAAGAACACCGGCCTGCCGATCATCACTTCGGCCTGCCGAACATGAACTTCGGCCTGCCGAACTGGGAAGATCCAGAAATCCCAGCCACGGGTTGCTCGATCCCCAAAATCCAAATCTTGTTTCTAACCTGTTTTTCTCAAATCCCAGGCATGAAAAACAACTATAATTGATAGAAAAACATTCTAGAACATGTTTGGGATCATTTAAACAACATTTGAACTCAAAATCTTCAAAAATCCGAAAATGAGAAAAAGAGGAGAAAAATGAAAATCTTGAATCCAATCCGTTTTTCTTCAATCTAGGTTTAGATTCTAGTTGTTTTAAGTTCATTTAACACAAATCCACGGTTTTCTAAGCTAAAACAAACTTAGATTTCAAAAATACACAAAATCAAAAATTTTGTAAAAAGTTTAGAAATTTCGAATCTAACCTCGAATCGAAGCTTCAATCCGCGTTCTCGGTTGCCGAATCACGTCCCCGAGCTTCCTCCTTGCTGTTCCGAAGCTTGGATTTGAATGGAAATCAAAATTTTTTGAAAGAAATTGAGAGAGAGAGGCTGCCGAGGGAGAGAGAGGGAAGAGAGAGAGAGAGAGCCCGTGAGAGTGAAGAGAGAGAGAGAGAGAGGAGAGAAATAAATAGAGAAAATCGGTGGGCGGTTTTACTGTGCGAAAACCATGTGCCGCCCACGGTTTTGTAAAACAGAATATTTTTAACATTTTACAAATTGTTGTGTTTTAAAACTCAAAACATCATTTTAAAACAATAAGAAATCTTTTTAACACATCAATTTAACAAAACAACCAAAAAACTAAAAATCCAACCAAATAATCTAATTAAAGTTAAAACTTTAATTATGGCACACTAATTCATCATTTACATTACATTAATATTAAATAAATTTCGGGACGTTACAACATATTAGGATCTATATATGCTAATTCTAAGTAATAATGTAAGAACCAAAACAAAATTCTAAAGACTAAATAGAAAGGATTTGTCACATAACAAATATTTAAGGGAAGAAAATGTTACCTAATTAAGATACTTTGATCTGGAGAATGAGTGATGAAAAGATGCTCTCGTACACCCAAAATAGAATTGCTCTTTGTAGATCAACTCATTATTGTTTATTAAGAAGCGATTAATATGAATCTCAGTAATGATTCAAAAAAATTTCTCATTAAAATAGGAGAAGTGAATTAGAAAATATATGTAGAAAAAATCCGACAGTAGAGAAAAACATCTAATTTAAAAGCATAAATACATTAGTGACGGATTATGAAAGAATCATTTACCATAAGAGTGTATATCATTTAGTCAACTTTAGTAACTCTTCATAGACAATATTTTTTTGTGTATTCATCGTTGAGTTTGTTCGCATGATGAGTCTTAGTAAGAATTTTAACTGCTAAAGCATGCAAGATATAATTGGCCATATGAAAAAAGAAGTTTTGAATATTATATATACCAACAAAATCTAAAGTTTGTCCTCTAGAGTTTGTCATAGAAATTGAGTTCGTTTGAATAGGATTGGATTTTTTTTTTCAATTGACATAAATGAAATTCTAGGCAAGAAAGAACCCTTTTTTTCCACAATAATAATTACCATTAATTTCTGCGTTAATGATATTTGGCTAAAAATGTCGACAAACTAATCGTGTTCCATTTCTTTGAAGGATTTTAATTTCGAAGTAAAAGTATAGGACAATTTGGTTTTAAAACTTATTCATGAAGAGGAATTTTATTTGGTGTCAAAGTATTCAAAAAAAAAAAAAAATCTTCTTGAAACTGTCACGAATTTCATCGTATAAATATAATATGTCACTGGATCTAAATTATAATTAGAGATGTGATTCCAACCAAGAAGACAGCTAACCACTTCTATAGTTTCCATTATGGATAAATCTCTTCCCAACAGGATGTTGATTTCACATTTAACTCATTTTCATAGGCAATAGAAGAGAAAAAAGAAAAACAGACAATACCAAAATGGAACAAAGCAAGAGTCAAATAGACAATGACTTAAATATAGGGTGAACATCGAACGGTTTGACGGTTTTTGGGCGGGTGCGGTGCCGTTTTTTTGGATGACGAGTTGACGATTAACCAACCCACAAACCACCCACCACATGACGGGTGGTTTTGGTTTGGTTTTGGGTGGTTACAGGCGGATTGAGGTGGTTTAGACCTATGCTATTGCCCTTTTTTTAAAAAAGTGAAGAAAATTTGTAGAAAATATAAGATGATAATACATAAAGCATTCCCAATAACAAGCAAGTTTGATGCCTAAAGATAGTGACTATATTCAAAAGTACAAATTAAGAAACATAATCATTCACTGCAACAAGAAACATCAACTATAGATGAAGTGATGAACAAAGTCAAGAGTCCATAAAGATTAAAGCCTATTCACTGCCTTCGAAAATAATAGAATGCTACAAATTAAATGATGAACAAAGTAAAGGGTTCTTTTTCTTTTTAGGGCCTTTCTCTACTAAGTTACTTGATTTGAATTTTGATCATTTTACAAAATAATAGGAGAATTTGTAGTTTCCAATATGTCAAGAGGCAGCCGAGCCCGTGCTTAAAGTGTTGGATTGTTCAATCATGTCTAAAATAAGAACAAAATCAAATAAATGATAAGTTTTTTTTTTTAATATATAGGCGGACGAGTTCAGGTTGAATCCGCCCTCAAAAACTTAAAATCAAACCCGCCCACCTAAATATATCGAACCCGCCTACCAGTGGATTGCTAACATAAACCCGTTTTTTTAGACGGGCGGGCGTGGGCGCGGATAGTTGGCTGGTGCGGGGTGGTTTTTGTACAACCTTACGTAAACATACAACCTTATTTAAACATTCATGCAGCCTATTCAAACGTCAAAGCTCATTACAACTATCCCACAAGTACATAAAGTGCATATATTATACCTGGTAAATATCCCAGGATTGTCAGCAGCAAATCTATCCAGAATTCCACCTGCATATACAATAAATTCATTATTCCAACACAATCAATAAATCTTATACATACACATACATACATCACATACATACATATGTTTTTATATGAATATAGTTAGAATCTAAAACATTATAACAAGAAAACAACGTATCAAAGCTTTTTGGCCCGAATCATATTTTCAAAAAAAGTGCTTATACATATAAAATACATAATTTTATATCCGCAAAAAAATGTCAAGTTTACCCCACAGCCATAGCGAAGGAAGACACCCACTGACGGGAGGAGGATTGCCAAAATCACTTCAATGAAAGTTTCTGCGCCCATGATCAGGAAAGTTGTGATGAACTTGGAGCCTTTTTTCAGATTGAATATAAATGTTGGATTTTGGAGAGGAATGCTGGTGGGTTAGATTAGAGCGGAAGGCAAGAACAAAGAGTCCCAAATGAGTTACAAAAGGTGTCAATGTGTGGGAGTGTTTTGTGCCACACGGGTGTAAGATTTACACCTGTGCAAGATGGTTCAGGAAAATTTATACGTGTTTTTATTGCATGCGTTTCATTTTGCTGCACCTGGATGATAGGTTATCTAACCGATCAGAACCTTCCATCAGCATGTGCAACTGGGCCGTCCAAGAGAGTGAACTCCAATCAGTGACACGATTGCTTGTTGGGAGCTTTGAGAACTCCACGTCTATTGACAAGGAGAAGTATGCAAAAAGTGATTTAATATTTGTAATGGATAAAGTTGATTTCCACTATTAATTTTTTTTCTTTTCATGTCCATATGTGCTTAAACTATATCAAGGACCCACATTTATGTCTTCTTACTTATTATCAAGGGAAAAAAAATCCACATTTATGAACTCCTATATGACCATTTTCAAAGTGTCAAAACTTCAGATACAAATAATTGAGAGAGTTCTTTATCAAAAAAATAAATAAATAATAAAGTTGCTGGGATACCTAAGATATAAATTAAAAACCTAACATATTTGACAAAAGATTAAAAAAAGCATTTGAACGACCATGATATGATTAATCTGGAAAAGAGTTACTTGAAATAATGGAAAAAAAACCCACATTTATGAACCCTAGATCACCATTCTCAAAGTGTTAAACCTTCATATACAAGTTGGGGAAGTTTACTTGAGAAAAGAAAAGGGGCAATGAATTCTCTAATTGGGGCGAAATTCAAATGATTTAAGTTTTTCTATTCGCAATCATCTTAGGTCTAATTCTTATGATATTGTATCCAAGAGCTTAAAAGTATCAATTAGATCAGTAAATGCATACTTATAATATAGATGGATCAATTGGACCTTGGATTAATTAGCATTTTTTTTTGTCGATTCACTTCCAACTCTTTTTTAATCTATAGGAGGTTAAATTCACATTGTTGTATAATTGTTTCGATCTAACAAATAAAAAAAAAGAATCTAAGAGCTCTGTACAATTTTTGGAGACCGACTGAACTAAGAATGCTTTATTTATCGCAATAAATATTTTGTGCCGAACAAGTCCAACAAGTCCAGGCACTTAACTGCTTAGGGATGGCAAGGTTAACTCCTGTGTTGAGTCGATCACAGGGCTCGTCATTGACTTGTTTCTTTTTTGTTCAATGGCTACGTGAGAGATGATTATTGGGGAACGAAGTCCAACCCAAAACAAGTAAACAATAGCAAAAAGCAGTGTAAGGTGTATTGTGGTGATGAAGACTTTACTGGGACTCCAATGTCCATCCTTCCCAGGTTCGAATCTTTGCAGCCGTGTATGTGATTCTGTCTATGTAAAAATCAAGTTGGTCGCCCAGCAAGCTGGAGGAAACTGGTTGGATTCGAATTTCCGCAGCCGCGTATGTGACTCTGCCCATACAGAAACTAAGTGGGTCTCCCCACAAGCTAGAGAAAACTGGTTGAATGGACGGAAGGAATCTAGTTTAAGCTTTTTCTATATACTACTTGATTCTTTTTTAGTAGAGAAATATATATATATATATGTATATATATGCACGCTCAGACTAAAAAGGGGAACATTATTTTAAGCACGACGTGAGAAAGGTTAAAACTTTTTCTTGATTCCCTGGAAGTAACAAAAAGGCGTCTAAGATTTTGATCTTTCAAGGCATTGAAGGTGGAGAGATTTACATGAAGGCCAAAAATAAACCATCTATTTATCTTGAAAATGGGGGATTGTTCTTGAAAAATAACCAAATTACCATTGTTTATTTTTGGAAATTCACTTTTTAGAAATTGCAAATATGTAATAATATGCTTTAGGTATGAATTCTATTATTCGAGTAATTTACCTTTGGTTCACCAATAGTTTACTTTTGATATACTAATGGTTTTATCTTTCTATTTCATTACTGGCAATTTGCCACCAAGGATGCTCGTGGCACAAACTCAATGTTTTATGTCTTACATTGAATGCTTTAAGATAGCCTTGTTTAGTTGTTTTCTCCAGTGTCTAGGGGGGAAAAAGAAGAAGAAGAAGAGGCTGAAATGGTCTTTTGCTGAAACTAGGGAACAAATTTTTAAATAGAAGATTTTAAATAGGAAACTAAAATATGCTCGTATGAAAATAATGTATCTATTACGGAAACAAACTTTCGGAATGGGGAAAGAAGGTAAACAATAATTTTTTGCGAGAGACATAAAATAAATGGCAATTTTTTAAGTTATTAACAAATAGTGAATCCGAAATTGATTGGATTAACTCGACCGTCAAATTTCATAAATCTAGAATTACTTTGATTTTTCCATTATCAGAATTTAATAAACCTAAGATTTATTAGATATACCACGACATAAAATTTAGCAAATCCAGAATCCATAATCAAATTTTATGAATTTGAAAATTACAAAATTTACTCCATCACATACATTTTATCATTGTTTGCTATTTTTTATTTGTATAAATTTTACTAATTTTTTAGTTAATAAGCTTATCATTTTAGCTTTACAAATCTTATATCTTAAAATTAAAAATGTCATTTTATTAACAACTGTAGGCAATTTGCAATAATTTTCCAAAGAGAAAATATAAGTTCTGCTACACTTTCAAAAACTGTATATATTTATACTACATTTAAAAAAGTTGTGTTATATTATTATTTATATTATATGTTTAAGTTGTATTATGTTAAAATATTTACGGCATTTATCAAAAGTAAGTGCAGTGGATAGAATTTATCAAAACTCCCTTTTTCCAAACACATATGGAGCACATCTCCATTTGGGCCATTTTCTTTCTTTTTTTTTGGGCCAAGGATTTCTATATAAAAATTTCGTTTTGAGAAAACGTGAAAAAAAAAAAAGAGAGAGAATTTTTAGGAATACTCTAATTTGAAGCCTCCATTTTATAAATTTCACGAATATTTAAGTGTTGTATAATATAAACATGTAATACGAATGATAATATAATAATTTTTTTTAAATATAGCATGAATGTACGTATTTTTAAAAAGTGTGACATATAATGTATCTTATAATTTCGGTCACTTTAAATTTCTATTATTTTAAAAATGACAAATAAATGATAAAAAATAGAATATTAAATAAGTTATGGTATAAATCTTAACTCATATGGACTTTGTGGCCCACCACCTATTTTTTTTTTCTTTCATATTCCCTTGCCCACATGATGGGAACACATCGCATTTTGCTCTCTTCTATCGAAGAGATCTCATGTGCCCATTTTAAAGCATCTTTTAGACAATGTCTCTACTTTTATTAAATTTACAAAGACTGTCTTTAAAAAATTGAGAGTCTCCAATCAGGTGATTGAGAACGAATAAATTAATTAATTAAAATCACATTATTATTATTTTATGATTTACTAAGATCAATAAATAATTTACCAAAAATCAATGAACGATTTATTAAAGTCATTTTTTTGAGAAAATACATTTCTTAATTTATTAAAATTAAAAATATAATTAAAAGTGCACTCTAAAGAAGGCCATACATATAAGGCCCATTTGCGAAAGCTTTTTCTTTTACTTTTGTATTTAATCAGTGCAACAAGCTGAGAAGAAGTTTATGCCTCTTCACTCAGTGTTTGTTTTTATATATTTTATATATTTTTTTCTTTAAAAACAATAGTTTAGCAGGTCACAATGGTTTTGAAATTTTCTATTGAGCAATTAAAATGTTAGAAGAAGTTTATAACGTCTCACTAGAACTTTAATATAAGTTATAAAGTCTATCAAAATAGCTTTATATTGTGGTTTTGCGTGAAGGTCTTTTGGAGGACTAAAGCTTTTTTGGCATATCATCAAACATTTTTAGAAACATCTTTGGATTTAAGAAGTCAAAAACATACTCCAGGAAGCTTTGTACACAGGCGCATAAACATGATCCTCTCATTACAATCAGATCTTAGTCTAAACTTGAGCCTATCCCATAAAACTAATGCATGTATGTTATTACATAACCTAGCAAAACAATGTAAGCTTGCACAAAAACAATTTTGTGATATTGTTAGCATTTATCCTACCAAGAACCTTAGTCTTATGTGGTAACCAAAAAAAAAATAAAAATAGCATATTAATATAAGTTTATGTTGAATAAAAAGTGCTAAGGGACTCTGTTCAACATCGCACTTGCTGAGACCTAGCCCAACAATTTATAGCTCTTAGGGGAATTTTTATAAATGTGATCTCTTAAGATTTACTTTTTTATAAATGTCATATATTTTTATTTACGGCACAACTAAACATATAATATGAATAACAATAAGGCATAATTTTTTCTATGTATGATATGAATAAACATAACTTTTAAAAGTATGGCATAACATATAATTTTCTCTAACTCTTATAATGAGCAGAGTGGGAACTCGAGGAGCCCCGAGCTTTTACTCTTGACTTGGAATTTTTTGTGCACCAATCTTTTGCGTACAAAATTTTCAAATGAAGTCAGCTATTCATTTCCAGGTATTCCGTTTCTAAATCAAAAGAACCAGCTTACTATGGCCCAAATTTTTTCATGACAGGAATCATTGAAATGCACTGAAATGGAGTAGAATTAAATGGACATCTAAATATTTACACTCTAAAATGCATTACATGAAAAAAAAAAAAAAAGAAAGAAAAGAGTTGGAATTGTTTAGTAGGAAAAGTGATCAAAGTCTATTTGGAGAATCATATTCTCATTTTCAACCGAAATTATTGATCTCTTTTAAACAATACTAAGCATCTACATTGAAATATAATACCGCATGACATGATTACTAGATTATTAGCATTTCAATATTAACAATGCAAAAAATAAAAGATGAATTTTGAAAGATTCCGAGAAAGATAATAAAATGTCGTTTTCTTATATGAATTTGCAAACTTTATGCAGTAAAAGTAGTTCAAGTGAAGCCATTAACACAAGATGTAGGTAATTAAACAAGCATCCACACGGACTTCCTAATACAAATGTTCTTTTTTTTTTCTTTTTTTTTTTTCATTTCGATGGTTCACAGCTCAGGATGAGATGGATGTTAGAGAACGACAGAGAGACAAGAGTGAGGGGAACAGAATAGTAATGAAAAAATCTTATGAAACACCTAAGAATAAGATTTTTTTTTTTTTTTCAAAAGGAAAAAATATAAATATTAAAAAAATTGTTGAGAAAGAAAAGCCACAACAGATCACAGCTAATAATGTTGTTCTGCGCAGCCACCACCTTCCTTTTGTTATTTTTGCCAACTAATGAGTGCTCCTCCATTAGCCAACCTTCTTAAAGCTCTCAAGTGTGCCAACTGTAGTACCTATTCCACAGCCAAGCAAGCTGCCTTGTAATATCAGTTTACATCTACTTTTTAAATATTGCCTTAAAAATCTACCAATCGAGCATATTTTACATAAATTATATATATATAAAAAAAAACACATATATGATGTATTTAGAGAGATATGCAAAAGTATTCTTATCAATAAGATACAATTGGTAATTCTTCTATAGTTCTAACAATTAAAAACTATGTTACTTTGGTAATATGTTCAAATATTTTAAAAAAATGCTTAAAGACATAACCAATACTAAATATTATTACTAATAAAAGATAGACCACACACCTGTAAGTCGTACATTATACAACCTATTCTCTATTAATAGATAATGTTTATCATTACCAGTAGCTCAGCCCTTATGGCAATGCTCAATATTTTCCTACCAAAAAAAAATTCTTGCAAAAATATACCCACCCAACAAACCACATATGAATCCGATTCTTTAGAACTTTTCAATGAAATTTGAAAACCCAATTTGCAATAACTTGACAGTTGGCGCTTAGCCAGCTCATGACCGTGCTCACGTGACAAGATGATTCCACATTCTCTCTCATATATATATATATTGACAATGACCAAGCTTATAGGCTTTTTATTAAAGTGCAATCAAACTCAACTTCCGAGTTCGTGAAACTACCTTGGTTGGGAGTAATCGACGCTGGTTTAGAAAAGATGGCTGGGATTGTGCTGATGGGCCCCACTGTTGTGTTTGGGAACATATGGGCCGGTAGGCCCATTGTTTGGGATTGATGGTAGTGATAGATAGGATAGATGGGCATCAATGTGTTTGAACCCATGATTGGTTGCCCTGGGAACACTTGCGAGAAATGCCCATTCATGTAGGTCCCACCGGTGTAGCTTAGCTTCTATGCACCATGACCACATACAAGATCCAACCACATAAACAACAAACATTAGAAAATATAATTCTCAAAAGAGTACTCAATAGGATTTTCCTTTTTTTTCCCCCTTATTTCTTTGTAAATACTGAATATCAACATGAGAGCTGAGCTATTCATTAGAAGAAAAGGGAAAACTTGAATAATGCATATATATGTTTTTTTTTTGGAAATATATATATATATATATATATATGTATATATGTATTTCCCTACGTTTTTATGTACATGTTGAATAATTCTAAGCATGAGATCAACAAACAAGCCGGACCGCGGAAACAAGATTAAAAAAGTGTGAAAGAAATAAATCAATAAAGCTAGACAGAGTGAATATTAAACTTTAACCTTAAAAATGCATAATTGTCGTATAAGGGGGACCACAATAAATTGTTTTATTATGTTTTTTTAGTCCCCATGAAATAAACCTTTTTTTTTTTTTTTAAATATCATCTTCATGAAATGAACTTAGCAAACACCAAAAGGCCAAAAGGGGATCCCATGCTTGTGCACTTTAACCAACGGAAAAACCTATGATACAGCTAGCAATTAGGGCCAATAGAATTAGAACACGTAATAAAGTGGTAAAACTTGGCTGTTGTATTAGATCCGAGCACTTACATGATTGTAACTGGTGTCAGTTGCGATGTAGGATGGAGGGAACCTAAACACACATCAAGAAAGTTTCAATTCAGTAAGGTGCATACACATCATAGTTGAGAAATCCCACCAATCGAAAAGAAAAAAGAAGAATGTACCCATAGTAAGGAACGGCGTGATGATGCTGATGATGGAACGGCGCAGCGGGTGTGCCTGCCGGGTAGTACCACTGCACGTGATTTGCAGGTGCCGGTGACATTGACCTCGGTCCGACTTTGGATCCTTTAGGGAAAAAATTGGCCATTTTAATCTTAATTATTACGACATTGCCATTAAATAGTTTCTTTTGGTAATTTTGATTTTATTTATGGAACATGAAACTAGGTGGATGTGACATTGTGTGTAGGGTCACGTTGATTTTGTTACATTGTCAATAAGACAAATAAAATTTTGTACACATACCTTGTTGAGGGGGAGGGGGAGGGGCAGTGGTGTTTGTGTTGGAGGCCACCGACCTTGGGCGGCGAGCCCCTAGAGAAGCCAGATTGCAGTTGGCTCGGCGGCCGTTGATGATCGGCGTGGCGTCCTCGCAGGCCTTCTTGGCGGCTTCCGCCTCCTTAAAAGTCACCTATATGAAAAGCCATCAAACCACACGCATTATGAATAATTTTTAACGAATCATAAATTCACATGTCACTATATATACGATTTAATTAAATAGAAAAAAAAACTTACGAATCCGTAGCCCTTGGATCGGCCGGTGAGTTTATCGCAGATGATAACGGCCTCCAAGATCTCGCCGTACTTCTCAAAGTGCTCCCTCATTGCATCCTTCGGAGTTTCCCAGGCGAGGCCTCCAACAAAGAGCTTGGTCAGCGTGGTATCGCCAAACTGACCGGTGTTGTTGCTCATCATCGTCACGTATATTCGATCTAATCAATTTACTTCTCTCGGCCTTGTATATCTATGTATATGATTCTAAAATAACTTAACCAAGTTTTTGAGCCTTAAAAGGAATAATCTTTTGGATATAAAAGCCCCCTCTTTTTGGTATCAAGAAAAGTTTTAGAGAGAGAGAGAGAGTAGAGAAGAAGAGTGGGTGTGGAAGGATTAATGAATGTATAGTGTGGAGGAGTGGACTTAAAAAATGGGAAGAAGAGAGAGAGAGAGAGAGAGAGAGACAGAGAGGCAGGAGAGACAGATAGACAATGGTGAGGCTTATTATCTAAGAACGTGAGAACACACACACTCACAACAAAACATGCCTGTTCATATTCGTCTTCTCTGGTAAGGCATTTGTCTCTGGGTTCTCAGCATTTAATATTTATGTTTTATTTTCCTTAAAGGACTTACTGAGTTGGAGACCAAAAGCGACTTCTTCACTGCGGCGCGTGCAATAAGCGCGTGAAGAAGTTGCATTCAATTGGTACTCATGAAGGAAATAAGAACCTCTTAAGGGAGGTTTAAGGTTCGAACCATGAGAGACGCGAAAGAAAATCCCTGAGGGACCAGTGGGCCCCAGAGGAGACAGTACGGATGAGTGGGTGGCCGCCACATAAAGAGGTGGGACGGTGCCGTACGCCACACTAGCTTGGATTGACTCCTTGAGATGCTTCGTGTTTTCAAGGTCGAGATTCGATAGGTCTCCTATTACTTGGAAGTCGAGCCTTTATCTGTCTTGGGGTTGCTTATTAGATAAGACTGACTAATGCAATGGTTCAACTTTTAGACTTCTGACACCTCAGGCAACAAACTAGTTGCATTGACATGAGGGTTCTAATTGAACCATCAGATTGATTTAGGGCTTTTCACGTAAATTTAGACCGTCGAATGGTGACCTTTGGTTTCACAAATTTTAGCTGTCGAATTTGCAATATCTTAATCATACGGCTCAGATTATTTCCTTCAGAGGCCTATAAAAATGGTTTCAAACCTTCATTTTCTCCTTGAATTCTTACCGAAACTCTATCCAAACCATTGCCAAACTCTTAATTTTCTTGTTCCAAGCATGGTTTATGACTTTTTTATTGTGATTTTTCATCTCAGTAAGGATTTCTCTAACTTCAAGGCTCTTTCCTTCATTTTTGATCCTCTACAAGCAGTAAGTTCTTCGTGCTTCTCTTGAGTTCTAGTTTTCTATTTTGTTTCATGCTTTTCCTGCAAAGATAGGTTAAAACATGATAACATGACTATGAAATATGAAAAAAAAAAAACTATTTTGAGGCTTTTAGGACACTTTTGCATTCTTCTTGGATTTTTGAGAGACATTTTATGTTGTTCTGGACTTTAGGTGAAGTTGTCCACCTTATGAATGGGTATGGTTCAAAGATTGATATCTTGGAACCCTACACCTTAGACCTTTCAAGTCGACCACTTAATTTAGGAAAAGCCTCAACTAATAAGAACTTTAATCAATTCTATTTTAATTTCTTCAGATCATGATGTCATCTAGTGGTTGCTAAAAGGTTGATTCATAAAGCCAAGTTCGTCCAGACGCTGCTGACGTCATCGAGCATTCATGACGAGATGACACTCCCATTGCCGAGGACGACCCTATCTTTAGGGACATATATGACTTCAACATTATCCCTTCAATGGATAGTGTTGATGAAATGGTAGACAACATCCATATTCCTCTTATTATCGTCGTGCCTGACCCTACCTTCCTCGACTAATGATTACTGATCCCCATAGACATAAAGACTCATCTGTTGGGGTAGCTAAACTAGAGAATGAGCCTTGGTGTCATTTAGTGGGGCACGTATCTCCTAAAAGGTGTTTGAGACAAAGACTTCCTACCGACCCCATGACATCCATAGAGTCTTTAAAGAGGGCCATTTCGACGATTGATATTTTGAGCTCGTTATCTTGAACAAGCATCAAAAAGCATCAAAATGTGGACATTGCCCTTCTAGGTTGTCTTGCCATTTACAACCAATGTGTCTCCACCGGCTCAACTTTCTATCTTCATCCTTTATGAAGAGATTATGTAGCAAGCTTGAGATGTTGCCAACATAGCTTACCCCTAGTTTTAGGTATATCTTCTTGAGGATTTAGATTTACGGCATCTTTGCTTCCAAGCTCCCCTTTACCTGAACGAGTTCCTATACTGTTACTATATCAACCAGGCTCTAAACAACCCAGTTATTACTACACTAATACATACAGTCGAGCTATGGATAAGGTGCCACCAATCATTCAAAGCCTTGCTTTTTCCAATCATGATTGGAATAAGATGTTTTTCATGATAAAAGGCAACCATAACACCCATCCTTTAGACTAAGAGAAAAAAAAAATGATGTCGATACTCATTAGCAGATCTCTAGTAAGGCTTCTTCGTCCATTTATTTTTTTGATCCCTTCGCCTTCTAGGTACACCGCCCTAACTTCTTTTCTAATTCTAAAGCTCCTAGAACGTCTCGTCCTCTCTTCGAGAAGGCAAAGTTAGCTTAGGTTTATCGTTGACATTCCCCTTAAGTGTAGAAAGTTGGCCTACTTGTTGACAAACGAGAATTTACGGGCTTCAGGCCTAATAGTTGACCCCTCCACTCCCACTTGGGTCATCCCAAAGAGCCTTCCGCATGGGATAACCAAAGAGGATAAGAATTAGGCTTAGTTAAACCTTTACATTGCTTTTTATGGTTGAGGCATCTAACCTTTTCTTCTTGTGCAAAGATAATGCTGAACTTGAAGCTCCCTTCCCAGGCCAACGAGAGCCAAGCCTCTATAGATGGCACCTTGTTTAAGCATAATTGCTCCACCCAATAAGCCATTTGACTTGAAGAAGGATTCGAGTAGTCGCTATGATGATGCACCTCTGATGAAGAAACAACAGGTGGATGATGGTTCATCGACCTTAAAGAAATTATTGACCTACCTTCTCCTTCGCCTAAGAAACCTTCCTCTTTCTACCTAAGGGTCAGATTAGAGACCCAAGCTTCATTATCAAAGACCTATCTAAAGCCCAAATTGAAGGCATGTTTAACCTTCCTTTATGCTTTAGTATTTCCTTTCAAACGATTTATGAGTTTATGTTTGACAAGGAGTAGTTAATTGTTTAGAAATCTCTTATCCTTGACCGTCAATGAGCACAAATCTGCCACCAAGTTAGAGTAAGTATATCTCTACTTGATCTTTTGTCTTTTATTCCACCCTTTATCTTCTTGACTTGTTTTCTAACATATTGCATTTAGGCTTTGATCATGGCTTTGGTCTCCTTCTTGGAGCTTGAGCAACTGGTGAAGGATATAGAGGGCCCAAACAAAGAGATTGAATCCTTGAAGGCTCTTGTTAAGGACGTGAAGTTGGTGGTTGAAGATGCCAAGTATAAAGGGTCCAAAACTAATGCTTTCTAAAGCTAGAACAAGATAGGATCATCGAGCTATTAAAACATATTGACAACCTAAAGGCTGAAGTAGAGAAGAAAAAGGAGAAGCTAATCAATGCATATGAAGAAGAATTTAACGTCGATACCTAAAAGGCAGATAAGAAAACGTCATAAGAGATTGCAATTACTGTTGCTGCTGCTTCGGTGGCCACCATCGAGAAATATCAAGCCTTCAAAGAAAATGAAAAGGAAAAAAAAAGGCAATTTTGTATTCTATAGGCGAGCAAATTATAAGCCAGATCTAAGCTGCTCATCCAGATTGGGTTTGTCTTTCCTATACAAAGAGGGTGCCATCACTCCAACGGATGAGTCTGCAATAGTTGCTAATAGAGATAAGGATGATCCTTCGAATGACGACCAGTGAAACTTTCATTGCCATTATCTTATTGCTCTCTTTGAGACATTAAGGCATTTGGCCTTTTATTTTGTATTTTTTTTTTAATAATATGACATATTTTTATGCATATTGTTTGATTTGCCGTAAGGTCGAGAAATAAACCAAGCACAGTGTCACGAAATAAGGATTTTTTAAAAATTCACCAAATAAAAACAAATGATCTTGTAGAGGGAAAGTTTGTCGGGAGCCTTTAGCCTGATATTTCTACTACCCACTGTGTCAAATATTAAGTGTTTTGACTTTATTTTTGACATGGCAATCTAACTATTCAATAAATTTAATCAATTGGACCAAAGAAATGAGATAATAAGAATAAAAATAACCCCTTTGGAGTTTTATTTTATTAATTCAAAATATTGGCAGTCGACATCTGACATAGCAAAAATAAGCAACAAACTAAACTTTATAGATAATAAGGTCACAAATGCTTGATGTTCCAGTATGCTTCATACATTGTCCTGCCATAAACTCTAGTACATAAGTCTCTGGCCTAATAGCATCTTGAACTTTATTGGGTCCTTCCTAATTAGGACGAGAGGACCAGTGTTTTTAGGCTTTGTGCTTTGTGTCACTCCTTTAAAAACCAAATTGCTGACAGCAAACCTTCTTTTCTTGACCTTCTTATTGTAATATCTCACCGTTCTTTGCTAATAAGTAAAGATATGCATCTGAGAGTTGATCCTTCATTCCTGTAACAGGCCAAGCTCTGCATCCATCAACCGTGTGTTAGCCTCCTCATTATATCCCACAACTTCAACTTGACTGTTTGACTAGGGGTAGATGAAAGCCGAGAAGTTTTTACAGATGCCAAGATCATCATAGAACTTTTTTTGTATTGGCATTGTCAAATTCATTCCATTTTTAGAGACGAGAGAATATGGGACACCAAAGCAACAGATGATGTGAGACAAAATGAAGCTTGTGCAGTTAGCCTTTGTGATTGTGGTAAATGCCTTTACCTCAATCTACTTGGTGTAGTAGTCGACCATGATGATGGCAAATTGAACTTTTCAGGCACCGTGACGAATAGAACAATTATATAGATTCTTCATTTCATAAAGGGCCAGGGTCTTAAGATCAATGTCAGGTTTTTAGAAAGAGATCTTGACACAGTGGCATAACGCTGGCACTTAGCACACTTACGAGTGTACTAGATGGCATCTTTCTTCAAGGCCAACTAGTAATAATGCTGCTTAAGCATTTTGTGGGCTAAAGACTACCCCCTAGAGTGATTTACTCATACCCTTTATGTATCTCCCTCAAAACTATTAGGCCTTCATTCTCATCTAAATAGTGTAGGAAAGGAGCTAGAGGAGCTAAGTTACCTCTTTGATAGAAGATACCGTCATGCAGTAGGTAGCACACTAGGCTATAACGAATCCTCTTTGCCTCGACTGGATCAGCTGGTAACTCTCTATTCAGCAAATATTTGAATATAGGGATCATTCAGTTGTCTTCTTGCATGATTGGCATAGCTTCTTCTACCTTCTCTTGTTGGATGGTGGGGACTTCCAAAATCTCAATTGGGACCACCTTAGGCAATGCTAAATTCTTCAATGTCACAAGTTGAGCTAAAACATCTACATTGCTATTCTTGGCTCGAGGTGTTTGCTTGATCTCACAAGATTGAAGCTTGGAGACCTCTTCCTTTACCTTTTGCAGATACTTCATCATTACCCCATACTTTGCTTTATCCTCATTCGAGATCTGATTAATGATGCACTACGAATCGCTAAGACTTCCAACGGGTTAGCTTTCAAGTGGCAGGCAAGATGAAGTCCAACCAATATTGCGTCATACTCAACTTCATTATTCAACGCCTAAAACTTAAATTTCACAGCTGTTGTTATCTTGTGACCCTTAGGGCTTATCAACATCAACACTACACATGGTCCATTTTAATCTCGTCAACATATAACTTCCACTTTGGCTGCTCAATCTCAACCTCCATCTTAGAGCCTTAAGGTTGAGCCATAAATTCAGTGACAAAACCTGCCAATGCTTGTCCTCTGATAGCTGTATGTCGTTTATAGTCGATGTCAAATTGGCTTAACTCAACTGACTACTTCAATAGTCGACCAAAGATTTCTAGCTTTTAAAAAGCTTGTCTTAGTAGGTAGTTGGTTAAAACTATAACTTTATGCTCCAAAAATACCTTTTCAACTTTCTAGTCGACATTACTAAAGCCAACACAAGCTTCTCTATCTCTGGGTATCTCGTTTCTATATTGAGTAGATGTTTACTTGCATAATAAATTAGCAGCAAAGCATTCTTCTCTTCCTTTATCAAAACCAAGCTCAACGCATGCTCGAAGACAACCAAATAAATATAGAGGCCCTTTGGTAGAGTTTTTGAAAGCAGAGGGTCTTCTTTAGGTATTTGTTCAGGTGTTTGAACTCCTCATCACATTCTGTCATCCACTCAAATGGCTTCTTCCCTTTCAGAATTTTGAAAAATAGCACAAACTTGTCTATCGCCCTTGAGATGAAGCGGTTAAGAGCAAGGACACTACTGGTCAGCTTCTGTACCTCGTTAGGCTTTTGTGGTGCCTTCATATCTAACAAAGCTTGAAACTTTGGTAGGTTAATCTCAATACCTCAACGGCTAACCATAAAGCCCAAGAACTTTCCTAACGCCACCCCAAATGCATACTTTAAAAGGTTAAGCTTCATCTTTTACTTTCTTAGAATCTAAAACATGATGTAAGTCGCTTTCGTACTTTTCACTACATATCATTGACATAAACTTCCATCGTCTTGCCAATTTATTTAGCAAACATTTTATTATGAAACACTAATATGTCACACCCGTGTCCTTTAGTCCAAAAGGCCTAACTGTTAGACATGTATGCCCTAAGGAGTAAAAATGTAATACGTTTTTGGAGACATTTTTATCAATAAAGAATTTATTCATTTATATATACCAAATATTGTCCTCTTTACGTTCCTATTTGTTGAATGTATGATAAGCAAACAGTAGTCTGAGACTGTCAGTCTAAACCCTAAGAATTGGGCACATGATGGGATGATTATGCGGAAGACACAATTCTTAGGGTGATGGTCTAAAACATATGATCCGCAATCGAGGGAATAAAGTTGGGCGCTTTATTCATGTAAAGATTGTTATGTTGTCTATATCCTTTTTGGGAGATGGTTTGTCTTGACCATCGGAGTTGGACTCTATGAATAGAAACATTGACATGTTGTCATAAGTGACGATGTTTTGGATCAGGACATAAAGTGAATTGATTTGGATTAATAATTCTATCTTGGCAAATCGATTCACTTTAGACAATCATTTGTATTGTATCTTAATCTTGAGATGAATAATGGGCCCGTTGTCTCGACTTGTGTCTTTTGATGTACCAATAGGTGACTCCCACATCTTTATAGTGGCATGCATGCCGGTTCGTTGGAGGCATGACTTTTGATAGCGTAGACTTGTTATTCATAGATATGGAATCCATAGCTCCTCTTTAGGAGTAATGATATCCTCTTATATGCGTTGTCATGTAATTGAAAAACTGGAGCGCTCAACCATTTGGATACATAGGTGTAACCGAATGGTATACTATCTTTGGATGGTAAGTTTTCTAATGGTGAGACAATGGAACGTAAGATAAAAATAATCGAGAATGTAAGACAGAACTTGTCCTTAAGCCGATTATGGATGATCGTATGGGGATGCGATACACTATGATATGTCATGGAGACTTAGCTACACGAGCTTCGTAATTCTATAAAGTTCGAGAGTGCAGCTCCAAGCTTTTAGTGGAGTAGCGTTGGAGTTGATAATTGTGAAATGTATATCTGGGATATTGGGTTTCATAATTATCATGAGCTTGAACTTTATAGGTCCATTTTGGTCCCCTTTGCTAGCTCACAAAATCCTGTAACGACACGGCGTGCTTTTCCAATAATTGGTGACTTATGTCGGATTTATCAGATTGGTTTAAAAATTTATAAGAATCAAATAATTCATGTTTGTTTATCGGTTGAATTAATTATGTAAGAAAATTAGTTCAAGATGAACTTGTTGAATTATTGCGTTCGGGTAATTTTTGTTTGTTTATCGGTTGTTTTAATTTTGGACAATTAGAACAAGATAAACTTGTAGAATTATTATGAATTAATTTATTTTCTTAGAGATTATCTTGATAAAGTTTGTTTTGATTAGATATCTTTTCTATTGGGCTATTTGAATCAAAACTGAGACTTTATCCTTTAGAATCTCGGGTGGAAAATAAAAGATTCGCGGAGATTTTTTCTCGACAGTTCGGCCTGCCTATCAGAAAGTTCAGCCTGCCGACCGACGACAGTTAAGATTACGCGTTTTCACGCGGATCTTATCAGATATTGATCCGAACTTGATTCTGTTTCAATTTTTTGAGACCTAATCTGCTATGGACTGACCCTAGGACCAATAGGTATAAAAAGGGAGTGAGTCTAATGATTTACTCAGATCAATTTGAGAGATTAAAAGTGATACTCTTCTAGTGAGCATCTGAAAACTCCCTGAGAGCTTTTGTTCACAAATCACGAACACTAGCTTTGGGTTCTCTCTGTTGGTTGGAAGGAGAGTCACCGGTGGAAGAGCTATACGTGTGAGCCCACACTCACTTCGGTTGTGGATAGAGAATAGCAAAGAAGACCAGTTGGTTGAGGCTCTTCTAGAACGTTACTTCTCTACATAGGTTGCGGAGGTTCTTCAACACACTGAGGTTAGTAAGATCTGTCTAATTTATACATATAACATGTCAAACTTGTGTTTTGAAAATTACTCTGATGAAAAATTTTTTAAATTCCGCTGCGCACTTTGTTTCCAATAATTGGTATCAGAGCCGAGGTTTTTACATAAATTTGCAAGTTTGTGATCATGTTATATGCATAAATTTTGTGATCTTAATCTCTCCAATGCTTGAATTAAATTTTATAGAGAGATGGCACTCTAGGTTTCTATATAATATATATGTTGTCATGGATTATGTGGTGAATGTTTATTAATTAATTATGGTTAATTAAATTGTTGTTTTAATTATTTATTAATTAATTAATACCGGTTATGGTTCCTTAGAGGTTAGAATGTGTATCTAGGTTTTTCATGTAATTAGATGGCGGACTATCATCTCCGTCTAGGAATTGTTGTTTAATTTTTAATTTGTAAGAATTTTGTAATTAAATAATTATTTGGAGAAGACGGAACGAGAAGTCGGATCTTAAAGATTGATGATGGCGCCTCCAAGTATTTCCTGAGTCTCTAATTTTATGTTTTTGAATTGTTGAAAATAAAATTGATGAATTGCGTTAAAATTGTATTTTCTGGAATGTGCGTTTTCTGCTCGGTCGGCATGCCGGACCTCACAGTTCGGCAGGCCGACAGTGGGGCAGAAATTTTGGTGCTCTGCCGGCAGGCCGAACCTTCATGTTCGGCAGGCCGAACCTCGATCGGCCTGTCGACCGAGAGCTACCACATGTCCAGAAAAAGGTGCAATTTTTCAGTGCAGTTTTAATTTTATTTTTGGGATGATTCTGAGAAACATTATATTTGGATTTGACCGAAAATATGAAGTGTTTGATTCATACGGGATTGGAGACTTGAAGATGGATATTACATGAAGAATGATACAGCTTGAGGATTCAAGGATGAAGAATCGATAAATGTCTCGATTATTCTCTTGTAATCTTAATTTTCTATTCTCTAGGGTGGAACCATAATATTACGGTATTATTATTATTTTGCTTGTAGCTTTGCTTGATTGCTTTGCTTGTTTGCATTATAATATGATTTACCATATATATTGATAACATGTCATATAGAATAGGGAGTGCCGCTCATATTAAAATTGTTCATGCATAATTTTAAAATAAAACCTTGACTTCAAAAGATTGAGTGGGAGAAAGTTTTCGAAGAGAGAACCTAAGGCCTCCATCATTGGTCCATAGGAAGAACATGGTGGTCCTGACCCCTAGGAAGGGATTTCTATCATGTACCAGATTGGATCTCTGAAAGGATAAGGTATTTTAGTATGATTTATGGTTGCACACCCCTAGGTGGTGATTATAAATCATGGATAAAATATTAAAACGGTGGTTATACACTCATGTTAATTTTATTATTAACCTCCCCTAGGAGCTCTGTTAATAAAATTAATAGCCAAAGAAACGATTATTAGTATATGCTAGATCATACGGGTCCTGGATGGCATATATTAATCAGGAGGGGATCTGTGTTCCTAATTGAATTTGGCATGACTCCCCTAGGAGCTTGTTGAATTCTGAGTTGGGAATTATCGTTGTAAGATTGTGATATTTTCAAGGTTTTGACACATAAACACATTTGTATGATTTAACATGATTGTGTTATCTTACTAAATTATTATATATGTTTGCTTATGTTTGGTATATGATTCTTTATTGTAGATTAAAAATGTCTAAAAACGCTTTATCATCGATACTTGACAAAAACCAATTAACCGGTGAGAACTATAATGATTGGAAATGGAACCTGGACATCGTCCTTTCCTTTGAGAAACTAAAATATGTACTGACAACTCCTTGTCCTCTCGAGCCTACAGGAGACTCAAGTAATGAGCAATTCCAAGCGTACGATCGCTGGAAAGATGCTAATGATCAGGCCCACTGCTACGTTATGGCTAGCATGAACAATGTGCTGCAGGCTCAACATCAGGATTATGAAACTGCGAAGCAGATCTTGGATAATCTTGAGGACATGTTTGGAGGCCAGGCCATAACAAAGCGGCAAGGGGCGCTTCGAAAACTCTTAAACTATAGACAGAGACCGGGGACATCTGTAAAGGAACATTTGATGTTGGTCATGGGTTACCTCGCTGAGGCTCAAACCGATGGAGCCGACATCGATGCTGAAACTCAGATGACTATGGTATTTGAGACTCTGTCTAAGGAATTTATTCCGTTTAGAGCTACTTTTAATCTAAGCAATAGACGGGATATGACCTTGACAGAACTGATGAAACAGTTATAGGAGTTTGAACTGCTGATCAGGGAGTCTCCTGCTGGTGGAGAGGCCAACATGGTAGCTGCTTCTGGTTCCAATTCTAACTCTGGGAATGGAAAGAAGCAACGGGCCAAAAGTGGGAAGTCTTCTATTCCTGTTGCTACCAAGAGCAAGAAGAAGAAGAAGAAGAACCCAAAGAAGCTTAAGTGCTTCTTTTGTGGTAAGGTCGGGCATATAAAGAAGTATTGCAAGGACTTCCTTTCCAAGGGAGGTAGGTGTGATCTTCTATATTTAGAAACTTGTTTGGTTGAGGAATCCAGTGACATCTGGGTCATAGATTCCGGTGCAACTAATCATGTTTGTGTTTCTCTGCAGGGATTCAAAGAAATGAGAAGTCTACTTCGTGAAGACTTAACGCTTCGGATGGGCGATGGATCCTTGGTCTCAGCGGAAGCAGTGGGAGATGTCCATCTTTATTTTGATAATTATAGGAGTTTAATTTTGCGAGACTATTTTTATGTTCCTAAATTTAAAAGGAATTTAATTTATGTATCTTCTTTATTTAAAGACTCCTACGTGGTATCTTTTAATGAAAAAGTGGTGATTCATAAAAACAAATCTTTTATCTGTTCTGGATGGATGCAAAATAATATATATTTTATCAAACCTAAGATGGACCTATTGCTTAATGCTGAGATAAATGATAATGACTCAAAAAGACTTAAAACTTCTCACTCTAATAAGACTTATCTTTGGCATTTGCGCCTTGGCCATATTAACCTGAATAGGATTCAAAGGTTGGTAAGGGATGGACCTTTAAGTCACTTAAAGGTGGAATCTATACCTCAATGTGAGTCTTGTTTGGAGGGTAAAATGACCAAAAGACCATACGGGTCTAAGGGCAATAGGGCCGAAGGGGTTCTAGAACTTGTGCATAGTGATGTTTGCGGACCGATGAACATCCAGGCACGAGGAGGGTATGAGTACTTCGTCACTTTCATTGACGATCACTCAAGATATGGGTATGTGTACCTAATGCACCACAAAAGTGAAACTTATGATAAGTTCAGGGAGTTTCGGGCTGAAGTGGAAAAGCAATTGGGTAAACCCATAAAGGCACTTCGATCTGATCGAGGTGGGGAATACCTTTCTGATGAGTTCTTGGGACACTTGTTAGAGAATGGGATTTTATCCCATTTGACTGCGTCGGGCACTCCGCAGCAGAATGGCGTAGCGGAGAGAAGGAATAGGACTTTGTTGGACATGATTCGGTCCATGATGAGTTATTCATCATTGCCTTTATCCTTTTGGGGATATGCACTACAAATCGCATGTTATCTTTTGAACAATGTGCCTTCAAAATCGGTCCCTAAAACTCCTCACGAGTTGTGGACAAGACGGAAGACATCCTTAAACCATATTCGCATATGGGGATGTCCAGCTCATGTCCTGTTTAAGGATCTGAATAAGTTGGAAGCACGTTCAGAAGTTTGCGTGTTTGTAGGATATCCAAAAGGGACTAAAAGGGGTTATTTTTATAACCCAAAGGAAAATAAAGTCGTGGTTTCAACTAATGCAAATTTCCTTGAGGAGAGTTACATGAACGACTTTAAACCTCAAAGCAAAGTAGTGCTTGAGGAGTTGAGGGGTGATCCATTTACTCCGGAGGTTCCGAATGAAACCATTCCAATCGGTGTAGAAAAACCAAACAAACCTGAACAACAACCTCAGGGGCTTCGGCGTAGTGGGAGGATCGGGCGTCAACCTGAGAGGTATATGTTCAATGGGGAAGTCTTTTTGGTTGAACCGGATGAACACGACAGGGATCCTTATACTTACATAGAAGCCATGGAGGACGTTGATTCAAGACTCTGGGCAGAGGCCATGAACATAGAGATGAAGTCTATGGAGACTAATCCGGTCTGGGAGCTTGTGGATCTTCCCGATGGGGTAAAACCCATAGGGTGTAAGTGGATCTACAAGAGGAAAAGAGGAGTGGATGGAAACGTCTAAACCTTTAAGGCTAGACTGGTAGCTATGGGTTATATGCAAAAGGAATGAATCGATTATGAGGAAACCTTTTCGCCTGTAGCCATGCTTAAGTCCATCCGGATTCTCTTGTCCATAGCTGCCGCTCTCGACTACGAGATTTGGCAGATGGATGTCAAGACGGCTTTTTTGAATGGCTATCTTGATGAGTCCATTTATATGGAACAACCAGACGGGTTCAAGGTCGCAGGTCAAGAGGGTAAGGTTTGTAAGCTGCTAAAGTCTATTTATGGACTTAAGTAGGCTTCTCGTTCTTGGAACATAAGATTTGATCAAGTGATCAAGACTTATGGGTTGTCACAAAATGTGGATGAACCATGTGTTTACAAACACATTAAGAATGGGAAGGTGGTTTTTCTACTGCTCTATGTAGATGACATTCTGCTAATTGGCAATGACGTTGGGGCATTGTCATCGGTCAAATTATGGTTGACCAAGCAGTTTCACATGAAGGACTTAGGTGAGGCTAATTTTATTCTCGGTATCCAGATCTTTTGGAATAGGAAGAACAAAATAATGGCTTTGTCTCAGGCCGGCTACATAGATATTCTCAGGAGGTTTGCAATGCAGGATTCCAAGAAAGGTGGGCAACCATCTAGGTATGGAATTACTCTTTCTAAGAAAGACTCACCAAAGTCTTATGAAGAAAGAGAATACATGAAGAAGGTACCTTATGCTTCGTCAGTGGGTAGTCTCATGTATGCCATGCTTTACACTCGACCGGATATTAGCTATGTGGTTGGGATTGTGAGTCGATTTCAGGTGGATCCAGGACCGAACCATTGGGTTGCGGTAAAGCATATTTTCAAGTACCTGAGAAGGACTCGAGGGTATATGCTTGTGTATTCGGGTGAGGATTTAACTCCTCTAGGATACACTGATTCGGATTTTCAGTCCTGTCTGGATTCTAGGAAATCGACTTCGGGGTTTGTGTTTACTCTAGGTGGCGGTGCCATCAGTTGGAGAAGTGCGAAGCAAGATTGCACTTCAGATTCAATGATGGAGGCCGAGTATGTGGCAGCTAGTGATGCTTCGAAAGAAGCAGTGTGGCTCCGCAAGTTCCTTGGGGATCTTGAGGTAGTTCTTGGTATGGATAAGACGGTATCACTGTACTGTGATAACAGTGTGGCGGTAGCTAATGCTAAGGAACCAAGATTTCACAACAAGAGTAAGCATATTGATCGGAAGTATCATGTGACAAAGGACTTCGTTGAGAGCGAGCATGTCACGGTGTGCAAGATCGCGTCAGAGGACAATTTAGCTGATCCATTCACGAAGACACTTACTAGGAGAGTCTTCGAGAGGCATGTGGGAGATTGTCCTCTGACGCACTGTTAATAATTTGGATTAATAATGGGAGAGTCTTGGATTAATAATTTTGTCTTGGCAAATCGATTCACTTTAGACAGTCATTTGTATTGTATCTTAATCCTGAGATGAATAGTGGACCCGTTATCTCGACTTAAGTCTTTTGATATACCAATGGGTGAATCCCATATCTCTATAGTGGTATGCATGCCGGTACGTTGGAGGCATGACTCTTGATAGCGTAGACTTGTTATTCATAGATATGGAATCCATAGCTCCTCTTTAGGAGTAATGATATTCTCTTATATGCGTTGTCCTGTAATTGAAAAACTGGAGCGCTCAACCATTTGGATACATAGGTGTAACCGAATGGTATACTATCTTTGGATGGTAAGTTTTCTAATGGTGAGACAATGGAACGTAAGATAAAAATAATCGGGAAGGTAAGACAGAACTTGTCCTTAAGCCGATTATGGATGATCATATGGGGATGCGATACACTATGATATGTCATGGAGACTTAGCTACACGAGCTTCGTAATTCTATAAAGTTCGAGAGTGCAGCTCCAAGCTTTTAGTGGAGTAGCGTTGGAGTTGATAATTGTGAAATGTATATCTGGGATATTGGGTTTCATAATTATCATGAGCTTGAACTTTATAGGTCCATTTTGGTCCCCTTTGCTAGCTCACAAAATCCTGTAACGACACGGCGTGCTTTTCCAATAATTGGTGACTTATGTCGGATTTATCAGATTGGTTTAAAAATTTATAAGAATCAAATAATTCATGTCTGTTTATCGGTTGAATTAATTATGTAAGAAAATTAGTTCAAGATGAACTTGTTGAATTATTGCGTTCGGGTAATTCTTGTTTGTTTATCCGTTGTTTTAATTTTGGACAATTAGAACAAGATAAACTTGTAGAATTATTGTGAATTGATTTATTTACTTAGAGATTATCTTGATAAAGTTTGTTTTGATCAGATATCTTTTCTATTGGGCTATTTGAATCAAAACTGAGACTTTATCCTTTAGAATCTCGGGTGGAAAATAAAAGATTCGCGGAGATTTTTTCTCGGCAGTTCGGCCTACCGGATGACGTGTTCGGCGTGCCTATCAGAAAGTTTGGCCCGCAGATCGACGACAGTAAAGATTACACGTTTTCACGCAGATCTTATCAGATATTGATCCGAACTTGATTCTGTTTTGATTTTTTGAGACCTAATCTAATATGGACTGACCCTAGGACCAATAGGTATAAAAAGGGAGTGAGTCTAATGATTTACTTAGATCAATTTGAGAGATTAAGAGTGATACTCTTCTAGTGAGCATCTGAAAACTCCCTGAGAGCTTTTGTTCACAAATCACGAACACTAGCTTTGGGTTCTCTCTGTTGGTTGGAAGGAGAGTCACCGGTGGAAGAGCTGTACGTGTGAGCCCACACTCACTCCGGTTGTGGATAGAGAATAGCAAAGAAGACCAGTTGGTTGAGGCTCTTCTAGAACGTTACTTCTCTACACAGGTTGCGGAGGTTCTTCAACACACCGAGGTTAGTAAGATCTGTCTAATTTATACATATAACATGTCAAACTTGTGTTTTGAAAATTACTCTGATGAAAAATTTTTAAAATTTCGCTGCGCACTTTGTTTCCAATACTAACAAGGTAACAATATAATC
Organism: Artocarpus heterophyllus; assembly: GCA_025403435.1. Taxonomy (NCBI): domain Eukaryota; kingdom Viridiplantae; phylum Streptophyta; class Magnoliopsida; order Rosales; family Moraceae; genus Artocarpus; species Artocarpus heterophyllus. The sequence goes on from CM046353.1 coordinate 13,535,139, forward strand.
CTCTATTTATGATAAACAACGTGTGCTCTTGGTCTCGTGGATATATGGGGATTTAGTTATATCCTAAGTAGGCATCCATGATGTCCAACAGCTTATGCCTTGCATTGGTGTTAACCAATTGATCTATCCTTGGAAATAGAAAGTTGTCCCTTAGACACACCTTATTTAGATTACTAAAATCTATGCATGCTTTCCCTTTCTAGTTAGGCTTGCGAATGACACTAGTTTTGAAATCAAATCAGGGTAATGAGACTCCTTGATTAACATGTTCTTTTCTAACTTGTTGACCTATTTGTGAAGAACCTCATACCTCTCTGTGTTCGTCGGTCATGGCTTCTGTCATTTAGGGGTAGCTTAGGTCGATGTTGAGATAATGCCAGGTGACTTTAGGATCATTTTCCACCATGTCCTCATGAGTCCAGATGAAGATATCAAGATTGTTGCTCAAAAATTTTGTGAACTCATCTGCTTGCTTCATCATTAATCTTGACCCTATCTTCATTACTCTCGATGGTTCCCACTCATCCACCTTTATGTTGACCAGGTCCTTGACTAGCTCTATACCCATAATCTCTTCTTTCATCCTGGGGTCAATATCTTCCTCCATGGGTGCCTGATGCATCATCCTCATCTCTATCTTCTTAGGCTCCGTATATGTATGTACCACATCAGAGTATGTAAGTCTTGACTAGTACTGATTCCCCTTTCATCTCACCTACTCTATTCGGTATAGGAAACATCACTTCTTGATGGTAGATGGAAGCAATTAATTCAAGGTCCTTAAGGTCGGCCTCCTAATGATTGCATTATACTGCTCGCCTCCTTTCATCACCAAGAAGTTCGAGATCACCATCATCAATTTGGGCCTTTCACCAACCATTATGGGCAGCTTAATCGTCCCCTTTAGAATTATGTTGTCCCTAATAAAAATCAACAATTAGGAGTCATATGTTTAAGCAAGATTCCCATCTTGGTAAGACAATTAATATAGATTATGTTGACCGAGCTCCTATTGTCTAGTAAAATTCAACAAACAGTATACTTTCGAATCATCAGTTCGACCACCAATGCATTGTTTATGGGAAATGTTCTCCACTTGCATCTTCTTCGGAGAAAGTAATCTCCATTCCCTCAAGCATTAGCACCTTGGCTAGTCTACTCATCGACATGTTTAAACATCTTTGCTTATACGTTTCCCTTGCCTTAGAAGAATAATTTTTCTATAACCTCTTGGAATCTCCTCCAAGGTAGGGTCCATCAAATACCGTATGAATCACACCTACGGGCTCAACAACATTATTGTCTCAACGATAGCCATCATGCTATTATCCATCATTCTTTTGATTGTCTCTACAATCATTTATCTTCTCATTTCTTCTAATGTTTTTATCAGCTTTGTACTTCTACAGCCAACCTTTTCATATCAACCTCTCAATCTCATCCTTGAGGCCTACAAACTCACTAGTATAGTGTCCCACATCACATGGAACGTGCAGTACTTATTCTGGTTGCACTTGTTAGGGTTCGACCTTATTGGTGCATGACATTGGAGGTAGGGCTTGTCAGTTATCCTATGGTAGATATCATCAATCAGAATTATAAGGTCGTGGTAGTTGTCACACCTTTGTTGGAGTCGAGGTCGTCTATCTTTCTACCTCTATCGCTTAGTGTTATTTGTGATAAATGCTTAGCTTGGCTGAGTCTGTTGGGGATCATAAATTGGCAATTTAGAACCATTTTGCCTTTGAGGCTTGCTCCTCTTCTTTCCTCCTTAGTTCGACCCTTGACCATTAACACTACTTGACATAATATGCCTGAATGCCAGACCTTTCACCGATGAATCCTTGAGGTCTCTCCTAGAATTCCTTGTATGTCTTTGGGCCCTTGCGGTTGAGTTCATCCCTGAATGGGATAATCATGCGCATGTTGCTTAATGCCCCCATAAGAGAGATGCCTTTAGAAATTCCTCCCATCGCGACCATTTCTCGAGTAAACCTCACAAGCCAATCCTTTAGGGACTCATTCGGCCCATGTATCTGGAAGTTGAGCTTTTCCTTCAAAAGAGGTAGGGTTTTGACACCCATAAACTGGTTCAAGAAGGCCACTTTCAAATCTTAGAAGCACATAATACTTATTGGTGTCAAAGTTCTAAACCATTGCCTCGCAACCGTGCTAGAGTTTAACTAAAAGCTCAACATATAATCTCCCTTGGAACCCTATAGAGTTCCATATAAGACTCATAGATTTGGATATGGTCATCTAGATTAGTAAGCCCTTTCATAGGAGTCATTTGTGGTGGTTTAAACTATTCTAGGAGAGGCACATCCATGATTCTTGGGGCAAAAGGATGGGTATAGGTTATCTCTTCTCCACGGTACACGTCGAGCTTATCCTCCAATTCATTAACATTCCCCACCAAGCATTTGATGTCACCCACGAGGAGTCCCAAAGCAGCCTACAACTATTGATTCATCTATTGACCTATCTGCTGAGGGTTGACCTACAAATTGTTTACTAGTTGGACGACAGTTGGGAGATCAATAAGGTTAGGGTCGTTTCATAAGGAGACAACTCTCTTTGCACATAGCCAATCTCTCAAATTATCTCCACGTAGCTGGTCTCTTAAATCACCTCTGTTTTGGATAGAGGTAGCGTCTTGTCTGGCTGGATGCCTCGGCGATAGTGGGGGAAGACCTATATCTTGCCTTTGCTAGTGCTTTCCTTGGCTTTGAGACTGAGAAACTCTTCACCTTCTTTCAGGACTGCCCATGCAATTAGCCCTTCTATTTTAGCCACCTATAGTCTCTGTGGTTCCCTTAGGGTTCACCTACTGGCCACCATTAAATGTTGTCCTCAATATCTTTTTCAGTATTTCGCTCATCCTCTCCACCCTTTACTACAGAGACAGTGGTTTTTGAGGGTTGTCTATCTTTTCTCGAACCGCTAGCTCCTCCTCCAACAGACTGATTATTGCCCTATATGATGGAGTTGTTGTCTCCACTGCGATTGGTGCGTGCAGTGACCATGTTGATTGTGAGAGTGTTTTGGTATGAAAGTTCACTTCAAAAAAATATGGCCTTCCTTTTAGTGCCAATCATTGATGATGGAAAATTGCCAACAATAATCCCTCATGAATCACTCAGAGAAAGTAAATCTCTCACGTAACAATGTGACGTAAAGCAAAGAAAATATAGTGGTTTACTTATTGAGAGTTACATTCATTTTGAGAGAATCTCATTATTCTTTCACTGCGTACTCTCACAAGAGACTTTTTGATCCTTTTTTTTTAGGATTTCACCTCTCTTTATAATTACATTTTTACATACAAATTAGTTATAAGAAATAATAAATAAAATCACAATCAAATCCAAATATCTTTTTTTTATTATTTGTTTCAACAACTTTCTCATATTTTATGTTTGACTTCTTGTCCTAAATCTCACGTAACGCATCCTTTCTTGATTCTGCAAGATTTAGTTAGCTTTTCTAAATTCAAAATTCACGTCTTTATGTTCATGGAACCTAGTAATTTGGTTACCTTGACTTCTTGACCCTTCAAGTTTATCTTGACCTCTAGGAGAGCTTTCTCCGGTTCACCTTTCAGCCGATTTGCCTTCCCAAGCTTAGGCTTTTATGAGATTCTCTTCAATCTCGACTTTGACCTTTGGGCCGTCTAGATTACCTACAATATTCATAACTTATTTAATAGTTATCTTTTTGCTTGTCTGATAATCATTTCATTTGTAAGTATCAAAGTTTTGTTGTGAGTTCACTCCGTGGCTGACCAAATAGTTGATCATAGTCGAGTCACCTACTTTGTGACTGGCGCTGAAAACACACCAATGTATATTAATGTTAAAGTTAAAATCAGTATATTAGCAAAGATAGTACCACCAGCGATCACCGACAGCACCTGCTTGGACTTGGTGACACATACCTTGTATTTTTTAGGTGATTAAAAAACATTATTTTTTACATTTCAAAGAGGTGTATTTTTATACTTTTATATTTTTTTCTAATGCATGAATATATACCGCTTCCCTATTGATACTTTATTTTATATGTGGAATTTTTAAAATATTCTTTTTATTAAATAGCATACTACTTTTATCTTGGTAATGAAAAAAAATTGGTGATTTTTTTATTAAGGGTATTTTTAGAATTTCATAAGTCAAATAGAGAGTTGAACAAGCAGACAATATAGATTGAGTATAAATTTACAATTTTTTTTTTTTGAATTAAAGGGTGTGAAGATTTGAACTTTTTACTTTTAAGTTTTATCATAAGGTTATGCATGCAACCACTACAAATTTACAATTTAAAGGTATAAAAATAACAATTTGAAACACAAGGCATAATTTTTTATTAATAACCCAAAATAAAGGATGCAAAAATAAATAAATTTTCTTTTGAATGGTAATGCGACTTCTATATATATGTATGTATATGTGTATGTTGCTGTGGAGAAGATGTAATGTAACACTTACATTGAAAATGCGTAAAACCAAAAAATTAATTTATCTCTGACTATTTTTATACCTTTTTTAATGTTTATAAACATTAAGTAACTAAATAAAAAATGTACCAATAGTTTGGGCTAATATCCATATTACGTTTGATAACAATTAGGCTACGTTAAAATAAAGTTCGTGTTATGTTGAATGCCTGTCATGTTGTGGTTTTTACTCTATCTGTCATAGTAGAAGTATGGTCTTATTTCTTAAAAATAATTAATTACATTGAGAATGGTCTTAATCATGTTAAGAATAATAGACGCTCATCTATATGTTACGGTAGTAGTATGGTCTTATAATCTTTTTTTGAGGAGGTTATCCTTCTATACATTCACGGCACAGAAAAAAAGGTTCGAATAATGTTTATCTGATTGTATGCGTCTTCTTTTTTCTTTGGCTGAATAATTCATTATAGGGTAAATTGCTAAAGTAGTCATCAATCTTTTATGAAAATAAAGATTTGGTCTTTAATTTTTTATTTTTGATTTATTTATCCTTAACAATTGCTTCTAGTTGCTTAGGGACCAATTTATCTATCAAACAGTTAATTTTAGACAAAAAAATATGACAATTAATCCTTCAAGTTATCAAAAAAATGATAAACTGATCTCAAAATTATAAAAAAAAATGACAAAGTAGTCACTAAAATTAATTTTAACCGTTAAATTGATTCTTCAACAATTAAAATAAAAGATTAACAATTTATAAATCAAAAATAAGAAATTAAAGTCTAAAATCACATTTTTGTAAAAAGTTATTTCCCTTAATTATATTTCTTGAGGAACAATTAATTACATTGAGAACTTGTAGATGAGACGCTCACAGTATCATTCCTGAGAAAAATAGAAAGCAAGTATGGCAGTTTCGATAGGAGACAGCTAATTGGCGGCACGTTGTGAAGAGAAAAGAGAAGGGGGGGTCCCACAAAGTTTAAGGAAAAAAACGTACAATACAACTCAGACTTAGTTGCAGTCCCTGATATGGCAGTCGGCACGTATGACAACTCCCTCTCCAGCCAAATCTGGTGATCTGGTCACCCACAGATTTCCCACGAGAGTTCCTATTTGGGGCAGTAATCTGGTGCGGTCCTCCCCACTGGCTTACCCACGTCTCAAATCATGAAGAACCACTTTTGAATAATGTTTGGAGATAACGCAATCGGCTATTTTTTGGAAGGCGCCCTTGGCTCATTACATAAATACATATTAATATTTAGTTTCAATTTTTCTCAATCTACGTTTGTTTTAACAACTTCTGAAATATTTCAAACATTTAAAAGCATAAAATTAATAAAATAAAAACGTAAATTTCTTTGAAAAAAGGCTCTATATCACCGCGTGCTTGGTCTAGATATGTGATTGATTTTTGTTAAATATCAAGTTCTTTGCATGATAAAGTGGTCATAGAGTTTGACTTCTTGACAGAGTTTAAAAACTCAAATATGCAGTGCAACACACTAAAGAAAAGAAAGGAAAAATTGGGCTTAGCCATATGACAATGTTATCCAACTATCACTTTTAAGTTATCTAATTAAACATAACTCATTTAACAATGTTAAACTTATTTTACAAAGAAAAAGACATTATTTATTTATTTATTGTAAAAAAACAAGAATTCAAATGGTGATTAGCGGTCTATGAACAAGATTGGTGGTAACTGTCGTAGAGTAGTAACACTCAATGGGTCTGTTGACTCTGTCCCATGTATGTGCAAAAGATCTTGTAGGCAACGAAACGGTCAGAACAAGAGACGCCTTAAGAGGCATGAACTTCGAGGAGGCCTGCTCTGCTTGATCACGTGGACCCACCTCTCCTCGGTATGGCCAGGGGCTAAGTCATGGACCCCACTTGCGATGTCTCTCACGAAGCACAAGATGTTCATCAGACAAGTTAAGGGAAAAAAAAAAGATGTTCTTCGTAGTGCCAATGACAGTAACTGGAGTGATGGGAACACGCCAGTCAATTGCTTTTGGCAGGAAGATAATACACTCACGTTTTGGTTTTTTTTTTTTAAAAAATGCTAAATAAAGGAGAGTCATACGCGGGGTGAAAGAATCTCTTTGTTTGGTTTTAAAGAGAAGAGAAGAGACAGGAGACATAACAAGAGAATCTCTTTTTTCAGACTCATCAACTTGGATTCTTTTATCTTGCTAACCAATTCATTTAAATTTAAATTAAAAAGGCATTTTATCGTTTATAATAAATTATTAACAAAATTAAACAAATAACTATCATACATCGTATCAGCTATCTCTCTCTTACTAAACAACATAAAATATTATTATGATACTCTTCATTCTTTATATTTTCAATCCATTTACTTCTCTTCATCTTCCTTACTCTTCATCCCTCTTACCAAACATAGTATAAGGGAGGGTCTATGGTAGAGTGAGCTTTTATTCTCTATTGTTGGAGAACGATACGACGATAAACATTGAATCCCAGTGAAGATTTACCTATAGTCCCTGTCACACCAAATTATAGAAAAAAGAATTAAAAAAATATACTTAAAATCCTTCTTAAAAAAAAACTTCTTTGAAAAAAACCATCAACACCACTAAATTAATACAAAATCCCTTAATGAAATTAAAAAAAAAAACAGATTTATCAAAATTAATATTCAAATCAAACTAATTTCAATAATAAAAAATCGCTCCAACTACAAAAATTTTTCGTAAATAATACAACAAGTGAATTCAACCTCAAAAACACAATTGATTTACAAAACACGTTTACTTTCACGATATGAAGAACAAATAATACCAAAATCCCCTGACACATTTCATGGCCGATGGTACGTTAATTCTTTGCACAATAATACCACAAAATTAGTGGCAATTACAAATCTATCTTTGACATTCAATTGTGTCATGCCATGCCTTAGGTAAGAGTACCATCGCACCACTTTACGTATTTGGGTTAAAGAGTTATATTTGTATTAATTTTTTCAACATTTTTCTATGTAGCTACCTGCTGCATGTTTTACAAACCAATGGTGCTCTCTCGCAATTTGACTTCATTTCCACTGTGATCACATCTTACTTGCCCATTTTAGAAATTATTATATACAGAATTATAATTTTCATGTATGTATGAATCCAAATTGTATAAAAGTCATCTAAATGCAGAAATGTAAAGGAAACAAAATCTAACCTCCAGCCATTGATAAACACAAGAATGAATGGAAAATGTCTCTACAATAATTCTTAAAGAAATTTTGAAAGAAAAGGAATCTTCTAAACCTTCTGCAATTTAAAAAGATGGTGTATTTCTGAATAATTGCAAGGCTTTGAAGCTCTATAAATTTGACGTGATATTTATAAACACTCATCATCAGGATATACATTATCTTTCATTGACAAGAAGCATTTTTTCTAAAATGTTATAACAGTTCTAAATATCCTTTGATTGATACTCTTTAGAAAATACGTATATATTGGACCACTTAAATTTATTTTTATTTATTTATTGTCCTTTAAAAACTAAATAAATAATATTAAATAAATTAAAATAACATTCCCCCACTTGGTCTTCATATATTTTTTAGGCAATTAAAATCAACCAATGTCAAACTTAAGGAATAAACACATAAATCATGGCGATAGGTCCTCTTAGAATGAGTATTATCTTCCATGTATTACAATGCATTATATCCCTTAATACTAACACATAAATGATAACGTAACTTAATGAATAAACCCTATGTTTATTCTAGGTCCAACTTAATTGATCTTTCTCAAAATAACTGAATATGTGCACAACTAAATATGAGAAAACATCACAACTGAATAAGAGTTTTATTAAAATAATAAATTTATGTACAATGAAATTCACATCATAGAACCAAGTCCCATTCGTATTATATAATCCTTAAAATTTTTGGGTGGCATGCCATTAGTTAAAAGATCGACAATCATCAACTCAATGCTAACGTGCTCAATGAGTACTTTCTTTTCTTTAACACGTTCTCTCATAGCTAAGTACTTAATGTCGATGTGCTTACTCTGACTACCGCTCTTGTTGTTCTTAGCCATAAACACTCAATGGCCCAGAAATAGAATCTACAATTCTAAGCTCAAATATAAAACTTTTCAATCATACACCATACGAAATAGCTTCAAAACAAGAAATAAACTCGGCCTCCATAGTAGAGGTAGTAGTCAAAGTTTGCTTCGCACTCCTAAAGATACAGCTCCACCGGCAAACATGAAAATATAACCAAATATTGATTTTTGTGAATCAACACAGCTAGCAAAGTCTAAATTGAAGTATCCAATCACCTATAGAAGGTCAGTCCGTCTATACATGAGCATATAATCCTTAGTCCCTTAAAGGTATCTCATCACTTTCTTTGCAGCTGTCCAGTGGTCAACACTTAGGTTACTCTAATTTCTACCCAACATTCCCACAGCAAATGCAATGTTAGGTCTTGTACAGACTTGAGCATACATTAGGCTTCCAACAACTGAACCATATGGAATGTTTTTCATTTGTTCTCATTCGAGATCATTTTTCAGGCACTGGTTCAAATTGAACCTATCACCCTTCACAATGGATGCCACACTTGGTGAACAATCTTTCATCCGAAACCTCTCTAAAACCTTGTTAATATAAGTCTCTTGAGACAAACCCAAAATGCCTTGAAATCTGCCCTATGGATCGCCAATGACATAAGATGCCTTTCCTATATCCTTTATATCAAAGTTCTTTGAGAGAAATTGCTCCATCTCATATAGCAATCCCTTATTATTGGTTACAAGTAATATGTTATCCGCATATAACACAAGGAAACAAATCATACTCCCACTGACCTTTTGGTAAATACATTGATCCATGATATTCTCTTCAAAATCAAATGAAGAAATAACGCCATGGAACTTCAAATACCACTGACGAGAGGCTTGTTTCAATCCATATATGGATTTCTTAAGCTTGCAAACTAAATGCTGACTGTCATTAGAGGAAAATCCTTATGGTTGTTTTATATAAATCTCTTCCTCTAGATCACCATTGAGAAAGGATGTTTTTACATTCATTTGATGCAAATCCAAATCAAAATGGGCGACTAATGCCATAATAACTCGAAGAGAATCCTTTTTAGATACAAAAGAAAAGGTCTCCATGTAGTCAATTCCTTCTCTTTGAGTGAATCCTTTAGTAATGAGTCTTGCCTTATGTCTCTTAATGTCGCCCAATAAGTTTTTCTTTGTTTTAAAGACCCACTTACATCCAATGGCTCTCACACTATCAAGCAACTCAATGAGATCCTAGACTCTATTAGATGCAATAGAATCCATTTCGTCTTTCATGGCATTGTACCATAAGTCAGATTCCTTAGAACTCATGGCTTGTGAAAACGTTTTAGAATCATTTTCGGCTCCAACATTATAGTCAGACTCTTATAGATATACAATATAGTCTCTAGGTATCGTTGATTGCTTTTCTCTAGTAGATCTCCTTATTGTTGGTTCAATATTCTCCTGAGGAGCATGATGTTCAACAGGCTGTTCAACAGGTTCCTATATTTGTTATTTAGCTAGATCTACTATTTCTTGATCAGCAGTTTATGGAACTTGAAGGACTTGTTATTGTTCATCACGCATTTAAACTTTAGGTGCGTTGTGTACAACAATCACTCTATCATATGAAGTGGATGGTTGAGCATCTGTATGATCTTTCTTAGAAACAATGTTCCATGATTGATTGTTCCCATTAATTAAGTCATTCTTAAGAAATTTTGTATTTCTTGATTCCATAAATCTGGTACTGTGAGATGGATAGTAAAATCTATATCCCTTGGACCGTTTAGCATAACCAACAAAATATCCACTTATGATCTTTGAGTCTAGCTTTTTCTCTTGTGGATTATAAACTCTTACCTCCAACGGGCATCCCCAAACATATACATGTCGCAAACTCGATTTCCAACCTTTGAATAACTCAAAGGCTTCTTTGAGACAGTCTTGGTTGGAACTCGGTGCAATATGTACAATGCCATCTTAAGAGATTTAGTCCATAAGAGCGAGCAAGCATACTCTGCACCACATCCAATAATGTTCGGTTTCTTCTTTTAGCTATACCATTCTGGTTTAGAAAACTAGATAAAGTGTATTAGGCAACAATCCTATGCTCTTCAAGAAATCATACAAATGGACCAGGTGCTTTTCCATGCTCAGTGTATCTACCGTAGTACTCTCCGCCTATATCCGATCTCATGATCTTAATTTGCTTTCTGCATTGTTTCTCTACTTCTGCTTTAAAGACCTTAAAAGCATCTAATGCTTCATTTTTATTATTAAGCAAATAAAGATATATGTATCGTAAGTAGTTATCTATGAAAGAGACGAAGTACCTTTGAGAGTACGTGTCCATGTCTAGACTATAAATATACGTATGTATGATTTCTAATAGATCAGAACTCCTCTTAGCACCCTTCTTTAACTTGTTGGTCTGCTTACTCTTAATACAATCCACACAAGTATTAAAATCAGTAAAATCTAAAGTACTAAATACTCCATTATTTACTAATCTTTTAATTTTCTCAAGGGATATATGTCCCAATCTCCGATACTACAACATAGAGGATTCATCATTCACAACACATTGCTTTATACCAACATTTTAATAAACATGCATAATAGTATAATCGGCATCATTTTGTAAATTAAGATGAAAAAGACCATCAGACAAAGTACCACATCCAATAAAATTAGATTTATAAAACAAACTGAAGGAAGATTCTGAAAAATTAAAGAAATATCCAATTGATATAAGTCTGGAAACTGAAATTAAATTTTCAAAAAAACTAGGAATATAAAATGTCTTATCCAAATACAAAACAAAACCACTACTTAAGACAAGTTTGCACGTTCCTATAACTTCCATATGTGAGTGCATCTTATTTCCAGAGTAGATGCTTTGCTCACTTCCCACTAGCTTTCGTAGGTATCGTAATCCCTGCAAGGAATTGGCAACATGGACTGTAGAACCAGAGTCAATCTACTATGTGTTACAACAAACATCAATCATATTGGATTCATAATAGTCACGTGAGAGTTGAGTACCATTCTTATCAAGGCACTCCCAAAATTTAGAGTAGTCCTTCTTTATGTGCCCCTTCTTCTTGCAAAAAAAGCACTTAAACTCCTTCTTAATATCTGGTTGGGTAGGAACCTTGCCTTTCCTCTTTTGCATAGTTTGAATATCTTCTTATTTCTTTGGGTTGCCAGATTTACTTTCTCTTCTTCTTCCATGATAAGTCTTCCCTCCTCTTAAACACACATGGTCAATAGGAGATCTTATGTTGTCCTTATGTGTATTATAGGAGATCTTAAAGAGACCATACTACAAAGGTAGAGTGTTCAGAATGTAATGTACCAGAAACAAATCAGACGTCTAAACCTCAAGCATTTTTAGTTGAGCCGTAATATCCCTCATGCACATGATATGCTCATGCACACCTTTAATACCGGTAAGCTTCAATGTGAAAACTGCATGATCAAGGTGCTTGCTAATGCCTTATCTGAAGACTCAAATTGTTCATCAATAGCCTTCAGTAGTGCTCAGACATTGTCAAATTGATTAACTAAACCCCTAATCCCAACAAAGATCTTAGTCTTTATGAACATTACTAAAAGACGATTGGATCACTCCTACTTTTCATAACATTTAACATCATCTGGAGTGTTGGTCTCAGTGATATAGGTAGTTCATTTTTTTATGGCATTGTCAATGTCTATCCACCCTAAATGAAGGAGAATTCTCTCCTTCTAGAATTTATAGTTATCACCCTTAAGCTCGAGAATATCACATTTCATATCAGATAAATTAACAGGTGGAATTATTATAATACATCAAATATACATGCTCATGTCACAAAATTTGAAGCTAATAACTATATGTCATGTTTTACTAATGTAAATCACGCATGCTACAAAAATTATGAATCAAATGGCCTATAAAAACTGCCTATGGGCTAAGTTTCTAATTCATATAGATTCACATACAATCTTATGATAAAACTATTAAACTATATTTTATTTCTTAATCCATGTGAGCAAATTAAGAAAATAATTTAATATTTATCCTAACTAATCATGTCTAATATAATAAAATTTCCTGTAGGATAAATTTCATTATATTAAACATAATTAGTTATAATTAATGTCCGTTTAATTACATGTGATTCAAGAACTTAACATATAATTTCAATATAATCTAAGTTGCTATGACTACTCTCAAATCAATTAAAATTATGCAAATCACTCAAGACATTTAATTTTTCAAGCATAAAATTTCCATCAAATTGCATGTATCAAAATACAACTAAAGAATACATACAAAAATAAATTATGCTTAAATTCAATAACATATCCAAAATAAATTTCTACAATTTTATTTAAACATAAATAATAAAATCTTGGATTTCATTAAATTCATTTTAGATTCATCAAAAATTAATTTTCCAAAATACCCAAATTAAAAATTCTATAAAAAAATATGAAAACAAAATTAATTAAAAATTTAAAATTTTTTTGGATTTTTTTAATTTTCTCTATCTAGAAAATGACGTGTCATTTTGGACATAAAGCCTAAAATGACGTGTCATTTCAGCCTATTAAAAATGCCCCTTTATTCTTTAAAATGATGTGTCATTTTTATTTAAAAAAAAAAAAGTGTCCCTGACTTACTAAAACGACATGTCGTTTTTCCTTTTAGAAAAAGGATTTTAATAGAAAAACTTGCCTTTATGATCCAAAACGACATATCATTTTTTGGACCCTTAGAATTCATTTTTTCATGCGAATTTGGGTCTTCTTTACCCGAAAAAGACCCAAATGGGTCTTATTGCAAACCTAGTTGATTTTAGACTTTATGGGCTTCAAAATTGATGTTTTTAAAACCCAAAATATTAGAAAACCAATTTTCTAATGATTTCTAATATTGGCTTTCATCTAAAATTATCAAAAAATGATTTCATGTACAACAAAGTTTTGGGTATTTTAAAAAACTTCAATAAACTCTTAGAGGACCCATTTATACAGATCAAGGCAGAGGAAAAACAAGGCTCTGATACCAAATGTTAGAAATTTTTATATACAAAATTATGATTTTCATATACACATGAATTCAAATTGTATAAAAATTATCTAAATGCAGAAATGTAAAGAAACAAAATCTAACCTCCCGCCATTAATAAACATAGGAATGAATGGAGAATGTCTTTGTAATAATTCTTGAAGAAATTTTGAAAGAAAGAGAATATTCTAAACCTTTTGCAATTTAGAGAGATGGTGCATTTCTGAATAACTACAAGGCTTAGGAACCCTTTAGATTTTACGTGATATTTATAAATACCTATCATCAGTGTGTAGATTACCTTTCATTGAAAAGAGACATTTTCCTGAAATGTTATAATAATTTTAAATACCCTTTGGTTGACACCCTTTAAAAAATAAGTGTAAATTAGACTAAAATTTATTTTTATTTATTTATCATCATTTGAGAACTAAATAAATAATAAATAAATTAAAATAACAGCCCTACCAAGTAGAGATTGGGATTCATAAACAACTTCTGTATTCTTTTAGTGGAGGCACCAATGGATCGAGTTCATTTTGCCCATACAATCAAGGGGACGTTGGAGTTTGGCCATCAATTATTCTTACCCTTATGATGACAAATTTATACGGTCGGATATGCATGGTGATAATGTTTGTGACAACTTTAGAAAAAGTGATTCTCAGTTTCTTGTTTAACAATATTATTCTATAAATAAGATTTACATTTTCAAAATGCTTCACAACAATGGAGGAATGTGAACTGTTTTATTATATGTTTTGTATTATGTACATGACTTAATTTTAGCCTGAAGACCTAGGTAAAATTCAATGTAGTACTATGAACATATGGACAAACTTAAAAGAGAGTAAAGTTTTATAAATAGGTTTATCGCTTAGTAATTGCTTCAATTTGTAAAAAAATGTTCCTGTAAGTGTAATCTATATTTGCCTAAAATTGAATGCAATGCCAGGTCAAATTAGAGCATAGATATAAGCTATATCTGTGGAAAAATTCTAAAAGAATTGCTTTTTTGGGTTCCAGAAACACATTTAACATTGGTTTCTTGATAACTTGTCATTAAATCTTACATATTTGACAGTGGTTCAAATGGAAACTGTTGCATAATATGCACATTAAACGGTTATTTTTGCAGAAACCGTTGTTATAAGTGTGTTGCCTTCACACTGGTTTGGCCCACAATACACACATTTAACAATGTTACATACATGTCACAGTATGTTTGTGATACATGATGATGTCAAATTGGACGATGGTTTTTAAAGCATTGTAATATCTTTCATCATTGTTGTTTCTTTCTTTCTTTCTTTCTTTCTTTTTTTCTAGCAGTATTCTAAGGTTTAGGGGGTCTATATTGTTCGATCCAGATATCCATTGGCTTTTGATTCTAAGTTTCTAACTCCTCATCTACTCTGTTAGAGAAACCATGGTTGCTTAAACTGTTATGTTTTAAATATCCATATGGGGCTATTTCTAGTGCAAACACTAACTTCGATTCTCTATTTATCAAAAGGAGTGAGTTGATTTGTGTTTATTGCATAATGCTATTCAAATGCTAAATCTATTTTTTACTGTAACCATTGTTTTGAAAGTTGTAAAAGTAAAAATTAATTTACAATAATTTGAAATGCTAATATTACAATGATTAAATTAAAAAGTAAACACATCAACTGATGGCAATGAAATACAAAAAATTTGTTATACACTGTATTTGATGTCAAATTTACTACTAATTATAACATATGTCAAAATTTAGCAAGAAGAGTAACATTGTATCGGAAAATATTTTTCTAAAAAAAATGCAAACATTTGACATTGGCCCATTAATTTAGCATTGCTAGAGATGTTCTAATGTGATGTGCTCTTCTTTTTACCCTCACTGTGGGAAAAGAAGAGAGTCTTCATTCCATGCCATTTGAAATTGTGAGGCCTCTCAAAGAATTAAGTACTAACATGTTTTTGTTGATTGGGTTTCAAAGTGCAAACCCTTTGTTCCTTTGGTGAGGTGTGCTTGTTCCTCGTGAAATCTCTTTGCTCAAAGATTCTAGAGTTTATCTGTGTTATAGCTTTGGTTTATAACGACTAATTGAAGTTCTTTGGCACACAAGGATTGAGACAGAGAGATATTAATGTTCAACTAGTGGCTATTCGATATGTTAATGTTCAACTCGTGGTTATTCTATAGATATATACGTTATGTAGAAATATCAGCGTATACTAAGGTAGTTAGATTATAAAACTATGAAAAAAAATTCATACTTTATGGATATTGTCCTAAAATTACCAATGAGTCATACTTCACCCTGTAATTATTAGGATAGAAACCCTAGAAGCATATAATGTTTTGTAAAAAGACATATTAATAAATAAATAACGTAAATTATTCGTTATATTTGCATATATATTTTTTGAATATTTTATAAATATCATTAAGTGGTCATAATTATCTATATAACTTTAAATATTGCATGTAGGTTATATATACAAGAGGATAATATTTAAGGATCATAATTAAAATGGTCAGTAACATACAATTAATTATTACAATTAATTGTTCAATTAAAGTATGAAATTACATTGCTAGTGCAGGTCATTTCCATTAAGAATGCAACAATTTTATCCGAACTGTTAATGTAGTGAATCATTAAATGAGATCACTATATATAATGAGATTATATAGGACTGAGACATGGTATAAACAACTAATAATTTCTGTTATATATAAGATGGTCTTAATACTAAGTTATTAGCATATTTCTACTTATGGATTTATGTTTTTTGATTCACTCAGCACGGATTTGAGAATTTAATCTTATCCCTCGTATCTTGGAGGCATAATGAAATACATAGCAAAGAATATTTATACTACAAGATGAAATCCGTTCTTTTTCTGATGAGAAGCAGATAAATAATTCTCTTAAATATTGATTCAAGATTTGATTATGAAAGCACTCAATTTGTGATAAAGTTCATAAATTTATTATTCATTAGAGAATCAATAATAGTCAAGCATAAATAAGTAAATAGAAAGGTTAACGGATATTTCCTAGCTCTAATTATAAATTATTTATAGAGGATCGACTTATATGTAATGACTAATCAAATAAAGGACTCTAAGAAATAAGTAATTATATATCTATAATTTCAAAAGTGCAATTTCAAGTATTCAATGGAGTTATATTAGAATTAATAAAAGAGTAATATATTAATTAAAGAGTTTAATTAATATATTGTTTTTATTGGAGCTTGAAATTGTGGATCTATAAGTCCCCTACCATCCTTCCAAATATTGTTTGGACAAGTAAAGTTATTTAAATAATTAGTTAAGAATTATAAAATTCTAAATTAAATATCACTCAAAACTAGATTAATTATGAATTAATTTATATATTTAATTAAACTATTTGATGAATAAAATAATTAATTTTAAAAGACACACAGTGGGACTGTGTGTTGTGCACACAATGGCAGGGTCCCCCTATTTGTGGCTTGTGTGCATAGGGTCCCATTATGAGTGGCACCGACGGTAATAAGGGAAATTCCCTTACACACATCAAAGCTTCTTTATAAAGTTTCTATATTTAGTATTTCTAATTTTTAATAAATGTGATTTAATTCATCTATGGAAAGTTAAATATGAAAACAAATAAGATTGGATAACAAGCAGCATTCTCACCTACACTATGTGGAGGTAGGCACCACATATGCAGGTGCCTATGATAGTATAGGAATAGAAAACTTATGTCTATTATTTTAATTAAATATTTGCTATTAAATTAAAATAAGAAGACTTTCCAAAATTAATTAGCTCTCTTATTCTCTATAGATAAAGGCCTCTTTTATTCATTAGAAAGACACTTGTGAGTCTTAGAAAGACTGAGAATACTCTACTAAAATTTATCCTCATAGGCGTGTTGAGAGAATAAGCAAGAGAAGAAAATTTCTTCCTCCCAAGACCCATTTTCATTCATTTGTTGAGAATAATGGGTGACTAAACATTAGTTAATTGATCTTTAGAAACTTATAATTCCTCAAACGCCTACATGTTTGTCCTTCTGGTGTCGAGGACTAGGCAAAGAAGATGGTGGTTTAGTCTCATTTAAAATGTCTTTATGCATAGATTTGATTTCGATTCTCTCTTCATCTGGGTAAACAAAGTTTTGATATATATTTATTTATGAGTTAAATTAATATATTTTACAACCTTTTATAAAAGTTTTGAGAAATTTTTTATTATACATGATTCGCACCACAATCACATTTCTGTTATATTTTGTTAAAAACATTTTCCAAAACAAACAATTGATACCAGAGCTAGCTATAGAATATATTAATTTTTATCATTGATTATGAGGTAATCATTTTAAATAAATAAATATATTCTCTATTATCTATGTATGTGATGAGTATGCACTTTGTATTAATATGTATGTTTATTTTTTATTATTCATGTGATAAATGGTGATCGTACGGATAGTGAATTTGATCTTTAACTATATGGTTCTAAGGATCTCTCTGATTATCATAATTTTAATTTCATTAGAATTGATGTTCACCCAAAATTAAAGGGTTAATATTTTTTTGCAATTTTTCATATTTTTATAATATCAAAGACAAAAGATTATTAAAGACCCGAGACATGAAAAATTGGGACCCGATCATAAGATGGTTAGAGTTTTGATGGTTTACGAAACCATCGAAAACCCAAAAAACATACATAGATGGCTCTAGCGATGGGCGCCGTGGCGTTGAAGGTGCAATGTGTTGGGCACTACGACTTCGCCCTTGGACACTACAACCTACATGAACTGTGCACTACCCGAGGGCCAAAAGCTGTGGCGCCCAGTATTGTTACGAGTTAAAAAAAAAACTAATGTAGGGTTTTGTGCTTAATTTCCTATTGTTTCTCTATTTCTTCCAATTTTACCCTTAAAGGCAAACAACAATTTAAAGAGGATTACAAGAAGACCCATGGGTTTTTTTTTGAAGATTTAATAGATTAGAAATTTATTAAATTTTATTATTTCTGTTGGGTTGTAATTTAACTATTCGATAAACCCGAACAAATCCATCTCAATTGCCAAATTAAATGTTTCACTTTATGTTGATAATATGATATATGCCCATGCGTTATAACATGTCATATTAGTTCTAGTGTGTCTACTCATATGTTTACAACATGCCATGTATACACGCACATTTATTTAAACTTGGTGTTTTCCAGTGATATGCCTCAAAAACCATAATTTATATTTTATAACTTGGTTCCTTCTAAGTCTGTACCTAAAACACCTCTAGAGTTATGCAATGACAAAAAACCTACTTTGAGGCACGTCCACATAAGGGGGTGTCTGGCACATATACTAAAGGCTAAGACCTAGAATTTCGAACTCATTCGATAGTATACATTTTTGTAGGTTATCTTTAAGGTACAAGAGGAGGTTTATTCTATAGTCCTCAAGATAAGAAGGTGTTTGTATTAACAAATGCCACTTTTCTTAAGCATGCATATATGAAGGATTTTAGACCTAAAAGCAAAGTGATTCTAGAAGAGTTATGTGCCCATAAGATCAGCCCACAACCGATAAGAGTTGTCAATGAGCTGACAAGAGTTGTCGAACAGAATACTAAATAGACCATAGCTTCTGGTCAGACAATTCTAGTCCTCTATCATAGTGGAAGGGAAATTAGATTTCATGCTTGCTAACCAAGGAGAAGCACAGGTAGTAGTTGTGAGTGACGGTGAGGAAGATCCATTGACTTTTAACTCTATGTGGGAGCTTGTTGATCTTCTTAAGGGGTAAAACCCAGTAGGTGTAAATAGATCTACAAAAGAAAAAGAAGAGTAGATGAGAAAATAGAGACTTTAAAAGTAAGGTTGCTAGCCAAGGTTACACCCAATGGGAGGGAATCGACTATGAAGAGATTTTCTCACCAATTGCTATGCTAAGTCCATTTGGATACTCTTCTGCATTGATGTATGTTTTGATTACAAAGTTCACAGATGGATGTCAAGATTTTGAACCGTTATCTTGAAGAAAGCATTTATATGGTGCAACCAGAGAGTTTCATAGCTGAAGGTTAATAACAAAAAGTTTGCAAGCTGTAAAGGTTCATTTATGGACTTAAGTAGGCTTTTAGATCATAGAACATCAAGCTTAAGGAGACTATTAAATCTTTTGGTTTTGAACAAAACCAAGATGAGCCATGTGTTTACAAGTGTCTAAGAGAAAAGAAAGTATTATCCTTAATACCTTATGTTGATGTCATCTTACTCATTGAGAATGACAAGGAATCAATGTCATGAGTAAAGGAATGGTTAGTTAGCCAATTAACTATGAAAGATTTGGGAGAGGCAAGCTAGCTTCTTAGGATCTAACTTATCCAGGATCACAAGAAGAGATTTTGGCATTGTCTCAAGCTGCATATATTGGCAAGGTGCTTGTCAAGTATAACATGCATAACTTTAAGAGAGAGAATTTGCCTACTTGGCATGGTATTCTTCTCTCTAAAGTGTAGTGTCCTAAGACTCCTCAGGAGAAAGAGGACATGAGTCATTTCCCTTATGTATCGATAGTAGAAAGCTTGATGTATGTTATGTAGTGTACTAGGCCTGACATCTGCTATGTAATAGGGATAATTAGTAAGTTTTAGTCAAATTCATGATTTGATCACTGGACGGCCGTAAAGTGCATTCTCAAGTATCTTCAAAAAATGTGAAACCCTATGATTATGCATTCTGGTGAAGATTTATCTCTCAATGGTTATACCAATTCTGATTTTCAATTAGATAAGAATGCTCAAAAGTTGATCTCTGGATACGTGCTCACTATTAGTTGTGGAGCAGTTGTCTAGAGAAGTATGAAACAAAAGTGTCTTTCAAACTCGACAATAGAAGCTGAATATGTGGCTGCTTGTGAAGCATCCATAGAAGCAGTCTGGCTCTAAAAGTTCTTGAAGGATCTGGCAGTTGTTTTGGATATGGATAAGCCAATCAAACTATACTATGACAACAGTGTAGCAATAGCAAACATTAAAGAGTCAAGAAACTACAAAGTTCCGAGGCATGTGCAAAGGAGGTATTATTTAGTTTAGAATATATACGACAGAGGTGACGTGGTAATATTAAAGATCGCATCGGAAGACAACCTAGTAGATTCGTTCACGAAGACCTTACCAATCAAAGTTTTCGAGAAGCATCTGGAGGTTTATGGATTAAAAGACATGTCTCATCTACTTTAGGGCAAGTGGGCAAATTGTTAGGATAGATGTCCTCAAAGCATATGAAGTTTTGTAAAAGGACATATAAATAAATAAAATGAATTTATTCTTTATATGTGCATGTATGTATTTTGAATACTTTATGAATATCATTAAAATTCTATAATTACTTATGTGACCCTAAAATTGTATACAAGTGTTATATATAAGAGGATAATATTTAAAGATGATTATTAAAATGGTCAGTAACATACAATTAATTATTCAATTAAAGAATGAAATCTTTAATTGAGCATTTTGTAGTACAGGTTATTTCTATTAAGAATGGAATGATCTTATCTAAACCGTTAATATAGTTAGCCATTAAATAAGAGCATTGTACATAATGAGATTATATAGGACTGGGACATGATATGATATAAATAACTAATAAATTCTGTTGAATATAGCAAGTTCTAATCACATCAACCGAAAGTCATATATAAGATGGTCTTCATCCTAAGTTATTAGAATATTCCTATTTATGGATTTATATCTTTTGATTTACTCAGCACGGATTTTGAGAATTTAATCTTATTCCTTGTATCTTGGAGGCATAATGAAATAAGTAGCCGGAAATGTTCATACTACAAGGCGGAATCCATTCCTTCTCTAACAAGATGCTAATAAATAATTCTCTTAAGTATTGATTTGAGACTTGAATAATAAGAGTGCTCAATTCGTGATTAAGTTCATGAATTTGTTATTCATTAGAGAATCAATGGTACCCAATAATAAAGAAATAATTAGAAAAGTTAACGGATATTACCTAGCTATAATTATGAATTATTTATGGATAATCGACTTATTTGTAAGGGCTTTATCAAATGGAGGACTCTAAGAAATGAATAATTATATATCTATAATTTCAAAAGTGTAATTCCTAGTATTTAGTGGAGTTACATTAGAATCAATAAAAAAGTAATATATTAATTAAAGATTTTAGTTAATATATTGCTTTTATTGGAGCTTGAAATTGTGGATTTATTAGTCCCCCACCATCCTTCCAAACACTGTTTGGACAAATGAAATTATTGGTATAAATAATTTGTTTAGAATTATAAAATTCTAAATTAAATATCACTGAAATCTAAATTAATTATGAATTAATTTACATTTATTAAATAATTAGAATATTTAATAAATAAAATAAAATAATTAATTTTGAAAGACATATAGTGGGACTGTGTATGGCGCACACAGTGGGAGGGTTCTACTATGTGTGGCACCAATGCTAATAAGAGAAAGTCCTTTATGCACATCAAAGTTTGCTTACAAAGTTTCCATATTTAGGATTTCAAATTTTGAATAAATGTGATTTAATTCAAGTATGGAAAGTTAAATATGGAAACAAATAAGATTGGGTAACAAGCAGTATTCTCACCTATACTGTATGGGGGGTAGGCGCCACATCCACAGAGATTCTCTCTGTGTGTGACACCTATGACAGTATGGGAATGAGAAACTTGTGTCTTTTATTTTAATTAAGCATTTGATATTAAATTAAAATAAGAAGACTTTCTAAAATTAATTAGCTCTCTTTTTCTTTATAAATAATAGCTTCCTCTAATTCATTAGAGAGACACTTATGAGTTTTGGAGAGACAGAGAATACTCTGCTAAAACCTTCCCTCATAGGCAAATAGAGAGAATAAAGAAGAAGAACGCTTCGTCCCAAGACTTGTTATTTTGTCCATGTATTGAAAATAACGGGTGCTTAAATATTATTTGAGTGATCTTTAGAAACCTATAATGTCTCCAATGCCTATACATTTGTCCTTTCAGTGGTAAAGACTAGGCGAAGAAGATAGTGGTTTCGTCTCATTGAACATCTTTTTGTATGCATTTGATTCCAATTCTCTTTTCATCTAGGTAAGCAAAGTTTTGATATATATTTATTTATGCATTAAATTAATATAATTTATAGTGTTTTACAAGAGTTTTGAGAAAAATTTTGTCATACACTATTCATACCACAAGCAGATTTCAACTATATTTTATGAAAAACGTTTTCTAATGAAAACAATAACGAGTTAGGTTCTTGACTTAAAGTTGTCGATATTCTTATTACTGCTCATAATAAAGTACTGTATTATGGATTTATTTCTTATGGCGTTCTAAGAAAGATATAATGTAAAATTTAAGCATCATACGACACGTCTTTTTTCTTGACGGGATTAAAAAAAAAAAGTGATGCATCTAAAGCAAACCAATACACATTCAAAAAAAAAAAAAAATGGAACCAGTACAATAACAAATGTGGCTTTAAAAATAAAAACAGATGTGGCCGTTGAATATAGATTTAACCTTCTTGAGGTTAACTCCTAGCACCAAAAAGCCAATTCTATGCTGTCCAAAATGTCTTTGTCATGGCTTCATGTAATTAGGCTTAAAAGGCAGACTTCTTCTTCTTCTTCTTCATTTTCTAAGCGTTTTTATTGATGGCAGTCAATCTTAATTAGGCTAAAATCTTATTTTTTTTAAAGCTGAAATCTAATAGCTTAGTGGCAATATTCGCTGTGCATGATATGTTTCTTTAAAGCAATCAGGAATATTAAAGAAGATAGGTACTGGATGCACGTTTTTCGTTCGAGGTAAAATTTTTCTTGATTGAAAGAAATATTCGAGGCGTGACTGAAGGTGACTTGCCCATAATTAAATAAATAATTATGTCCAAAAGTTATCCAATGCACGTTAACATGTTCTCCGGCGAGATAAGAGCCAACTTTTTCGTTGATATTGAATTAAATTGTGTCCTTTCAACCTCGGCCAGCGAAAAAAGGAATAGATACTTCAACAAATTTGTCTATCATTTGTATGAGAAAAAGGATTCCACAAATGTGGAATACAGATTGGTTTTTCCTTTTCTCCTTGTTAAACAAAAAAAATGCAAGTTTTTTTTTTGGCATGTAATAAAAAGAGACAAATGATGTCCTTATGCTTTTGGACAGAACGACACATTGGATATTTACCAGTATTATAGCTAAGTGAAATAATACAGGATGTAGCATAAGAATCCACATGTCGCAACCAAAGATGAAAATATCGATATCGACGGAAATATGGGCATTTAAATTTTTAAAAAATATCGATAATGTTGAAAATTGACGTAAAATATGGAAAGTTATCTTAAACCATTTTATTTTTAAGTGAGACTCTAAGAAACTATAAAATTGTTAATGATGCATAGTTTAGATGAACTTTTCAACCAAATTACTAAGTATGTGATGAAAATGAATGGTAAAAAGATTATAATATGATAAATTATAAGCATACGATCTCAAATTGAGTAAATTAATTAAAAGTCAGCCAGTACAAGTTCTCTATATCTACAGTTTCATACAAAATAAAGAAATATTAATACCAAAAAGAGCTTCTAGGAGGTTCACAAGTATTTGGAATATCTTTTTGGTTCAAACAATATTGGCATCAAGACATGGAGTTTAAATAGTTTTTATATAATTCTGAACATACTATGCATATGTGTCTTGATCTTTACCCACTACCTTTCCATATATAGCAAATTGTGAGCTAACCTAATTGCACAAGCTTTGAACTTCATCTAAAAATTATAGAGGTGTATAGTTGAAGATCTTATATCTACCATGTTCACTGTAAGGATAACCCTTATTGTAATTGCTATTGAAGTTGACGTTTCGAATCACATGTCCTAGTGTACATATTAAATTAAAATTTGAATTTATAATATTAAAAAGTAAATTTATGAAAGACCATATTAAAAAATAAATAAAAATAACTTGAATTTTATATTTTAAAGTAATTTTTTAAAAATAACATATAGAGTGCAAAGATTTTGTCGATTTTTTGTAACACTCGAAAATTAATTAAGTAAGATTAGTGTGTAAAATGATGAATTAGTGTACCATAATATAATTTGAACTTAATTTAAATATTTTGTGGTATTTTCAAGTTAATCTCGCTTTTAATTATTTTTATTTATTATTTTAAATTCTGAAACAAAACAATTTATCAAATGCCCGATATGCTCCTTTTTGAAAAACCATGTGTGGGGCATGGTTTTCACTTTGAAAACTACCCTCTCCCTCTCTATTTATTTTCCCCCTCCTCTTCCCTCACTCTCACTCAGACTCTCTCGCTCTCTTTCTTGTTTCTCTCTTCTCTCTCTCTTTTTGATTCCAAAATTTTGAGCGCAAGCCTTGAATCTCAACTGAATTGGAAGCTTAGGAGTACGATTAAGCCTCCACAAACTCGATTCAAAGCTCAAATTTGAGATTAGTTTACTTTATTTTCAAAATTCAAAATTTGCCCCAATTTTTCAATACTCCTTGTATGTTAAAATCTGAGTTTCTTAAGCTTAGAAAACCTTTAATCTAAGTTTATAGAACTCAAATCATCATGAACCTAGGCTCGATTGGACAAAATTTAGCTAAATCAAGTTTTTCCTCTTTTTTTTATTTTTGGATTTATTTGAAAATTTCTATGTAAACTTGTTTAAATGTGTTCCAATATGTTTTTCTATCATTTATGAACATTATGTATGCTCTAGGGACTAAAAAATAGGTTGGAAATGAGATTTCGAGCTCGAGGAGACTGATGCTCAAAATCTAAAATATTTAGATTTTTGCCAATTCAGCAGGCCGATCGTGAGCTTCGGTAGGCCAGATTCATGAATCCGACATGCTAGACTCATCTTATCGGCAGGCTGAACTTGGAGCAGTTTGGCAGGCCAGTGCTGTATAGCCAGAAGGCCGAACTTTAGAAGTTCGGCGGGCCAAACTAGAAAGTTTCGTAGGCCGACTGGGCTTTGAACAATTTGTTATTTTTCATCGGTTTTCACTGTTTAAACACTAGATAGAGACCTTAGCCTTATGGCATGACTTTGTAAATTACAATGGCACACTAAGACACCATAAGATAGCATTGTAGTGTAGAATACTTTAAGTTAGATATTGATAAACTTAGTTATATTCAAGGTTATTTATGGTTTCGTGGAGCTAACGTATAGTGAGTCGGGACTGCGGTACTTGAGCTTCGATACTAGATATCGAGGTTAGACTCTAGACCTCTTTCTTTGATAACCATGTTTTAAAAAGGATTTTGGCCACAAAGTGATTTCTTTTAAAATGTTTTCAAGAAATGATTAGGATGAATTTACCCGTTATTTTTCATTATCTGCTGCATAATGAATGTTCATAATGAAAAGAATAATAAATGTAAATGAGAATATTCGATCATACGAGATCTAAATAATGATATAATACCGGACATGTCATGAGCACCGTTTGGAAGGATATACATATCAGCATGATGCTTTACTCAGAGATCAGATCATATAGAGAACAACCTTGGGGGTAGGTCCCGAAACCCAGTTGGGCCACTACGGTAGTGATACTAATGGTTTGCCCAAGATAAAATATTAAAATCATTTCCGGATGAATAATGGACAAAATGGTAAGAATGAATTTAATGAGTTTATTTTGTGTTTTATAATTCTTATGCAATGAAAGATTTTTATATTCAAATTAAATGTTTTTAAAGCTTAGTCCTACTGAGCCTTTCGCTCACTGTTTATTTGTTTTAAAAACTTTTTCCCCCTCTACGTAGAATATAGCATAGAGACGACTAAGAAGCTTGGATGAACTCGTGGACCATAGGAATTCTCTCTGTCTAGGTTATTTACTTATCTGAACAAGGCATATAATATTTTAATTACTTGTTTTTGATTTGGGCTGTGGTTGTATTTATTTGTGTCGATATTTTACGTGTGCACAAATATGGGTCTGGCGCAGCCCGACTCATAATTACTAATTTTTATTTTATTTTACTTTATTTTATCTACTTTAAGTTAGAGGAAATTGTTTCTAAAGGCTTTTAAATTTATCACGTTTAAATAAATAATTCAACTAATTAATTGGTAAATTTATTTAAAAATTGGTTTAATTAACTTAATTAATCTGCTACGTCACCACCCAGATCGGGAAGTGTGACATTTTTTGTCGATATTTCTATCAAAATATAAATATTTGCAAAAATTTATAGATATTCTATAGAAAGAATACGACACCCCTATTTCCATATCAGTACTTCGAAAATACGAAAATATCGATGAAAATATCAGCAAAAATGTTAATTTTTCAATCCTTGGTCGCCCCAAGGCCCAGAGTGCAAAAGTACACTCTCGCTATCATTATAGGTGAGACAAGTAAGAATTGAACCTAAATTGGGAGACTTCTATCAATCCCTATGTTGCCACCACCATTGGTTTAAAAAAAAAAAAAAAAAACCCTTGGCTTTAAGGTTATTAGCATGGTTGGTTTCCAATTCAAGATTGTCGGAACACTGTGATTCTTAAATCTTTTTTTTTTTCCCTTACAAATTTCTTTTTCAATTTTATCTATTTTAGCGAGTTTAGTACATGATCATAAATTAATGATAAATTGTCTAATTTGATTGAGGTTACTATGTGCTTCTTGTGAAATAACTTGAAATTTTACAGGAATAATTATTTTTGTGAAATTTTAATTATTACATGACAAAAATTTGAGTGTTGATGTTAAATTTCATAACTCGTAGATCAATTTTATCTCAGACACTAAAACTTTTAGAAAAAAAATAGGAGTTTAGGAGCTTTTTTTTTTTTTTTTTGAGTTCAATGATCAATATGCCATAATAATTATATTTTAAAGATAATAATGCCAAAACCCAAAATATAAAGTGATTTTAGTTATGGGTCAGAAGTTTACAAAATGTGAAGCATTCTTTTGTCATTTATCAATTGGTAGGATACAATTTTCAACCATCACATTCTTTTTAGGTATTGTGGAATTATTATTTTTTATCTAACCTGATATAGTTCTTATATGATTCAAGGTGTTAAAAAGCTTGCATAAATTTCATCTATTGTTAAAAACTGTACTATTCTATTAGTAGGGTAATTTTTATAACCTAACACAAAACTTTCCATAAAGTGGAAGGAAAAAGTAAAAACCTTCAAAAAAAAAAAACAGACTTCATAGAAGAACTACGTATGAATCCTAGCAAACAACTCACTATGACGTTTTAGCAACTAGCACATGCGCTAGGGCGGGTAAAATCAGTATTTGACCAAAAAAAAGGGGTCTAAATCACACCACACTGTGACCTTTGATATGGTTTTTTCTACTTCGCGGATTACTTTGTGCTTTAATTAGTGCTTAATTATATGGTATCAATACAAACAACAAGACTTTTAGTTACAACAATTTTTAGCAAAATTTTTAGTCACAAGTTTTAATTGAATTTTTATTGTGGCTAAAACTTTTAGCCATGGGATTTTTAATTACAAAACATTCTGTGACTAAAAACCCTGTAGATAAAAGTTTTGGTCACAATAAAAATTCAATTAAAAGTTTTAGTCACAACATTTTATTGTGACTTAAAGTTTTGTTAAAAAGTGTTGTGACTAAGAGTCTAGTTTTTTATAATATATATGGTTTACTTGGAGTTTTAAAATTTTTGAAACCTCAACGAACCAAATCACACGTGGTCCATATTTTCCATTAAATTTATTTATATATATATACATATATATATTTTTTTTTTTGAACTTGAAAGGTGGGAGGATTCGAATCTTCAGGTCTTGGTGGAGTTACATGTGGTTTTATATAGGCTATGCTTGCAACCACGATTTCAAACATTTTGACACATGATTTAAGTATGTTTATTTTTTTGTGATTATTTTTTCCAATACTTTAACTATTTTTTCTCCATGATATAAGACCTAGATATTTAAACTAGTAAACTTTTTTTACGATTTTGTTTTATAAAAACTTTTAAGTAAATTATTTACTAGGTTGTTTGCTTGATCTAAATTTGTCAAGGTTCAAAGTCTAAATCACATGATCCTCGCTGCATAATGTTGGTGCGGCATTAGTGTGGTTACGCATAATTTTTTCCAACTGTAGTTAAAAAGAGCATGTTTTGTGATTTTTTTTTTTTTAAACAAGCCCCCAAAATGCATCCTTTTTTTTTTTTTTTTTCCAGTTAGAGCTTTTGGGGCTTATTCTGCTTGATTTTTATCTCTTTTTTTATTGTTAGTTGCCTCCTCAACTTTTAATTTTAGTGAATAATGTTAAATGCAATAAAGTGTTAAATAGTGCCCAAATTAATAATAGACCGTTAAAATTTAAATGAAATACTCGCAAATGCATGACGTATTGTGTTATGTTGTCATCTAAAGTTGTTGCCTTAGGCTTTTAAACAACCTTACGTGATATGCATGAGATTTTTACGTACTTTACAACAGTTAATTAAATTCATGCGATAATTAATTAAAAAATTTAGACAACAATTCATAAATTTACGAAAAGTTCAATACCAAAGCATTAAACACCTAATAAGTAATACTAACACAGATATATATATATATATTTATATGTATATATATAAAGGCTCATTTTTTAAAAGAAAAACTTACTCTTTTATTCAATAACCCTAAATTAGCTTGTACAAAATAACTGATAAATCTTGGACAAGAGTCTTGCCAGAGCATATCAACAGAATTAGAGAAAACATAAGCAGCTAACATATGGCCTATAGTGTTCCCGGTGTGGAAAATGTAACAAATAGAACCACAAGAAGCTGAAGACATATTGCGTTGGATATCGCCAATGATAGTAGAGTAATTTGGTGACCTAGAAGCAGGCTCTTGAACGGCCAAAAAAATAATATTGATGGTGTCCGACTCCATTACCCAGTTTTGGAAGCCGTGATGCATCGCTAAAAGCACACCTTCCCTAACTGCAATACATTCGCCTAAATGCAGGGAGAATCGACCTGGAATCTTTTTTTAAGCAGCCATAAGCACTGAGCCCCTCCTGCTAAAAACAATGCCAATCCTGACAAAATCTGCATCCCGGTTCATAGCATTGTCAACGTTTATTTTAACTTGTCCATGGGCCAGCGGCGACCAAGGTTTCTTCATCAGAGTAGCCGGAGACTAGAAGAATTTTTCCAAGCGTCCACGGTTCTGGAAGTGCCCCCAATAAACGACCTGCTGACTTGATAACTTCTTTGGCAGATCACTGCAAATTATCGAAGAGCGATTTGTTCCGATTAAGCCAAATTCCCCAAGAGAGCATGCAAAAAATGTCCATATCTTCTTTACTACGTTGTTGAGCTGAAAGGATACAAAGATTGCTAAAGTGGCCCCCTTTAAACCGACTTTCTCGAGGCCAAATAGAGCAGAGTTCCCACACTTGCTTAGTTGCTTTGTAGTACCACAAGGAATGGCTAACATCTTCAATACAACCACCACATCTGAAACAACATTGGGGCATAAGAATCCCGGGAAAAGAAAGCCCATTGCAGATAGAGAAAGCCTAATGAAATGCTTGCCACACATTAATTTTAATCTAATTAGGAACATCACGACTCCACAGTTTAGTCCACCACAGGTCATTGCCACTCTAATGAGAACCACCCGCTGAGTCGTGGTCATCCGTTTCTAGTCGGTATCCCGACGTAACCGAATAAAGATATTTACTATCAAAATGCCAAAAAGGGATATCTTCTCCATCCTTAAAACTTAGAGGGATGCTTAGAACATCGCTGATTGCAACCTCTCAAGAGACCTCCTGAAGCTTTTGCACACCCCACCCACCATTTAAGATGGACACATCAATAGTTAAATCACGCACATCGCCCAAGGGTCTCATGATCGGTTTGAAGAGAAGAGGTTTTGGAAGCCATGGGTCACCAAAAGCCTTAACGCTCCCAACCTTCCATCTAATCCCCTTTTAAAAAAATCCCGACCCCAAATAATGCCCCCCAAACATAGGAGCTTTATGATCGATCAATGCATCAAGAAACTAGTGGGGCCAAAATACTTCACTTTCAAAATGTATGCCATTAGTGAATCAAGATCCAACACCCTTACTTAGCAATAAGAGCGCGATTAAAAGCCAACATATCTTAGAAACCCATCTTGGTTTATAAAGAGTCAAGGTGGAAGAAAGAAAAGGAGCCAAAAGATGATAAGAATGGCGTGCCAACGGAGGTGTTGTGGTACATTCCACTACTACGTTTTAGGTGTTTATTCGGAAACGTAGAGCATGTCAAGAATTTGACATAGCATCATGAAAAATAGGTAGATGATGATATGCTTAGACATCCACTGAATTCACAACAATGGAAGACTTTTGAAGACGTTCACACTCTGTGTAATGTAGATATGGGCAATTAACGACTTCCCTTCATATGGCAATTTATCTGATTATTTGGTGAAGAGTTCTATTGGTTGTCCTATTTGTATGAAGAAATGTCTCACAAATGGTTAAAAATGTTAAGAAAACCGTTTTCTTGGTCATAGAAGATGGTTGCCAAGAGATCATCGTTACCGTAAACAAAAGAAAGCCTTTGATGGCAACATCGAAGAAAGAGACCCTCGTCGGTCTTTAATAGGTGAACAAATATTGAAAATGATAAAAGATGTAAAAGTAGTACTCGGGATCAAAGAAAGTGATGTAAGGACAAGCCGCCGATAGATGGACTATGGAAGAAAAAAAGATCAATCTTTTTCGAACTTCCATATCAGAAGACACTCTTTGTTCGTCATTGCCTGGATGTTGTGCATATTGAGAAAAACATTTGTGAATCAATAGTCGGCACGTTGCTTGACATTCTAGGCAAGACTAAGTATAGTGAAAAAGCACAGTTGGATCTCATAGAAATAGAGATTAGGCCTAATTTGTTTCCCGAGAAAAGAGGGAACCGCACTTGCTTACCTCCGATGAAACACACGTTATCAAGAAGGGAAAAGAGAAAGCTTTGTAAAAGGCTTGCTTTGTTGAAAGTGTCGAATGGCTATTCTTCGAACTTTAAAAAGTTAGTATCGGTGAAGGATTTGAAACTTATTGGCACGGAAACACATGATGATCATGTGTTGATGCGACAATTACTACCATTTGGGTTGTAGGGAATTCAAAGAAAGGATGTGAGATTTGCAATTACCAAGTTATGCTCGTTCTTTAATTCAATATGCTTCAAGGTAATTAATCCATTTATGCTAGATTCATTGTAATCAAAATTGGTGCAAATGTTATGCATGCTTAAGAAATATTTTCCACTGGATTTTTTTGACATCATGATTCATCTAATGGTACACTTAGTACGTGTAGTTAAATTATACGGACCGGTATAGTTGAGATGTATGTACCCATTTGAAAGATATGTGAAAGTTTTGAAGAACTAGGTGCAAAACTGAAATAAGCCAGAGGGATGTGTCATAGAAAGTTATATATAGCTGAGAAGTTGGTTAAATTTTGCTCTGAGTACTCTCCAATACGAATGCAATTAGGGTGCCAAAGATAATAAACATTGAGGCTATAGGCCTATCTATTAGCAATCTTTTCTCAGTAAATCAAGAAAGGTAAGAGCAAGCTTGTCTTTATGTCTTGCAATACAATGCTAATGAAGGAATTAAAAAAGGCAAACCTAAAAAGAGCAAGAAATGAGAACAAGATTGTAACACCCCTATGTGGGGGTTAACAGTTTTAAATAAATAAAAATAATTTTAAATTTTATATTATTTAAATCAATTAAACAATGCCCATGGGTCTTTAAACAACAAGAAAAATAAAAATAAACGTTTTAAATACAAACCACAGTTTTTAGTGTAGCACCAAATATATATAATTACAGTCATCATCACCATAGTACAATTCCCAAATAACTTAACACAGCCATAAAAAAAAAATAATACAACTCTTACATGTTGTAGATAAGTTGTAATTAAACAGGGTCTTCTAACACGAAAACAACAGAATTGTTTTCGCTTATTCCTCTTCAAATATGTTGCACTGAGTTCCACCTGAGATATGAAGATATGATAGGGATGAGCATCGACATGCCCAGTAGGGAAATCATGACTCACCTTATGGTTTATCCATTACCACATTAAAAACTGCATGGTTAGTAGGTTACATCATATTCCAGATTATGAGGTTTATTATGATCACATCTTATGGATACCGTAGTTAATCATTACCAAGTGTCATAATTACACATTTATACAAATATTACCAATCATCATTGTTCCTAGGTATCCATGTTAAATTGAGTATCACTCAACTCATCGAAACCCAAATGGGCGCACTTGATCACCCCATAAACATTCCAAGGGTGTTCCGGTGAGGGGACATCAAGCCCCGAGTCCTCACCAAATCAATTCCTGTACAGTGTGTTCTGGGACTTTCAACCCAAGGAAGCGTCATCACCTTCCCCCTATTTTACCTTTTTGGGTATTCATGCCCAAGGACGTAACCGCCGCCCTCTTCATGTCTCACCATTTCTCTATATTAAATCATTATTAATAGAGTCAGTTTTCCTAACCATGCTTCTCAATTTATAACATGTGTCAATTCATTATGTTCCTCGCCGTACAATACAAGACGAGTCCATGTCATAGTTTCATATGTGATACTCATATAATATCAGTTCAACATAGATATATATATATTGCGGCAAAACAATCAATTTTAATTCTATAAAAACCTCACAAAAATGAGTAATAGAATCCCTACCTTTCAAGCTTATCAACAATCTTTTAATCCTGGAATCAATTAACGTTAGCTCCACACATCCTTGACCCTAAGGCATGCATAAGGACAATTAAAACTAAAGCACAACGTATAATCACATTCATAAGTGAGTTATGTGTAAACCCGTCTACTAGTGCCATTAAAGTATTTTTATGCATTAAACATGGAGAAAATGCATACTAAAAACTAAGTTTAGATTAAAGAAAACCTACCTCAAAACTTCTTTGAAAAGCACCAAAGTTTGGGTTATCAATCAAGCTTGAATTAACTTTAAAACCGCCTCGATCATGGTTGGGAATTATAATTGTCTTGGCCACAAAGAGAGCTTTGTGCTCTATGTCTTTAGTTAGAAATTTGAAGTGAGAAGGGAGAGAATGAGAACTAGAGAAGAAGGTGGTGATAGTTAAATAAAAAGATATCAAAATGCTTAAGAGGAATGGGATGTTTACGGGGAAAAGTTGTAAGAAGAAACAAAAGAGTCTTAAAGGAAAATATCATCTTGTCTCCCATGAAGACTTTTAGCAAATAATGCCAACATAATTGAGGGGATAATTGGAGTGAATTATAGAAGAAGATAAGGAAATAATTAATTAGGTGGTTGAGAAATATCTCCATGTCTTCTATGAATTGACGGAAAATAATTCAATGTCCCCTTCGGATACCTTTAGCAAAATGAGAAGAAGTCTATATAATTGAGCAATAATTTAGGGAGACAAGATTGGTAGAAGTAAGTGTTGGTAAGTTTTGAATGTTTCTTAGGAAGACTTGGTAAGAAAATACTAAAATGGTATTTTTTTTAAATGATCATAAACAACTTAGTAATTTTAAATAGTCACATTTTATTCATTAAATTTTACAAAATTATGCCCGTTAAAAATACGGGTGTTACAACTCTCCCCTCCTATAAAAATTTCGTCCTCGAAATTTCGTACGCTGATTACAATGTTAAAACAAATGTGGGTACTTTTCTCTCATTTCAGATTCAAGTTCCCATGTGGCTTCCTCCACATCATGGTGTTGCCACATCACTTTCACCAGAGGAATTCCACGACGACGTAATAATTTTATTTCATGATCCAGTATTTGAACTGGAATTTCTTCATAATTCGTATCTCCTTGAATTGGCACATCTGTCCACATGATCACATGTGAAGGGTCGGGTTCATACTTTCTCAACATCGATACATGAAACACATTATGTACATGAGACAATTGTGGTGGTAGGTCTAAACGGTATGCCAACGTTCCAATGCGTTCCACAATCTCAAACGGTCCTGTATACCTTGGTGCTAACTTTCCTTTAACACCAAATCGAGATACACCTCGTTTTGGTTTCACTTTTAAGAACACAAAGTCTCCGATCATGAACTCTAAAGGTCGCCTCCTCTTATCTGCATAACTCTTTTGTCGACTTTGAGCTGTCTGAAGACGTTCGCGAATAATCTGGATCTTGTCCGTTGTTTCTCTGATAAACTGAGGCCCAAGTTCAAGACGCTCTTCCTTTTCAGCCCAACACAATGGAGATCTACAAGGTCTACCATATAAGGCCTCATATGGAGCCATTCTAATACTTGCTTGGTAACTGTTGTTATATGCGAATTCAACATATGGCAGCTGTGCAGCCCAATTTGTTCCAAAGTCCAGCACACAAGCCCGAAGCATATCCTCGAGAATCTGAATGACACGTTCAGATTGTCCATCTGTTTGAGGATGAAAAGCTGTACTAAAATTCAATTGAGTTCCCAAGGCCCTCTGCAATCCTCTCCAAAATTTCGACGTGAAACGTGTATCTCTATCGGAAACTATTGACATTGGCACTCCATGCAATGTCACTACCTTTTCCACGTATAATTGACATAATTTTGAGACACTATAACTAGTTCTGATTGGGATGAAGTGGGCTGTCTTAGTTAAACGATCTACAATTACCCAAACGGCGTCATGCCCTATTTGAGTCTTAGGAAATCCAGTAACAAAGTCCATTGTCACATGATCCCACTTCCATTCTGGAATAGGTAAGCTCCTCAACTCGCCTCCAGGCTTTTGATGTTCCGCTTTAACCTGTTGGCACGTCATGCACTTAGAGACAAAGGTTGCTACATCTCGTTTCATTCCTCGCCACCAGTATTGTCGTTTTAGATCCATATACATTTTTGTGCTTCCAGGATGAATAGCAAACTTTGAACGGTGAGCCTCATCTAGCACCGCATGCCTGAGATATGGATCCTCTGGAACAACTAATCTTCCTTTGTAAAGTAAAAATCCTTCTGGCTCAATCTGCCATCCATCCAGTTGTTCTCCATTTTGTATTTGTTTCCAAACCCTACGTAATCCTTCATCGTGCCATTGTCCTTGTTTTACTTTCTGAATTAACGTAGGAGTTGCTATCACATTGAATAAGAAAGCTCTCTCGTTATCTTCATAATATTGCAAGTTGAAGTCGGCGATAGTGACTCGTCTCCAATCTTCCAATGCTAAACTGGCTATACGTCCGTTGTTCTTACGACTTAGAGCATCTGCCACGGCATTTGCTTTTCCAGGATGATATTGGATACTAAAGTCATAGTCCACCATGTACTCAGTCCATCTTCGTTGCCTTAGATTGAGATCCTTTTGAGTAAACAAATATTTCAGACTTTGATGATCTGAATATAGCTCGAACTTTGCGCCATATAGATAACATCTCCAAATTTTGAGTGCGAAAACCACAGCAGCTAGCTCAAGATCATGTGTGGGGTAGTTCCTCTCATGGGGTTTCAATTGGCGTGAGGCGTAGGCAACTACTCGTCCATGCTGCATTAACACACAACCCAAACCGTTTCCTGAGGCATCAGTGTATACTGTGTAAGGCTCCTCGTTGTTAGGTATAATCAGCACAGGTGCACTAGTGAGTCTTTGCTTCAGTTCCTCAAATGCTTCTTCACATTTATCATCCCACACGAATTTGACATTCTTCCTTGTGAGTTTTGTTAATGGAGAAGCAATCTTTGAAAAATTCTCTACGAAGCGTCGATAGTATCCAGCTAGTCCGAGGAAACTTCGAATCTCCGACACGTTCTTTGGTCGTTCCCAATTTAGCACTGCTTCAATTTTGGAGGGGTCCACTGAGATGCCTTCTTCAGAGACAACGTGTCCAAGGAACTTGACCTTCGTCATCCAGAAATCACATTTTTCTCTTTTTGCATAAAGACCATGTTCTCTCAACGTTTGTAGAGCGATCCTCAAATGCTCAGCATGTTCTTCTTCGTTTTTCGAATAGATCAAGATATCATCTATGAAAACAATGATAAATTGATCTAAGTACGGTCGAAAGACACGGTTCATCAAGTCCATGAAAGCCGCTGGTGCATTAGTCAACCCGAAAGGCATGACAAGAAACTCAAAATGACCGTAGCGAGTCCGAAAAGCTGTCTTTGGAATGTCCTCTTCTCTTATCTTCAGTTGGTGATATCCGGATCGTAAGTCAATCTTTGAGAAATAGCAAGATCCTCCTAACTGATCGAACAACTCATCAATTCGGGGTAGAGGGTACTTGTTCTTGATAGTCAATCGATTAAGCTGGCGATAATCGACACAGAGCCTCAACGATCCGTCATGTTTCTTCACAAAAAGTACTGGAGCTCCCCAAGGTGATGTACTTGGTCGAATAAATCCTTTTTCCAGTAATTCGTCCAACTGCTTCCTCAATTCCACTTTCTCAGCAGGTGCCATTCGATACGGGGCAATAGAAACAGGCGCTGCTCCTTGAGTTAAGTCGATGACAAACTCAATTTCTCTATTAGGCGGAAGTCCGGGCAATTCATCTGGAAAAACATCTGAAAATTCGTCCACCACAGGAGTGTGAGAGGATAGGTCACTCTTCTTTAGTTCTCCATCTGAAGCAAAGATCGTCCCAAGATTGGTGAAATTCCTTCGTCCTCCAATACAAGCCTTTAGCACCGGGGCTGGCGTCACTGTTCCTGTTTTTGCCTGAAATTCGATGACTTGCCCATTCTTGGTGAATAAAGAGACACGTTTCCTATGACAATCTACTATTGCCTGGTATTTAGTTAGCCAATCCATTCCTAAGATTACATCAAACTCTGTCATAGTTATTACATATAGGTCAGCCGATAGTTTATGTTCTCCTATAACAATACACACTGATTTACAAATTATGGATACTTCAGCTATCCCGCCCATTGGTGTACTAAGGGTTAATGATGAACTACATGTCTCAGTTTCTAATTGTAGTACGGAAGCAAATAACATAGATATAAATGAATGAGTGGCACCAGTGTCAAATAATACATGAGCCCAAGAATGAGACACGTGAATCATACCGTCTACAACTGAGTGATCAGCCTGTTTTCCTTGTCCAGTTGTAGCCGTAATTGCATAAGCTTGTGCTGGTGCTTTTCCTTTATCACTTTTTCCTCGGTTTCCTTGGCTACTACTAGCCTTATTATTATTTCTCCCAGAAAAATATGGCCTTTGATTTACTGAGCCTTGTGGAGTCGGTTGGAAGTTCTGATTAGCATAAAAATTGGAACCCTGTGGCCGCTGTTGATAGTTGTACTGAGGCTGGAACCCTCGAGGTTGAGTTACTGAGACTTGGGAAGCTGGAGTGTTTTGCTGAGGCGCTCCACGATTTTGACTCCCTCCCCAAACAGTGGAGCCAAAATGACTTCCTTGTGGCCTTGGTGCAAAGGATGATTGTGTAGGGTGGTTAGGGCAATTTCTCCTCAGATGTCCCACTTGTCCACAGTTATGACAAGCATACGGTTGGAAACGACCACTACCAGAAGATCCACCACCAATAGTCACTCCACTATGCTGAATGACTTGCCCTTGTGACTTCTCTTTCTTACTTATTTTCCTTTGACGCCCACCAGAACCCTTATACTCTCCATAGGAGTTATTTAGTTCTGTCTCTGCCCGCTGTGCCGCAGCTACAAGATCAAGAAAATCTGTTGATGGAACAGCAGCTATCATTTGTCTGATTTTCGGCCTCAGGTTATTTCTAAATTTTTCGCATCTCGCCATTGGATCCGATACAGCCCCGGGATTGTAGCGAGACAATTCTATAAATCGAGCATGGTATTCAGCAACTGTTGTATCTCCCTGCACCAGGTTTTCAAATTCTCGCATCATTGCTTGCCTATGGCTCTGAGGAATATAGGTGTTGCGAAAAATGGTTTCGAACTGCTCCCATGTAAGATTCGGCACGTCATAGTCGTCTTTCTGAAGATCCCACCATTCTTCGGCTTTACCCTCAAATATATATGTTGAAAAGCTAACCCAATACTCCCGTGGAATCCTCAAGGTGTCCAACTTCTTTTTGACTGCCTTTAGCCATTGTTCTGCTATGACCGGGTTAGGTTCTCCACTAAATGTGGGTGGTTTCTGCTTCATAAACTCCTTCAACAGAGTTAGATGTCGTTGTTCGGGATCACGAACCTCCACAGGTCTTTGCACATTTTGTAATGCTTGAAGAATTTGTCCTAAATTATTTACTTCTAGTGCAGCTGGCGGGGATTGTGTTGCATGTCGTAGTTGCTCATCTTCTTGAGCTTGTTCCATCGGTTCCGGTTGCTCAACTTCTTGAGCATGTTCAACCGGTTGTGACAGCTCAGACGATTGCATTTGACGTCTTGGTGGCATAGTTTCTACTGGCTGCGAAAATTTAACTAGGATCAGTACCAAATGATGATGACATTAACACCTAACTTTAAAACCATTCCCAAAGATTAATTTTTAAGGTGGTGCTATACCCCCTAGGTTAATCGAACCTAGGCTCTGATACCAAAAATTCTGTAACACCCCTATGTGGGGGTTAACAGTTTTAAATAAATAAAAATAATTTTAAATTTTATATTATTTAAATCAATTAAACAATGCCCATGGGTCTTTAAACAACAAGAAAAATAAAAATAAACGTTTTAAATACAAACCACAGTTTTTAGTGTAGCACCAAATATATATAATTACAGTCATCATCACCATAGTACAATTCCCAAATAACTTAACACAGCCATAAAAAAAAAATAATACAACTCTTACATGTTGTAGATAAGTTGTAATTAAACAGGGTCTTCTAACACGAAAACAACAGAATTGTTTTCGCTTATTCCTCTTCAAATATGTTGCACTGAGTTCCACCTGAGATATGAAGATATGATAGGGATGAGCATCGACATGCCCAGTAGGGAAATCATGACTCACCTTATGGTTTATCCATTACCACATTAAAAACTGCATGGTTAGTAGGTTACATCATATTCCAGATTATGAGGTTTATTATGATCACATCTTATGGATACCGTAGTTAATCATTACCAAGTGTCATAATTACACATTTATACAAATATTACCAATCATCATTGTTCCTAGGTATCCATGTTAAATTGAGTATCACTCAACTCATCGAAACCCAAATGGGCGCACTTGATCACCCCATAAACATTCCAAGGGTGTTCCGGTGAGGGGACATCAAGCCCCGAGTCCTCACCAAATCAATTCCTGTACAGTGTGTTCTGGGACTTTCAACCCAAGGAAGCGTCATCACCTTCCCCCTATTTTACCTTTTGGGTATTCATGCCCAAGGACGTAACCGCCGCCCTCTTCATGTCTCACCATTTCTCTATATTAAATCATTATTAATAGAGTCAGTTTTCCTAACCATGCTTCTCAATTTATAACATGTGTCAATTCATTATGTTCCTCGCCGTACAATACAAGACGAGTCCATGTCATAGTTTCATATGTGATACTCATATAATATCAGTTCAACATAGATATATATATATTGCGGCAAAACAATCAATTTTAATTCTATAAAAACCTCACAAAAATGAGTAATAGAATCCCTACCTTTCAAGCTTATCAACAATCTTTTAATCCTGGAATCAATTAACGTTAGCTCCACACATCCTTGACCCTAAGGCATGCATAAGGACAATTAAAACTAAAGCACAACGTATAATCACATTCATAAGTGAGTTATGTGTAAACCCGTCTACTAGTGCCATTAAAGTATTTTTATGCATTAAACATGGAGAAAATGCATACTAAAAACTAAGTTTAGATTAAAGAAAACCTACCTCAAAACTTCTTTGAAAAGCACCAAAGTTTGGGTTATCAATCAAGCTTGAATTAACTTTAAAACCGCCTCGATCATGGTTGGGAATTATAATTGTCTTGGCCACAAAGAGAGCTTTGTGCTCTATGTCTTTAGTTAGAAATTTGAAGTGAGAAGGGAGAGAATGAGAACTAGAGAAGAAGGTGGTGATAGTTAAATAAAAAGATATCAAAATGCTTAAGAGGAATGGGATGTTTACGGGGAAAAGTTGTAAGAAGAAACAAAAGAGTCTTAAAGGAAAATATCATCTTGTCTCCCATGAAGACTTTTAGCAAATAATGCCAACATAATTGAGGGGATAATTGGAGTGAATTATAGAAGAAGATAAGGAAATAATTAATTAGGTGGTTGAGAAATATCTCCATGTCTTCTATGAATTGACGGAAAATAATTCAATGTCCCCTTCGGATACCTTTAGCAAAATGAGAAGAAGTCTATATAATTGAGCAATAATTTAGGGAGACAAGATTGGTAGAAGTAAGTGTTGGTAAGTTTTGAATGTTTCTTAGGAAGACTTGGTAAGAAAATACTAAAATGGTATTTTTTTTAAATGATCATAAACAACTTAGTAATTTTAAATAGTCACATTTTATTCATTAAATTTTACAAAATTATGCCCGTTAAAAATACGGGTGTTACAAAGATGAACATAACCAGACCTTTCAGGAGAGGATTATAGTACACATCTATGTCAAGTGCTCCACATCACAAGATAGAAGCATGTCACAAGACTTAAAGAACCTAGCTAGAGGACTGTCGTCTATAGTTATAAGGTATGCATCATATTCCATAAATGATTACACTTTCTACACTCGTGAAAAAGATGAGAAGTACCCTGTCTAAAATAGCGGTGCGATACTCCGTGCCGAGGCTATGCATGGTTCCTCCGCCAAGGACAAGAATCCGATATATAGGATCATGAACTACTTTGGTTTCATTGAAGATATTTGGGAACTTGATTATGAGGGATTGCGCATAGCACTTTTTAAGTGCAAATGGGCAAACAATAACTATGTTAAGGCCAATAATGATAACATCACAATGGTTTACTTTAGAAGATTAGGATACAAAAATGATCCCTTCATTATGGCCTCACAAGCAATCCAAGTTTTTTATAAAATGGATCACGAAGATTTGGAATTGTCCCTAGTCGTCTCGATAAAGCCAAGAGTAGTTATTGAAGGTGAAGAAATTGTTGAGGATTGCTTAGACATCCCCTCAAAGGGATTGCCACCAGTTTAAAAAAATTGATGGTTTTGATGGTGATGTTTTCCACTTTTTTTGCAAAGATATGGAATGGATATATATTGAGGAACCAACGAAAAAAATGAGGAATTCGTCTTTCTTCTTTTTGAAGCTAAGGGATATATCTATATATAGTTATTTTTATGATAAAAACAGCAAAAAGTAAAAACTCTGGGGCATTTGATGCATAACACATGGGCTAGCCACCCTAGGCAGACGAGAAAAAGTTATGACAAAACCTGTTGGACATGTATGCCCTAAGGACTAAAATTGTAATATGTTTTTGGAGATATTTTTATCAATAAAGAATTTATTTATTATTTATATAACAAATATTGTCCTCTTTATGTTAATATTTGTTGAATATATGATAAGCAAACAAAAGTCTGAGACTATCAGTCTAAACCTTTGGAATCAAGCATATGATGACAGATTATACAGAAGACATTATTTTAAAGGTGACGGTCTAAATTATAAAATCCGCAATCGAGGGAATAAAGTTGGGTGCTTTATTCATGTAAAGATTGTTATGTTGTCTATATCCCTAATGGGAGATGGTTTGTTTTAACCATCGGAGATGGACTCCGTGAATAGGAACATTGGCACATTGTCATAAGGTGACGATGTGTTAGATTAGGACATAAAGTGGATTAATTTGGATTAATAATTCTGTCTCAGAAAATCGATTCACTTTAGACAATCATATGTATTGTATTTTAATCCTGAGATGAATAGTGGGCCCGTTGTCTTGACTTATGTCTTTTGATGTACTAAATGGTGACATCCACATTTGATGTTGGTACGCATGTCGATATGTTGGAGGCATGACTCTTGATAGTATAGACCTGTTATTCATAGATATAGAATCTATAGCTCTTCTTTTAGGAGTAGATGATATCCTCTTATATGCGTTATCCTATAATTGAAAAACTAGAGCGCTCAACCATTTAGATACATAGATGTAACCGAATGGTACACCGTCTTTGGATGGTAAGTTTTCTGATGGTAAGATAATAGAACGTAAGATATAAAAAATCGGGAAGGTAAGATAGAATTTATCCTTAAGCCGATTATGGATAATCCTATGGGGATACAATACATTATGATATGTCATGCAGACTTAGCTATATAGGCTTCGTAATTCTATATAGTTCGAGAGTGCAGCTCTAAGCTTTTAATGGAGTAACGTTGGAGTTGATAATTATAAAATGTATATCTAGGATGCTGGGTTTCATACTTATCGAGAGCTTGAACTATATAGGTTCATCAGGTCCCTTTTGCTAGCTCATAATAAATCCTGTAACAATACGGTATGCTTTTCCAATAATTGGTGACTTATGTCAAATTATCAGATTGGCTGAAATTCGGTAGGATCAGATAATTCATGTGTGTTTATCGATTAAATTAATTATATAAAAATTAATTCAAGATAAACTTATTGAATTATCGAGATTAGATAATTCATGTATGTTTATCTGTTGGATTAATTTTGAATAAATTAATTCAAGATAAACCTGGTGAATTATCATGAATATTTATTTTCTGAGAGATTATCTAGATATAATTGTTTTAATCAGATAATTTCTCTATTGGGTATTTGAATTAAAACTGAGGCTCTATCCTAAGAATCTCGCGTGGGAAATAAAGATTCGTAGGGATCAAAAATCGTAAGGTCGGCAGGCCAGTCTTCAGGTTCGGCCTGCCGATGAAGTAAGTTTGGCAGGCCGATCTGCCAGTTCGGCCTGCCGACGAAGCGATAAATAGATCACATATTTTCACACAGATCTTATCTGATATTGATTCTGATTCAAATTTTTGAGGCCTTATCTGATAAGGACTGACCCCTAGGCCCAACTTCTATTAAAAAATAAAAAAAAAAAAAGGAATGAGACTCATTGTTATTCAGATCAGTTGAGAAATCTAGAGTGAGTACTCTGCAAGTGAGACTCTAAACTCACCGGAGAGCTGTTGTTCACAAATCATGAACTATAGCTTTGGACATCCTAAAATCTCGGGTGGAAAATAAAGATTTGCATGGATTAAAAATCGTAAGTTCGGCAAGCTGGTCTTCAGGTTCGACATGTCGGTCTACCAGTTCGTCATGCCAACTAAGCGATAAATAGATCACGCGTTTTCACACAGATCTTATATGATATTGATTTTTATTCGAATTTTTGAGGCCTTATCTAATAAGGACTGACCCTTGGGACCAACCTCTATAAAAAGGGGAATGAGACTTATTGTTATTCATATCAGTTGAGAAATCTAGAGTAAGTACTCTGCCAGTGAGACTCTGAAACTCCCCAGAGAGTTGTTATTCACAAATCACGAACTATAGCGTTGGCTATTTCTCAATTGGTTAGAAGGAGAGTCGTCTGG
Organism: Artocarpus heterophyllus; assembly: GCA_025403435.1. Lineage (NCBI taxonomy): Eukaryota > Viridiplantae > Streptophyta > Magnoliopsida > Rosales > Moraceae > Artocarpus > Artocarpus heterophyllus. The sequence continues at coordinate 13,579,296 of CM046353.1, forward strand.
TGGAAGAGCTGTATGAGTGTGCCCACACACACACCGGTCGTGGATATAGAATAGCAAAGAATGCCAGTTAGTTGAGGTCCTTCTACAACGTCCTTTCTCTTCATCAATTGCGGGAACTTTTCGGGAAACAAGGTTAGTAAGATCTCGTTAATTTATGCATATAGCGTGTTAAACTAGTGTTTTGAAAAATACTCTGGTATAAAAATTTTTAAAAATTCCGCTATGTACTATTTTTCCAACAAAACCGTCGTGTAAGGTTCAAGGATGTCATTTTTAACGATGGTTTTTCTTAAAAACTGTTGTGTAATGCTGGCCTTCCACGACGGTTTTTTAAGAAAACTATCGTGTAAGGTTGATATTCCACGATGGTTTTTTGAAAAAACTGTTGTGTAAGGTTGCATTTCTATTAGTGTTTATGAGAAAATCGTCATGATTGAGGGCCCCAAATGTTTTAGATTGGCGCCTAAGAGGATGTTCCATAACGGTTAAAAACCGTCGTGAAAACTCAATTGCTATCACAACGAAGGTTTTCACGGTGATTTTTTAACCATCATGAAGTTTTCCACAACAGTTTGACGACCATGTTTGTAGTAGTGTTCCCAACAGAATCATCTTATTATAAGCCTTCCTCGTGTGAAGCTTACCAATCAAACTTGATCTTAAAGCAGCCCTATTCCATCACCTTTCTTGAATTCACGCACAAGACATCTTCATCCTCCTCCGCTGTGAAAGACAGACTTTTCCACGTATGCATCATATCGTCCATGATTTGTAGATGAAAAAGTGCACAAACCCCAAAGGCAAAGATAGAGAATACGTATTTTTTAAAAAACTTACCAATGTGAGACTTCTACCCTCCTAGAGGACCCCAGAGAGACTTATTTTGCATAGTTTGATTTTGTAGTATAAAAAGCTCATTCGATTCTATTGTCAAAATATTTTTTTCGTTTCTCGAGAAAACTAATTTGGAAAAAGATTACTACATATATTGTTTCGTTGATATGCATTTTTGAAAATGACAGACATGGTTTGTTATTGTTCTCATTTTTTGCTAAGATAATAAAAAGGCCATAGAGCCATTTCCAATTTTTCATTTTCATTTTGATTTTATAATTTATACAATTAATATATTTTTTCAAAAAATAGCATGACACAATTTCTTTTTTTTTTCCCTCACTCAAAACAGTCCATATTGCAAACAATTGTATTATTAAAAGGGAACTTCAATGATAGGAGCTATAGTTTTCACATTTAACAGTTGGATTAATTTTCAACAATTTGATATATAGGTGTCCATGTAAAATTTGTAGTGTGCAATACGTAATTGTTTCAATAGTAGATCAGATCTTTAATAAATTATTCTAATGACTAAAACGATAGTTCCACCAATGAGAAAAAGGATAATATATACCACTAAAACTTTTGCGTTGCTTAGTTGACTTATACGAATGAAAAAACTTCAATTCAAATCGGTTTTGCTTCAATATTTTCTCTTACATAATTTGAATTGCTATAATGTTTCAATTTGAATTGATTGTTCGAACCAACGATCCAAACATCCTCAAGAATGCTCATCTAAAAAAATTAGGGTTAATTTTACTTTTGGTCGATGAGAAATATCAGTTGTCTCACTTTGACCCTTAAACTTTTAACAAACATACTAATGTGTCTTTTGGTTTGTAGCTTATAAACCATGGAGACAGTTTTAAACCATTGAAACGGTTTAAACTGGCATTTGATAGGATAATAACTACAGCGGTTTTAAACAATGGAGATGGTTTTAAATAAGCTTAAATATCTAAAATCTAAACTTTACCCTTCCCTCAAGTAAAATCTAAACTTTACCCATCCCTCAAATTTAGGCTGTTTTGAACCAATTACTATAGTAAAACCACTCTCATTCTCTTTTTTCTTTATAAACCGTAGTTCTCAAACACTAATTCTTGTTTTAAACTATTATTCTTATTTTAAACCTATTACATTTTAAACGTTAGTTCACAACCACCATTCAAATCACACAATTTAAAACTTACAGTTGAAACCATATAGTTCTAAACCAAACTTTTTCGAACGTACATACCAAGCAAACCATAATAGTCCTTGGACTTTTCAAATGTTATGTTCGTGGTATCTCTGCAACAGAAACATTAAAAAAATAACAGATTTTGTCAAGAGATGCGCACGTGATTTGGTTTAAACGCTCACCTAAATCAAACTACCTAAAAGTAATTTTACTAAATTATCCTTCATCTATGAATCACACGAACCTGACGTGATAAAATTCTTCATATTTTAAAGTTCTTATTATAGAGGTACTATTAGCATAATATTTAAAAATTTTAAATATTAATTTGTCACATAAAATCACTTAAAAGCTCAAAGGATAAAATAAGACAACTGTTATTTTTCAAAGATTAAAAGCAAGATAACCCTAACGTTTAATTTAATTTTTGTACCCTGTGCATAACTATTTCAAGAACGCTGTCTCTCTCTCTCTGTGGATATTTTTTTTTTTTCTCTTTTATGAATTGTTTCTCTGGATAATTAACGTTATTACTTTGGGAGTGCCCTCAATCCGGCGAAGTGTTTGCTCTGTTTTTCATTGTTTGGGCGCGTGGCCGAGGCACGGAAACAAGGATGCGGGACTGTCTGCAAGGCGCTTTGGTCTTTGGCTTGGCTGTTTGGGGTGTCTGAGGTCTGAGGCCTGAGGGGACAAGAGCCACGTGAGGATCTGCCACACGTACTGAATAGTGAATCTCTCTCTCTCTCTCTCTCACCTAAGCCCCACTCTCCCAAGTCCTCCATCTCGCTGGACCACAACGTGGCCAGCTGTATTCCAGCACCAAGGGTACTTTGGTAAATATACAAGAAATTCGTTTTGACTTTTGACCCAGAAAAGAAACACACGACTTTCTCCTAATGGCAAATCTGCATCTGAAACATTGCGTTTTAAAGTATTTTTTTAAAAGGAAGTTATAGAACAAAAAAATATCTTACTGATGACTAACTTTGAATCGTCAAATTTTCAGCAGTTTTATTATATTTTCAAACCTGTCTTAACTTCATAAAATTATAATGGGATAGATAATGTTTTATTAGTAAGGCATTTTATTATACCATATTTCATAATTCTTCTTAAGAGAATTAAAATATGATAATAAAAGAGAGAATTTTCTAGATAGCATTCCAGTAAAGTAGACCAACGTTTATCAAATTTTGTAGAACTAGAAATGTTTTTTAAATTTAATATTGTGACGTGATCTCATAGTTTGAGACGATACAATATTCTTTTTATAATTATCTCTATTATTATATTCTCTTAAA